>CM062645.1:26627940-26732940 GCA_025617555.3 Puccinia polysora | reverse complement strand
TATTTATTATTTATTATTTATTATTTATTATTTATTATTTATTATTTATTATTTATTATTTATTATTTATTATTTATTATTTATTATTTATTATTTATTACTTATTATTTATTATTTATTATTTATTAATTATTATTTATTATTTATTATTTATTATTTATTATTTATTATTCATTATTCATTATTTATTATTTATTATTTATTATTCATTATTCATTATTCATTATTCATTATTTATTATTTATTATTTATTATTTATTATTCATCATTGATTATTTAGTGGAGGCTACAAAACTTGATTTTAGTTGTTTAGCATGCCACACAGCCCATTTGAGTCATGTAGCATGCCACACAACTCATTTGAGTCGTGTGGGGTGCCACACGTCCTATTGAACCGTGTACATTCTCAATGAGCTGTGTAAATGACTCAATGAGCCGTGTACACACCTCAATGAGCCGTGAATTTAACATTTCCCTTTTTTATTTTTTTATTGGGTGATGTTAAATTCAAAGCTCCAACTGTGTGGTAGTTGTGTAGGGCCCTCCATGACTCAAATGAGGCATGGGGGCCAAAGACGACTACAAAGGGCCGTTTTAAACATGGGCAATCTCCGTGGGGTTGTGTAGGAGCCCTGTAACCCCTGGACATGGCTCAAATTGGCCATTATTGGGGGTGCACAACCCCCTGGAAGCCATGCCAGAATTTTGGGCACCCCCTGCACCACACTTGGGTTCTGTCAACCCAAATTTGTCATTAAAACATACTTTGTGGGACTGTTGTTCCACACCTAGCAATCCCAAAGAGAAATTAAAGTGAAACCCAAGTGAAATTAAAGTGAATAATCATAAATCATATAAAAATCTGCAGACAATTCTTTCTCAACTTGAAAGTGAGCAAAATTTGTTTGATCAATTGAAAGTTGGATTGAATACTGAATTATACCATTGCATTTTTTTTCATGGGAACAGTGGCAATCCCTCCTTCTTCTGACATAGCTGAGTGGAAGGTCCACATTGATATTGCCATCAACAAAGCTTTGGAAAAACAAAAAAAGGATTTGGGTAATGAAACATTGGAAGCCCCAATTGAATCCTCATCAAGGGTGAAAATTGAGGAACAAAATGTTTCACAAATGGACATGACCACTGGTGGTGAGTAACATTTTATGTTGCTGGTCTTTGCAATATTTAATTTGATTGAAACCAATGGGCTCATGTAACTATGAAACTATGACTTAACCAATGAATGTTTACTAGATCCACTTGACCCACCTCCCTTGAGAGCTTTTCCTACTAGGGAAGAGGCACAAAACTATTTTCAAACATGGGCAATCAAGCATGGTTATGCTTTAACAGTTTTCAACTCAAAGCGCGACCAATATGTGGATTTAGCCTGTGATAGACATGGTTCCTATTCAGGAAGTCTTCTTACCAAACAGTCTAGAAAAACTCACACCAGGAAGGTTGGGTGCAAGTTTTTAATCCATGAAAGTTGCACAAAGGCAGACCCCTTGTGGAGCCTCTCCTACAAAGAAACTCAACATAACTATCAACCATCTGAACATCCCTCTGTGCATCCTCAACTGAGGAGAATCTTGGGGGTTCAGATTTAGAGTTATTGCTAAATCTCTTGGTTGTGAAGAACATGGTTGGTTTAAAGTTAGGAAGGAAATGATTGAAACATTAGAGAAACATAAAGCATGTTACATTAAGATGCTTGGTGGTTCAAAGGAGGTTGAAAATGTTAAAAAAACACTTGGTGTTGAAGACATCAATGAAAAGATTCCCTCCTCAAAATGGCTGGCTAAATTGGACATGGGTCAAATCATAGCAGACACATATTCCAAAACTATATTTTTCATTTAATTGGAGTCATGTGATACTTATACTCCAATGAAAAATGATGTTACTGATCAATCAGATCCAGTTTTCATTTCCTTTGTAAACAATAACCACTGGGTTCCATTAGTACTTGAGGGAGAAATAATTCCAATCATGCCCATTGTAGCAAAACCACATTCCTTGATTTCTAAAAAAGCCTCTGGTTGGGTTGATCATCTCAAAGATCAACTGCAAATTTATTCTAGATTTTAATATACTTTGACTTCATTTCATCATTGGGTTTCATATAAATTGTAATTCTAATGCAGCTAACAAGTTCTGTTAATATAAAGGTTTATCACATTTTGAACATCATTATGTTGAGCGTTTTGAGTTAACATCATTCTATTGAGTGTTTTGAATGAGAGTTTAATGGCAAGTCAGTTCAACTTGTGTTGGGCTGATTCCATCACAAGCTTAACTTATTTTAAGCTTGGGATGGGATCAGCTTAACACAAGTTGAACTGACTTGCCATTAAACTCTCATTCAAAACACTCAATAGAATGATGTTAACTCAAAACGCTCAACATAATGATGTTCAAAATGTGATAACCCTTTATATTGGGGATTGTCAATTTAGTTGTATTTTTTTTGGTGTTTTTACTTTAGGGCTTTTCAAGTTACTTGTCTTTTTTTTGGTGTTTTTACTTTAGGGCTAGTCCAGTTAATTGTGTTTTTCTGGGTCTTTTTACTTTAGGGCTAGTCCATTGGATAGTACCAGTTTTTTTATTTTGATTTATTTATTTATTTATTTTTTTGTTTTTTTTTTAACCAAAAAATGAACATTATTTGATTTTTTGGTTGATTTCTGTTTTTTTTTGGAAGGTTTATTTAGTTTATGGGCTGTGTTAGTACCCTATCATCCCTTTTCCTTTTCATTTTTTTTTTTGATCACCATGGTCTGGTGCCGTGTGGAAGTCCACACGGCGGCGGACCGGGTTGGGTGGGCCGCACAACTCCGTGAGCCATGGGGGGCTGTAAACAGCTTAGATTGGACTGTGTTCCGGCCCATTTCAAACTGTGTGCATGGCTCAATGATCCATGAATTCAACATTACCCTTTTTTATTTTTTTATTTTTTTATTTTTTTATTTTTTTATTTTTTTATTTTTTTATTTTTTTATTTTTTTATTTTTTTATTTTTTTATTTTTTTATTTTTTTATTTTTTTATTTTTTTATTTTTATTTTTTTGCTGTTTATTTTAATTTTTCTTTTGATATTTTCTGATTGATTTCATGTTTTGATTTTTTTCAATTTTTTCAATTTTTTGAATTTTTGAATTTTTCTGTTTTTCTGTTTTTTTTTTTTTTTTTTTTTTTTTTTTTTCACCCCTCTCCCTGTTGTCATGATGGGCAGCTTTGCCAAGTTGTGCAATGTTCCAATGGTTGTTCCACCGCACACCTCCTCTACCAGTGGGGTTGATCTTGCCGCAAGCAACCATTGGCACAGTGGAAGACTTAGGCTAAGTCATCCATTGTGCCAACAGTTGTTGCCCTGCACGCCTCCTTTGCCAGCAGGGGGAGTTGCACGGGGGTTGATCTTGCCACAACAAACTGGCGGCTTGGTGGACAACTTAAGCTAAGTCATTTATTGTGCCAACAGGGAGAGGAGTGGGGAAAAAATTAAAAAAATCAAAAATTAAAAACAATTCAAAAAATCAACAAAAAAGAAAAAAAAGAAAAAATTCCCCCAAAAGAAAAAAAAATGAAGACTATCAAAAAAAAATATCAAAAAATATCAAATGATATTCAAGAAAATCAAAAAATCAAAAGAAAAGCAGAAAAAAAAAATAAATGAATAAATTGCAATGAAAATTCAACCTTTCAAAAATTTACAAAAGGTTCAATTCAAAAATAAATCATTTTTTAAAAAAGAAAGGTGTCAGAATACATTTTAAGAAAGGCAGAAGTATTTTCAATGCCAATGATACATTTTCCCACATGTTTAATGGGTCTGAGGGTATCCCAGCCAAGTTTTTGAAATTTTTTGGAAATGATATTCTGAAAAAATAGTCTCCAAATCAGATTGATACCTGCCACTGACATGAAATTTCTTCATTGAGGAAAAAAAATTCTATAAATAATAATTAAATTTCATTTTCTTTGATTGAATTTATAAAATGTTAATTTTTAGCTTGAAACCAATCAAAAAAAAATCCCATGTAAAATAGTTCTGAACCAAATTTCTTAACAGTGGTAAAATAAATATGGCATTAAAAGTAAATACATAAATTCCCAATTCTTCTTTTTCTGTAAAAATTTTCAATTAAATTCATGCATTACATAAATATGGTGCATAAATATTCTGGGACCATCCATAAATTGATTTGATATTTGACTCCAAAAACAAAACAATGTCAAAACAGGTTTGAATTACCATCCCAGGTGCTACACCTGCTGGCAGGTGCAGCCTTTTTTTTTCTTAGTGACTATGCGCAAAGTAATAGGTGCTGAACAGAAAAGTTTTGACTGATCTTCAATCCTTTTGAGAACCAGAAGGAAATTGGGGATGGCCTGAGAAACTAGCTACAGGTTAATTTAACTTCTGAATTCATTTATGGTATAATGATTGATGATACTGTGATGATATTGAAAAAAATCCCTTTATTCCTGAGTTTATGATGCAACTTATTAACATAATGAGGGGAAGAAGGAAGCAAAGTGGGTTAACACACCACTCCATCCCTGCAGCTAATTTCTAACAGTAATTTTACCAGCTTTGGTGACCAGGAGATTTAATCCGGTACCCTACATTATTATCTTATTAGAGCATCTACCACTGTCTTGATAAGTCCGCTAAATAGACGGACTTATCAAGGATTTAACCAATAAGGCCACCATTTTGCGCTTGATAGGGCTCAATAGTTGTCCACTGGAAAAAATCCTTGACAACAATCCATAAATTTGTGGATCCTTGTCAAGGCTCAACAAGGAAAATCCTGTCAAGCCCCACTCAAACTTTTCTCCCCCCAGCACTCCCCCTCCATACCTCCACTCTTCACATACCCCCCCCCCCCATTCAAACATCCAACCATCTCCACTCCTCAATTTGATATCTCCCCCCTCCTTTCAATTCCTTTGTTTATATCTCTTCCCCCTCCTTTCTGTCATGACTTCCCACCCAATTCTTCAAACAGCTGCCACCCCCTTCCTTTCATTGCTTCCCAATTGAAACCAGCCCCTTCCGTTCATTGCTCTCATTGATATCTCCAGATTTCTTGGACCTACCCACCCCCCCATCTTTCATCCTATTTGATCAGATAAACTTCTCTCTTTACCCCATCTGATGGACTCAAATTCACCTCTGGAGATGTCTCAATAAAATGATAACATAAAAAAAACAATCACCAAATTGGCTGCCACAGGAAGAAGAACAATTGGCAACATCCTGGCTCAACATCAGCAAGCAACCCAAATTTGCAGCAGCTCAGTCTGGAGAGGTTTTTTTCAAGAAGATCAAAGAAAAATTAAACCTCCATTCCACTGTTCACTATTTTGACTAAAATCAAATCCAAACTTGGTATTTTTTTTATCTTTCATTTTTTTCCCTTCTTTTTTTCCCAGCACTTACATAGCCTTTTCTTTTCAGATGGGCAGGTCTCAACACAGGGACCCTCAAGTTCAGAGCTCTCTACTATTTGATTGAATGGAACCCTCCAAGTGGGAGCTCACCCAACAACTGGATGAGAGCAGCCCTTACACTCTACCCAGACCAAACAAAATTGGCCTTCAAATCTATGTATGCTTGGGAGATGCTTCAATGGGCACCAAAATGGAGATTCAAAAAGAAGGATCCTCCAACTCTCCATGCATTTGACTCGCTTTCTGAGGGGCACAAATCAACTCAAACTTTTCCTCCCCCTCCATTGGTGGTCAGCCCAACCCCAGGCATGCTGGATCAAAGGCAAGCAAGAGGTGCTGTTTATCCAAGATGGCTCTAATTCAAGACAAAAAATATAACAATATCACCAAACTCAATAGCCTTGCCAAGGAATGCGTCAACATGGACAATGAAAACAACAAATTTCTCCAAGAGAGCATTGACCTATCAAGAGAAATCATCAAAATCAAATGCAAGCATCTGCATGTTCAAAAGGCACAGGTAACTATTGAAACAGAAAAATTGAAGGTTGAAAACAAAAAGCTTGAAATTATACAAGAATGTAAGAAAAGTCAAGTACAAATGAATGACTTCAAAATTTTGTTCAACTCTGATATCACTTCTGATGACCCAGAGAGCATGAAGTTTTTGAATAAAATGAAGAGAGCAATCAAAGATAAATGGCTGAGAAACAGTTGAACACACTGAATCTATTTTCTATGGAAAATCTTTTTTTGCTACATTATTGTTCTTTTTTTCTTTTTTTTTTTTGAAAAAAAATGTAATTGGATTTTTACTTTTCTTTTTTTGTTATCATTGTAATGAGATAAAGAAATTGTTTGCCCATTTTATTTAATTTTTCATTTTGAAAAAAATTTTGCTGCTGTTTTTTTTTATTAAATACAAATGATACAATGGTTTTTATGAAATAACAATTATACAATGGTTTTTTTATGAAATAAAAGTGATACAATGGCTTTTTTATGAAATGAAAACAATACAAATGTTTTTCTTGAAATAAAAATGTTGCATTTTTTTTTAAAAAAAAAATGATGGGTGAAATAATGGTTTCTGGGTGAAATACATGTAAGTCAATCCAAATAATCTTTTCAAAAAATTTGAAAATCAGAATAGAATTATAAGGATTTACAAATTTGATGTATACAAAATTGGAGACTTTTTTGAATACATAGCCATTGATATTTCTCCAAAGAAGTATGCATGTCAGTTTTATATAAATATAAATGGTTCTCAGACAGTTTCCAGAAAGACTATGATGGGAAGCACACCACGCAACCCATTTTGGGGTGTGAGAGGGTTTTTTAGGGTTTCAAATGTTTATTTTTATTTTTATTTTTATTTATTTTATTTATTTATATTTTTGATTATTTTAGTGATTTATTTTTTATTTATTTATGTATTTATGTATTTATGTATTTATTTATGTATTTATTTATGTATTTATTTATGTATTTATTTATCATTTATTTTTCATTTATTTATTTATTTATTTATTTATTTTTCATTTATTTATTTATTTATTTATTTATTTATTTATTTATTTATTTATTTATTTATTTATTTATTTATTTATTTATTGATTTATTGATTTATTTATTTATTTATTTGTTTATTTATTTATTTATTTATTTATTTATTTATTTATTTATTTATTTATTTATTTATTTATTTATTTATTTATTTATTTATTTATTTATTTATTTATTTATTTATTTATTTATTTATTTATTTATTTATTTATTTATTTATTTATTTATTTATTTATTTATTTATTTATTTATTTATTTATTTATTTATTTATTTATTTATTTATTTATTTATTTATTTATTTATTTATTTATTTATTTATTTATTTATTTATTTATTTATTTATTTATTTATTTATTTATTTATTTATTTATTTATTTATTTATTTATTTATTTATTTATTTATTTATTTATTTATTTATTTATTTATTTATTTATTTATTTATTTATTTATTTATTTATTTATTTATTTATTTATTTATTTATTTATTTATTCATTTATTTATTTATTTATTTATATATTTATTTATTTATTTATTTATTTATTTATTTATTTATTTATTTATTTATTTATTTATTTGTTTATTTATTTGTTTATTTATTTATTTATTTATTTATTTATTTATTGATTTATTGATTTATTTATTTATTTATTTATTTGTTTATTTATTTATTTATTTATTTATTCATTCATTCATTTATTTATTTATTTATTGATTTTTATTTATTTATTTATTTATTTATTTGTTTTATTTATTTATTTATTCATTCATTCATTGATTAATTAATTTATTTAATTTTTTACCAATTTATTTTTTTATTTTTATTCATTTTTTTCACCAATACAAAATGAATAAAAACTGAGAAATGATATCCCAGAACAAAAAACAAATTTATTGAATTTCATTGAAATAATGTAACATAAACTAAGAAAATTTTCTATTTAAATTTTCCTGATTGAAACAATGATTATAATTAATTATTCCTTTGGACAACCAATTGTGTAATTGCAAATATTCTCTAAGCTGGGAATGTGATACAGAATTACAAAGATTGGCATTTCTTTGTATACAGTCAGATAAAGTGTGAGTGATTTGAGGATCACAATGATTGGGAACTATTTGGGCACTAGAGTTTGAATTTTGGTTGAACTAATCATCAGGTGATTGATCTTGACTATCATGTTCTGCAGAATAACACAGACTTTCATAAGCT
This sequence comes from Puccinia polysora, assembly GCA_025617555.3. Lineage (NCBI taxonomy): Eukaryota > Fungi > Basidiomycota > Pucciniomycetes > Pucciniales > Pucciniaceae > Puccinia > Puccinia polysora. The sequence goes on along the minus strand of CM062645.1, from coordinate 26,724,695 downwards.
TTTTCACTACTTCAATATCTCACAAACAAAATGGCTGATTGATGATTCCCCATCTTGCTTGCAACACTCCAAAGGCTTTTTAGATATCTTTTCTATCTGCTTCCTGGAGTTTAGCTTAAAGTTAGCTTACATAATCTTGGGGGTGGAATATAGTTTTCACAAGAGTTGACCAAGAGGGATATATTGCATCAGCAAGATAATATCCTTGATTGTATTCATGTCCATTTATTGTGAACTTGATATGGTCTTGTGCACCTTAATTATTCAAAAAAGTATCAAAGAAAAAAGGATTGAATCAGTTTGATGCAAAATATAATAATTAAATCATGGTTTGATTTCAAATAAATACCTGATAACAATTTATCAAAAATATGACTTCTGTGGAGTACATTGACATCATTAAGTGCACCAGGAGATCCAAAGAAACAATTCCAGATTCTGAGGTTTTTACTTGCTACTGCTTCTAGAATCATTGATGGTTTCTTTTCCTTGCCTTTGAATTGACCCTCCCACCCTTTTGAACAATTCTTCCATTCCCAGTGCATTCCATCAATTGAGCCAATACACCCTTGGAAGCCTCTTTCCCCATATTCATTCAAGATTATGCTCAATTCTTCTGGTCTTGGAGGCCTCAGATACTCACCCTCATAGAGCTCAACCACATCATTGATGAATTGCTTTGATTTTCTCAAAAAAGTTGTTTCTCCAATTCTGACATATTCATCAGTGCTATCTGCACTACTTCCATATGCTAGCTGATGGATTGCAGAGGTAAGCTTTTGATGAGGAGAAATGCCCATCTGGCCGCAACAATCCTAATTCAACATACAATCAGAATACAAAAAATCATTAGCTTGAAAAAAGAAGAAAATAATAATGCAAGGAAACTTACTGCCTTAATGATCCAGAGGCTTTTGTGTTTTTGAAGATCTTCTAAGATTCTTGCAAATAGGTTCTTGCTCATCCTGAATCTTCTCTGAAAGAATTTTGAGTTTTAAGTTGGATGATGGCCACAATAGTCCTTGATGAGCTGTTTATGGCCTTCCAAAAAATCACAAAGAACTATTTCCTTATTTCTTTAATCTTTATCATCAGTTTTTTCTGCTTCATCATCATTGAATAGGAGAGAAAGGATGGTTTTTTCTTCTTCAAGGTCCAGAAGGTTTTTTTTGCTGAAAAGGAAATGTTTGGCATTTTGGGAGCTTTTTGATGTTGAGTTTTTAAATTGGATGTTTTATTTTCTGCTTTGGGATGGTTGATGATGTCTTGATGGCAATCTTGGTTTTATTTTTGCTGATTGATGATGTGGTTGGTGTTGTCTTTTTCGTTTGAAAGTGTTTAGAAATGTGATTGCATTGATGGTGTTGAGAGAAACAAATATGAAGATAGGGTGGGATTGGATTGTGCAGGGGTGGACCCAATCCTTATCAAGCGGGGATTTGCAGATACAACAATGGTGGTTCCCACTCCCTAACTGCTTGATTACTGTTAAGCAGGCCCGGTTTATTGCAACAAGGGTGTGAAATTGGGTTTCAACAGTTATTCACCCTTGCGCGCCTTGAAAGCTTGTCAAAGTTGTCAAGGATTTTGTTGAAACAGTGGTAGATTCTCTTTGTTAAGTTTATAACCTGACCATCCACCACATCAGCCAAAGGCCTCAAGGTTAGGCCTGTCCTGGGATCTAAATCTTGGTAAGGAGAGAGCAGGATTCCCGGGGCGGATGGATGGTCAGCTACTTAACTATCTACAAGTAGGTGATATGCAAGAAATTTGTGAAAGGTTTTGGGTTATTTTCTGTGACATAATTGTGTCTTACTGTGTCACTTAACATCCCCTCCCACAATTATATCCTCATCCCACACCAATAACCTTGGCAGCCATGGCATGCTTGTTTGGCCCCAAAGCTTTTGTCATGATATCTGCCAGTTGTGTGTCTGAGCTTGTCCAGATGATGGTGATGTTCTCTTGATGGACAAAGTCATTAGCAAAGTAGAAGGCTCTACCAAGGTAACATGTTTGCTTATGCAACACATTGTTGGTAGCCACTAGTATTGCCACTTCATTGTTGGATTAAATTGTAGACAGAATACCAAAGTTGATCTCCGCTAGGTTTAGTCTGAGATGCACAAGCACTTGTGATGACTCAGATAGTGACACATATTCAGCAGCGCAAGTCAATAGTGCCACTACTGTTTGCCTTTTGGCCCCCCAGGAAATGGTATTTCCTTTGTGTTGAATGATATACCCACTGGTGGATTGTTTGTGTTCACCGCCAAAGTTTGCATCTGTCCACATGGATAGTCTGCAAGATCCATTGTGTAGATAGTTGAGGCATTTTTCAGACAAACCAGACAGGTAGCCAATTAAATGGTCAAGCTCTTCCCAGTGTGCTAATTAGGGACAGGCATTAAACCTAGCTAGCAGATTCACGGAATACGTGATGTCCTGTCTTGTCCCCTACAACTGGTACATCAGCAGACCTAAGATGGATTGGTACTCCATGATTGCCACAGCCTCTCTGGGATTTATCTCTCAAGTCTTCCAGTTCAATGGCAATTGTTTCCAGTGAGTTTTTCATGGGTAGTACTCCACAATTTCCTTTGAAAACAACTCTTGATCCAGTGAAATCATCCCATCCATCTTCCTTACCCTGATAGCAACAATTTTGTCCACTTCCGGTTTCCATTTCACTTTCAGATTGCTTTCCACTCCAGCCCCAAACCTCTTCATCATCCCCTCCAACAATGCAGGAAACACCCCGTGGTCAACGTGGAGCCACGTGATTACAAAGTCTTTTCTGTCCCAACACAGGTAGAGGGAGTTCTCCAACTTGCTAGCAACCAGTCCCACCCGCCCAACCACCGCCTGGAAGTGTTTCTGCCAACATATTGCTGCCTGTTGGGTACCATACATTGATTTATTCAGCTTCATCACAAATCCCTTCCATTGAGGGAAAAGCAGAACCGGCAGCTGGACATAAACTTCCTTGTCAATTGGTCCGTATAGGTAGGCAGTGCTGACGTTGAAGCTTGCCAAAGGGAATTACCTGTAATGCGCAATTACCAGCAGCAGACTCAGGTTATTCAAGGAGGTGGTTAGTGTGTAGGTTTCATAGACTTTAATACCCATCCTTTGACTACATCCTTTAATCATATACCAGGATTTTTGCTGAATTAAATGTCCTTCTGCATCCCTCTTATGCATCAGAACAAACTTTTCCCACAGAACCTTCATGCCCTTATGCAGTGGTACGGGTTCCCATATATCAATATTGTCAAATTGCTGTATCTCCTTCTCACCTGACTCCTGCCGTTCTACCACCCATTAACCCTTCAGTGCCTCAGGCATTTACCTTGGTACCACCCTCTCAATGGTTCTTGGGAAGGCATAAATGGCGGCCTGTTCTCTCTCTGCAATGCCATCAGTGTCCTCCTCCCCCAGGCAGAGGTGGTTGATGATATCAATGGGTTGTTCTATTGGCTTTTTAACCGGTAAGGTTTGAAAGAATGGGAACAATGCCAAAGTTGGATTACCCAATGCTCCTTCTCCAACCAAAACATCCATCCTGTGCCCCCCAGCAGAAATCCAAGGAGTCTGCACCATTGACCCCATTTGTCTAGCTTCCCCCTCCTTTCAGCTGGGATGTGCACAATGGCCTCTGCCCCAAAGGGGTATAATATGGCCGGTTTTTGGGGGAGGGGTCCCAGACAGGAGCTCTAGTGGGGATTTCCCGCCCTTCCTGGAGTTTGGTAGTCAGTTGATGATGTAGGCGGCCACTTGGTACAAGAAGGACCAGAACTTTGAGTCCATCCCGCTTTTGTGGAGCATGGTTGGGGCCATGTTTCCCAGATTCTGGTTGACTTTATCTGCCTTGCCGTTCTGCTCTGGGTGGTAAGGTGGAATAGGAGCCATCTGTACGCCTAAGGGGTCCAGTGAATTCTGTTGCATTATCACTTTGGATGAATTTAGGGTACCTACCCCAGGTCACCTTTAGGTTTTCCGACCATCCAAATATCTTGCTGGGCACTTCTGATCAAGACTTCAAAATGGCAATAAACATGTAGGTGGATGTGTGATTGCGGAAAGTCAGAAGAAATTGGGCCCCAATGAGATCCTCTTCAAAGGGCCTAGCCACATCTGTTGCCCAAAAAGGTCCATTGGTTCCTCCATAGAAATTACCAATTCTACTCGGGGGGCCTTCATATTGAGGCTCTTGGAGATGGTGCATCACTTGCAAAAAAATGACTGCCATGGGCTGTTTATTTCCCCTGGGTAGTGCTTTTTCAGGAAGGCCTTAAAAACTGCCTCAGAAGCATGCCCAAGGCGCACATGCCACTTAAATGGGTCAAATGATGCTTTGGATGTGATCTTCATTGCAACACACTTTGTACTACAAGCAGGTATCACCCAACAAAAGTTCAGGAAAGCAGTGTTGTAATTGTTCCCCAGTGGATCCATCAAAGTAGCCTTTAGACTGTCATAAGCTAACTTCCAACCTTTGGCCAGAATTCTCCCCGTAGATAGAATGATCCCCTTGACCTTTGGGCACAGATAGACCCCATTAGTTGTCATCTTGCTGGTCTTGGTTGGAATTTTGAGTCTGCCAATGGTTGAAGAGTCCATGTGGTGTTCATTAGCAGCTAGGAAGAAGCGATTTAGATTTGTAAGGTGTGAAGCAGGGTGAAAATACTGCAAGGGGCCACTCACATGTGCGCTGGCCCAAGAGTCCAGCAGAATTTTGCCACCATCAATATTGGTCATTTTGATAACTCTGATCTGTTCCTCTTGGCGGTTGTTGTGAGCCTGTGTGGTGTTGTTATATATCCTTGGATTGGGAACTGTACCGCAGGTGGCTAGTTTGGGAGAATAGAACAGGGCAATTGGAGCTATAGGAGCGGGCCGGGAGCGCACAAGCGCGGGCCAACCCGCAGGGCAGGAAATCACGCAGCGCGCCAGGTGGATATGGATAACACGGGGGGCTGCAAGTAGGGCGCGGCGGAGGTCCCTGTCATGAGAAGGACAAACTGGGTATGTGTAATGGTAGGCGGCCTTGAAGGTGGTTGTGTTATGGGAAAGGGTATAGGAGCGGGCCAGGCACGGGCTAACCCGCGGGGCAGTAAATCACACGGTGCACCAGGACAATACGGACAACACGGGGGGCTCTGAGTAGGGCGCGGCGGAGGGCGGCATCATGAGAAGGACAAACCAGGTGTGTGTAATGGTAGGCGGGCTTGAGGGTGGTTGTGGTGTGGGGAAGGGTTAGGGTCAGGCTAGGGTTTCTTTTCTATTTGTTGTTGTGCTTTTACTTGGGATAGGGTTGAGAGGTTGGGTATAAAGTTGGCGCTCTCAACCTCAGCTTGTACAAGGAGGGAGATATACAGATATACATGGATTGGATTGGATTGGATTGGATTGGATGGATGGATGGATGGATAAAGGATACGGAAAGGAAAGGAAATTAATCTCTCCCTCTATCTCTCTCTCTCTCTCTTTACTGGAGCATCCTTATACTTACAGACACTAGGACCATTGATTCTGGAACTCAAGAAAAACTAGGGGAGTACCTACCTCTTAGTTTCCACACCATTCACGGTGGGGGCAAGTATCTCAACTGCTTATGCATGTGATTGTCCAATGGGGTGGGGATCTTTCCCATCCTGACATCCGTTCAAAATACCCTGCAGTTGGCATACCAGTGGCCCTCCTCCCCGCAGAATTGAAATTTGCAGCCATAGGTGTTGACCAGGTTCTCCAACTTGCACCTGCCCACATAGTAGGCCATGCAATCAATGGGCAGATGGGGTGTCCCTTTCAGCTTATTGGGTAAGTTGGGTTGGGCCTGTTCTTGCTGTTTGGGGAGGGGGAATGTATTGTCCCCTGACTGCATTAATTTGGTCCAGTTCCATCAGTTCCACTCTCACCGTGACTTTTGGCCGCAATTTTCTGATTTCCCCTTGGAGCAGGTTTGCAACATCAAGGAATTGCGGGGGCTCTTTCATGTTGTTTATTTGCTGAGACACAGAGTACTTGTAGGTCTTGCGGTTGATCCCCGGCGGAGCTACCGCAACGGACTGGACCAGCAGGCCCACCAGTTTTTTGCACAATATTTCCAGTTTATTCAGTTCTGCAACAATTGTGTGGAAACCGGTGATCCAAGACATATCCACTTCCCGCAAGGTAAGCAGTACCATCATCTTCTCTGCCACAGCTAACTTGTGTTGCCTATCAGATTGCTTGCACGTATCAGCCAGCGTCTCATATATCATGTTTGCCAGTTTGACTCTAGAGGCATCAACAATTGAGTACAGTTCATTGTCCACTGAGTTGCGCAGCAGGTTGACTATGGCTCTGTTCTTGGTGCTGGACAGCATGTCAAAGTTTGTTGGCTTGTTCAGGAAGCTGGGGTGGCGGTCAAAGGCTTGGTGTAGGGTATGGTCAATTGCGCCCTCCCACATGTTGAAATTCAAGCCGTTGAAAGCCAGAATAGGCAGCTTTGTGTTAATGTTCCAGTGGAACAACATTGGATCCTTAACAAATTTCACGGACAGAGGGTTCTCAGAATGGCCAGTTGGGAGGTTCATGTGAGGAGGGATGTCAGGACCAGGAGGCCCCCGTTGTGTTGCCATCCTGTCCATTGCCGACTCCATCCGCTGGAATTGCTGGGTCAGGGTAGCCTGCAGCATTTCAAACCGCAATTTGAATTTGCCTTTGGATACAAATCCTCCGTACAATGATGTTTGATCCCCCATGGCAATTTCTCCCGCTGCTAAGTCTGAGGTATCTGTGGTGTCAGTGATTTCCTTCTTTTTACCCAATTCTTTATCCAGTCCTCCTTTTGCTTATGGTGTCTATTTTCCATGAGTAGTCCTATTAGTTGGTTTACCAGCTTTTAACCTGTTAAGTTTATAGCCTGACCATCTACCACATCAGCCGACGGCCTCAAGGTTAGGCCTGTCCCAGGATCCAAATCTTGGTTATATTCCAGTCAAAGTTTAACTCACCTGACCATCCACCACGTCAGCCGACGGCCTCAAGGTTAGGCCTGTCCCGGGATCCAAATCTCGGCAAGGAGAGAGCAGGAATCCCGGGGCGGATGGATGGTCAGCTACTTAACTATCTACAAGTACGTGATATGCAAGAAATGTGTGAAGGGTGTTGGGTTAGGTTCTGTGACATAATTGTGTCTTACCGTGTCACTTAACGCTCCTAATTGTCAATATCTGTGGGACTTAATACAACAGCAGATGACTGTACTTAGATTGGCACCACTAATCCAAGTCTGCAATAATATTTCAACATTTCCAACTCCTTCTGTTCTTAAAAGAGGTCCTCTACAGTTGCTCCCGCCCCATCCCGGAAACTTCTCCAGTTGTCGTATTTACGGTTGCTTTCACTTTCCCCAGGATTTTGGTGTCTGGAAAGCTTCACATTATTGAAGACCAAAAACCTTGTTTCTGTTATCCACAGCACTGGGGTGACAAGGTTAAGTTAGTTTTATTTCTTGTTCCGTATCGTGGTGATACGGTATAGATTATCTTGTCGTCAATATGTACAATTGATAGAAGAAATTGTTGTTATAAAAAAGAAAACAATAATCAAAAGAAATTGCTTACCTGGGGTGACAAGGTTAAGTTAGTTTTATTTCTTGTTCCGTATCGTGGTGATACGGTATGGATTATCTTGTCCCCCCAGGATCAGCTTTTTTGTAAGTGATGAGAAGAAGTTTCGAGAATGTGGGAAAAATGGAAGAAAACAAAGTTGATTATGAATATGCGTGCTCTCATCCATATCCTTGTGGCTTCTGGTCATAACAGTTTCTAGGTTGGCCTATAGCTGGAAAAGCCTGCTCCCCAGCTTCGGTTTGTGCATGCCTAAAAACTCAAGGAAGCCTGACACTTTTGTTCTTTAACTGTCACAACCTGGCTAAACTTTCTCTCGATTCAAAACACGTGATGGGAATGTTTTTCTTCGACCACTGTGTTCTCATAACTTGTATTCATCGTAAAAATGCTGATGAGAAACTTCGAAACGGAGTCTCAGAGCCAAAATCGTACTTACGCGTCACCATCGACTTCCGCATGGAGCTCAGTTTCGCCTCAAACAGCTCTGATCTTGTTTCGTGTTGCGCTGTACGTCATTTATTTCCCTCTGATATTCTTACCGAAACAACCGCTGAGAATTCGGCAGAACTTGCATCTGCTGTTTGGAATGCACGTCTTGTCCTAGGGTTCCGCGGGTATCCTCGATTACAGCCTTCCTATCCGTGAGCAGTTTGGTTTGATGATTTTCGAACCGATAACAAGCCAAACCTGCCCCTCTAGGGTGACGGTTGCTCTAGACTTGTCCAATCACATCTTGCGTCGGCTATTATCATGAGCCCTTTTTTGCTCTCCTGAATTTTCACTTCGGGCGCTCCACCGTTCTTCGACTCACATCCCTACTGGGTCAGTGCTCTCACTCGGGAGCACCGCTGATTCAATCAAGCCCAAGTGACGTCATCTCATCCGGGGGTATCCGGGTACGATGTACTAGGTTCCGGTCTACCGTAATGTGATTTGCCCTTGGCTGCCTTCATACTTTGGTTAGGTATCTCTTCCAACTGTTGCTTACGCTAGGCCCTTGATAGCACATATTTAATTAAAATTCTGTGTGTCAAGAGGCTTACGCGGAAACGTCGGACTGACCTACGGGACGCTCATCAAGATCACCGAATTTAGATTGCTCGGTCACAACTACCAGAGCGCAAACATCTCTTAATCTTCAAGACATATTTATATATGTAAATCGATCCATCCCGGCAACTAGCGGCATAAATAATGAACATCAGGGTTGAATTCCTCTTAGTTTGCATCTCCGGTGCCTTCTGCTGGCTAGTAGAGGACACGAACAAGCTCCAGGAGCGAGGGAAATCAAGAGACAACAGCCTTGACAAAATTCCGCCTAGCTCGGGAATTTTCTTTGAGAAATTGACCCCTCCAAAAACGTACGGGGAACTTGAAACTAAAAACTTTCTGGATGGGTTTGGAACAGGAAGTCCAAGCATCGAAAACAGAGAAAACGTCTCGGGTGAATCTGTATGTGCGCAGAGCGGAAAGTTAGTATCGATTCGGAGTCCTGAAGAGTTAAAAAAAAACTCAGAGTTGGCCTGGTCAAGGCAAAGCATAAATCATGCTGAGCTGAGCATTCAGAAGGAAGTTATTAAATCTCCCAAACGGCAAAGAGACGGATTAGAGGTTCAATCAATAAAGGTTCCTGTCTCCTCGTTAGAAGGAACCCGGGAGAAACCGCGTGCCAATATAAATCCGGAGGCTGAAAAACAAATTATTGTAGAAGAACAGTTGATTGATCTTCTTCGAAATTTAGCCATAACGAAACAATATCAAGGAAGCTCGGAATTTATTCTCTCAACAGATTTTCCACAAAGTGCCCCGCTTCCTGACTTGGAAAGGCTTCGGAACTCTGCTGAACATGTGTCATTCAATGAAAGTATCCACAAAGCTACTCAAGAGACACAACCCAAAGCAGAAACCCAGCCGACACTGATCAAGCCTGATTCCACTGCCTTACCTACTGTGCCACCTGAAAAAATTGACCGTCGCGGAGGAACGAAGTCGGATAATGATTCCATAGTATCAGGTCACATCGAGAAACCTACCACCGTCCAGTTGCCAAAGCCTCCTCGGAAAAGGAAATACATGTACTTGAACAGTAAGCTGAACGTTATAGTCTCAGAAGAGTATCCTAGAAAATTGAAAAAGGCTTTGGGTGGGTCCACTCTGAGTGATCATGGCAGTGCGAACTCCGGAAACACCGCTTCCTCCTCAAAAAATCACATCACGTCAACAACCGAAAATCAGTCGAAACAAATACGTTCGAAGGAGAAAGCGGTAAATGATCAAGCAAAAGGCAGGAAAATGTTCTCCAAGTTGGTAAAAAAAACTCAAGATTTACCAGCTCGAACAACAAAGCAGACGACCCAAGACAACCACCCATTCATCTCTACGATTCCCAACTGCCCAACCGATAAAAAGACTGATGTACGTGATCGGAGTATTGAAGAGAGAAAACGACTCGTTGGTAGCTCCAAACGCAAAAATCGGGAGTATGATGAATCTCATTCTGTCCCAGATATCGGTGAGCCTCTCAAGTTGAGAAGAATTCCAAATAATGAGAAAGAACCAGCGGAAATCACGACGCCAAGCCACCTAGGAGTGCAAGAAAGGTCGGTGAAATTAAAGATGCAAAAACTCAAGCCTTCCGATTCCAAAGCTTCAAAAACCCGCGCCAAGAAATCGGTTCAGACAAAGGTCAAGATAGGATCACCCATCGACAAAAAGGTCTCAGATAGGCGGAAGAAAGTAGTTAAAATCGACATCAACCATCCAGGAAATCTTAACAAGATGGAAAATTGGCGAAGAACAAAAAAGAACTATAGAGCGTTAGACAGGCGTTGGAGTACTTATGCGGCGATTGAGGAGGCGGGGAATGGGATATTGCAACAGATCGAGTTTCAAATCGATTTCAAAATATTTGATCAGAGTAAAAACACTGGGATTTTGACAGAACAGTTTTCGCTGTTGATAGACCACTCAGTTAAAGCATTGGCCGGCTACATCGAACAACTTAACGACATGCTTATTCCTCCGTTTTACAGCGATCTCTCTGACGTTCGAAAAGCACAGAAAGCGGCTTGCGCCATCCTCATTGACTATTGGAAAGAGTTGGTGAATCCCCAGGGCTTCCACCAGCTTGAAGATTCATCTAGAAACACTCCGAAGGTCTTTATAACGCTCGAGAGGGACAAGGAAATCAAAACGTCCATTCAAAGCAGCACAAGAGGCCCGGATCTAACAACAAGAAAGCGCATCACAAACCTAATATTCGAAAGTTGGTTGGAGACTCATTTCAAAGTATTTTTTAGACAAGCGTGTGATAAAAGCAACAATTTGAAAAAATGGATAATAGCACTCATGAATGATACAATATTGGATCGGCAACCGACTATTTCATCCTTTCAAGGTTATACCGCAGGCAAAGGTAGAGCAACACAATCTAAGGGTCTTGCGTATGTTCAATTTCTAAGCCTTCCAGAATTCAAGATCATCTGGAATCCTGCGGGCAGCAATGTTTTTCAAAAATGAAAAGAACTTCAAGCAACATGAAAAGTTGAGATACAAAGGCTGAAGTCTCAAAACATTTATGTTGATCCCTGTCCAATGTCAAATTTTGTGGGTCTGTTGATTGCTTTGTGTTATTTTTATTCCAAGGAAAGATTTTCTTCCTGAAATCCAGATGTTTTTCAAGAGAATATGTGTACTAAGATAAAAAAAAAATACTAACGATTATCAAAATTCCAAAATATTTTTTGTTTGCTGAAAAATGAAATTATATATAGAAACAAGCAAAGGGTTTGGAACAAATTAATTTTACCACCACAATCATTAAAGCACATGCTAGAATTTACTTCTGTTTAGAAAATGTGCAAATAAGGTTGAACCACATACATAAGCATCTTATCCATGAGGGGAAAGTTGGGAGATTTTTTCTCTCTTACAACATGTGTTTCCATCAGCCTTTTTAAATTATAATGAGAATAATAAGCAATATTAGCCAATGTGTATCTCATGATGAACTTGAAACATTACAAATATCAATTCATAAGCCACATCAACCTTAAGTAATTAGTGAATTTGTTCTATTCTTTTTTTTAGTTGAGCAAAATTTCATGATGAAACCCATCCTGGGAATTGCATCATTGTTAAAAATGCTGAAAAAACAGATCTTTTTTGGCACACAACAAAGAATTAGTTCTGGTTATCAATTATTTGTCTTGTATTAATCTGCTTTTAATTTCATCCAGGTTATTTATCCCTAGTGATTATCAAGAACTTCACCAAGTGTGAACAATGATGTACTCTGGATTTCCCAATCTTTTAAACTGAAATTATCCCAGAATTCACTTCTATGGAAAATGAAAGTCAAATTGAGTCTGACTTGATGGAAAAGTAAGAGAAACTGGATTTTGACTTGATGGAAAATGAAACAAACTGGATTTTATCTTGAGGGAAAATAGAAGTCAACTGTACTCACCTTAGTTTTAAGATGAAATTCAGTAGAAATTTCACCTTGATAGAAAGTTTGGTTCTGGAATTTTTTCTCAATCAAGGGAAACAGAAGTCACTGGAACTTCCTGGGAAATTTTTTCTATGTTTTCTGCTCAAATGCAATTCCTTTGATGTTTAGACCCATTTGATTTTTCCTTAGGATAAAACACTGGGAAAAAAATAATATCAAAATTCTATAATCTCAGTGAAGAAAAGGGCAAAATATCATGTTTGATGGTAGTCACTGTTTCCCTAAAAGGCATCTTTTTTCAACATCAACATAGAATGGAAAGTACAAAATTTGGACTGAGTGAAAATTCAATCCTAAGACATTGAAATGTCCAAAGATTTCATTTTAGTTTCACTTGAATGTCTTTTTGATTTCACCAGAATTTCTATTTGATTTCACTAAAGATTTTTTTTCCCACTAAAATGTGTTGTTGATGTCACTTTTTGATCAATATTTTTTATATGGCAATGAAATTACACCAGTAATTCACACAGATGCTAAACATGTTTTAATCAATGCTTAAAATTTCCAGATTCTTGTTTGCATGGTCAGAAAACTCCAATCTTTCACTTGACCTTCACTTGGAAATTTACTTGGGCATTTACAGTATCATCATTTTGGATTTGGTGCATTTTTCCAAGTGGAAAAAGCTGTGAAACCTTCATGAGGCTTGAAAAATTGTATTATTTATGGGTAAGAATAATGGTGGATATTTAAAAGGATCTAGAAATTGATCATGGAATTTTCACAGCCCAATGACAAAATACCATCAACAGCTCAAGACTTCTATGTGGAATGGGATTTATTTTGTACTCATTCACACAAAATCTGAAGCCTCTGTCATTTCCCTTTAAATCAGTAACACCTTCAACAAAAAATAAAACAAATAAGGATGGAAACTGAACTTCACCAAGTTTGATGAAATAATCAAAAGTAGTTGTGTTGTGTTTGGAAGAATGAAACCAATAGCACTGAATTTTTCATGCAAACAGTCAACTTGAAGGGTGGGGACTTCCAGTAAAGGAAGCATCAGGGGTATTTTTCACACCAGTTTCAATTCTCCTTGCATCCTTTGAATAACAGTGGGTAGGATTTTTTATTCTATCATTTCAAAGGGGAAGAAGAAGGCTGCCACACCTTTTTCACTGTGGCAGGTGGTTTGGCACTTTTAAATTCCAGTGCAGTTTAGATTCATTGTTATTATCCAGTTGATTCAAATATTTTTTCAAGGGATGATTCTTTCACCAGGCCAATTTAAACTAAATAAAAGATGCTGTCAGCCATGAGACATGTATTGGTGTCCTATAGGCTTCCCAACTCACAAGTCTTGGTAGTATAGTGGTTAAGGAATGTCTTAGTACCCTTCGGAGTACCTAGTTAGTGTGTTCAAGCCTCCATTAGTCCATTACATATCCATATTTTTGACATATAAAGTTTCATATAATCATATTTTTATAGTATGTCTTAATATTAGAAATCATCCCATAAAACCTTGAAGGTTTATATTATAATTTATGGGAGATATTATAACTTTACTCTAGATTACAATCCTCTGGAAGCGTCCAATTGGATGTACAATTAATGTCCTTAAAGATTTCCCTCTGTGGAAACTATATTCTGTAATAATCCTTATCTACCATAACCCAGATTTTTAGGTGAATTGTAAATTATTTTCTAAGAACTCTCCTTCCAGCTTGTAGATAAATTTCAAGAAGTTAATCATGCTGGAAAAGCGTACACTCAGAAGCTAGGAAACTCCCCTGGTGCAGATAAACTCTGTGGGAATACTTACCCAGAGTATGCATATCTATGTGGATTAAGAATATCTAATAATATGGTTTTAATTCTTTGAACACCTGCTCTGATAGATCTACAGAGAGTTAAAGGGTAAGTAAATCAATTCTGAAGCCTTGAGAGCGTCCTCTTGAAGGAGAATAAGTGACTGGGGTGATTCCCCCCATCACTTTAAACTTCTGAGTAAATAAATTACAACCTTACCTCGAAAATAGACCCCAATGAGTATGTAAATGTTATTATACATTGGGGATGATTGCTTGGGGCTCTGAGCCACTGGAGACGAAATCTAGGACAGTGGTGTACTCCCCTGATGATGCCCTGAGTCCCCCTGAGGACTCTTTCAATATAAAAGAGGAGGGTCTTGTCCCTACAAGACCTATTCCTCATTGTATTTTATAAACCAGATAGTGCATATTAACAAGCCCATCCAACTTAGTCCACCAAGAGGATTGACTGGGGCCTTTTAATTCAACATCTTATTATATTATCAATCAAAAAATCAACTTCAATTTCGAGTCCAAGGTCCTATTGGAGTTATAGTCCTTTTTAGGCTATCATAAAGGGTGTGAGCTTCCTTGTGTAAGCAAGTCTCCTTTGAGCTTTATTTATTAAAGATAGGCCCCTTATCTCTTTAGAGGTTCAAGGTGTGGCTTTTTTACTCCTGATAACTTACTATCAGTTGAGTTTTTATTGATATTATCAGTGTAATCATTAAAACTGATATTTGGCAATTATTATTATTTTTTTTGCAGGTATCTGCCAAAGCTACTATAGCAATAGAGGCAATACTCTGACAGATGCTACTCATCTTGCTTCATTGCATGAAATTTGGATTGAAAGATTTGGAGTTGAGATTTATTTCCATGGACTTATTTTTATACTTTTATTTTTGCTTTGAGAATTGATAGAAAAAAACAAATTAGATTTGATGCAGAATATAAAGAAGTTATCATCCAATGACCATACCCTATCTTCTTTGAATTTGCGTGGATGGGAATAAAAAAATGGAAAAAACAAGTTGTGTTTTAGAGTTTAATAACCTACATTTGAAAATTGCTAACAGGTCTAACTACAACCAATCATCAGAAAGAGGTAGTAATTCCTCAAGTAGGATGCCTTTACCATAATGGTTGGCACTTCTCCACCTGGTTGTCATGGTTTCTGAAAACCCATATAGATCACAGGGTTCATAATTCTGGCGATTCTCTATGAATACAACATTTCTTCATTTTATTGGTATTGGGGCATCAGAAAGTGCTGCAATTTGCCGTATTCAAGAGACTGGGAACACAGGCCTACACATTAATATGGGTTTCTACCACTTTTCCTTCTCCTTCAAAAGGCACCACAAGATGCCCCAAAGAATCTGGTAGTACTGGCACCAGTTCTTTACATGGATGTAGTTTGATATCAGAATTCAGTTTTGCACAATTGTTATTATTATTTTTTAGTTGAAGAATATTTCATATTTCAGGATTTATTGAAAAAAAAGGTTTGATAATAATTCCTACATGTGGCTTCATACTACAGATTTCAAAATAAAATGAGCAGCTCCAAATGTATCCAATTTGGGAATGCATTCTGTCAGCTTGTTACTATTGCAGAGCAAGCGGCGAAAGTAACAGAAATAACATAAAAATAATAATAATAAAGTTAACCTAAGAAGGAGTAGGAAAACCATAAATATTATTGCAAAAATGGATTTTCCACCCAAAATTAGGTAGGGTCACTCAGTGACCCCACCCTTGAAATCAAACTCCTTATATTTTTAAATAATTAAGGTAAGAAAGACTAAAATACCACGGCACCAATATTGAACTTTTTGGCCAATTAAATATTTCACATGTATTGTCACGTATAGTTTTCACACCTAAAATTCAGTCAGAATTGAGGTGTTGTGTATATTTTAGGAGTTACAGACGGAAATGTGTTCTGTCACAATTCCCGCATGCAGCCGCGGCAGCCAATGCACTCTTGCGCAGCTGAGCTACAGCTCTGTAACTCTGTCAAAGTCCTGTACACAGCCCCGGGCCTCTGACAAGTATGCAGTGGTGGGACTATGGGTTGACAAAGTGACAGGCGGCCTGAGAAACTTAGGTACCGTGTAAACATGCTACAACCCACACAGGAACATTCTACATATGTAATAAATGTTCCTGTCAATATTAGATAGTCTAAAAGTACATAAAATTATATAAAAATACTTAAATAACCTTTATATGTATTTTTTATTAAATATAATTCAACATACCAAAAATGTTGAAAATAAGACAATGACTACTTCTAAAAATATATTAAAATACTTCAATATACTATTATGAGAACTTCTAGACATAAAAATTTTCATGAAATACTAAGAAAACTTATGATGTAAAAATATTACATGAATACCCATGAATTAAATTTTTAAGTAATTATTTTAGTAAACCAACTGAATTTCAAAAATAAGGAGTAAAATCAATATCATGACTTTACTCCAAATATTTAATACATAATGAGAGCTCACCTGACATGAGAATATCCTTTGGTATTTCTATTAATATAATTATTAACTTAATGGGAACATTTACTAAGGATAATTAATTAAATAATAAATAAAAAGGACAGATTACTGTTCTTCACACGTCCAAATATCAATTATCAAGTAGAATAATTCCCATACCCTGTGGAATTAGATGCTACCCGTGTTACAGCACCAAGAACACTTGTAAGGCTACCACTGGTTACCCTGCTAGCCTCAGTGTCCTTCCCTTGGAGCCCCTTTACCCCTCAGAAGGACAATATTGGGAATCCAAAAGCTATAAATAAAGAGCTCTTTTGAGGATATTGATACCCAGAGACCCCATTATATTTATATCCAGACACCGTGCCAAGGTAATCAAATACTTATAAGAGATAAGTAAGTGATTTATGGTTTAGTATGATTAATCATATCCGTCCTCAAACCTCTTTTATCAATTTAGACTTCTGAACAACCTTATCACCCCAGTATGCAGGTTTAACCCATCAGTGCATGTCCCAAACAGATACCCTAAGGATTTAATAATATACCAGTGAGTCTTATTATCCTTTCTCTGTTGTGGAAGGTGTTAAAGACTCCAATAAAATCTGTTTAGCCTCTTTCAATCCATAAATAATTAATTCATTTTATATAAAACACCAAACCAACTCCTTGCATCAAACAATATCCATGTATTTATGGATTTTTTTTTGCAAATAATGAGTAACATATTTATTGATTAAACTATCAACTTTATTAGAGTTAAGGTAGCCCAGGACCTGGAATCTAGGAGGCTAAAGATTTCCCAAAAAGCCCCTGAATATGTGGTACAAGATTCTGGACAATAGGTTGCATCAAATTTAAAATATTTAAAATTCCAAATGGCTGATTTTAGGCATACCAATTTTTTTTATCCATTTCTTTTTGGAAGATGAAACCAGTGTATGATTATTTATTTTCATGAAAAAATATTTTTTAAGAATTTATAGTTTTTGTGAAATCAGGTATTCAAATTTTTCAAATTTGTAACCTTAATATACCCTAATATGTTTATGTTAGCCAGCCCCTGCTCCATATTTTTTGGGAAAATTCTAAGTTCTCATCTTCCATCCCATAAGTTATTAATTCATTATTCTGAAAATAATTTTAATTTTGTATTCCTGCAACTCTCTCTTTTGTAACAGGCACTTTTGGTTCACACACTTCTGAAAAATGTTTCTCAAAGACTAAGTACTATCAGAAATATTTGAGATAGACACCACACTTTCTTCTCAATACCAAAAGGACCACAGTTAAAATGAAATTTTTTATATTCTTTTAATAATGATAATACCATTTTTAGGAATCCTTTGAGAATTCTGTGGAGGATCCTCCCAAGAAAAAAAAACTCCTTAAATAGTAAATCAAACAGAGTGAATAAATAAAAATGATTAAGCTGTGCTCTGCCTTCCCTGGCTACTTTTTCACATCTTTCAAAAGGCCTGCATGGTCACTGCTCATTGAATTAGGCTTTTGAAAGGGGAATGTCCCCTATTTTATTCTCTAGCCCAATTTCTGTATGTTCAAATGTCAATTCAAATAATTCCCTATGCTACCAAGGGATCCCTACCACTTTTTTCATCTAAGGTCTTCAATCCTCCTTGTTGATCTTCCCATGGATAATCCCTGAAAATTATATGGCTTCCTTGGTATCCACAAATTTTCCCTTCTCATTTTTCCAATAATAAAATTTTCCAATCCATTAATTCACTTATTTATTACTCATCAGTATTCATTATGGTCTCTTTTTTTTGGATTTTGTATTCTGAACCTTTTTTTTGCCTTCTGGCCCAACAAATAGCCTTTTGTTTTTAAATAATGGGACAATAGGTTACATTTTCATACTCAAACCTTTTCCTCAAGAAATCAGCCTTTAATCTTTACTATAATTATGATTATAAGCCTGCAAATATCCTCAAAAATTGATTCCTCAACCCTCAAAATTTACTAATTCACTTGAACAAAACTCCAAGTTCATCTAAATTAAAATATATCCAACTTCAAAGTATCAATTCAACAATGAACAGCCCCCAAAAACTGGAAAAAGAAATCAAATTTGACAGAAATATAAAATAAAGAAACCTTTTGATACATTGAAAATCAACATTTAACTTATTATAAGTCCATTGGACCTATAACCATATCAGTAACCTACATTCAATTGAAAAAGTTTCACAAAAAGTGCATTGAACAGCACTATAAGGTTGTATCTTTAAAAAAAAACAAGGCCCAAAAAGGGTCCTCAGGAACATCCCAACAATGAATTTGCCACTAATTTAGTCACACAAAAAATACAATCAAAAACACCAAATATTGAAGGTATCTGAAAAGAATTTTTTATGTTCTTCCAACTAGTTAATTAATCTCAAGCTTCAGGGAACTCCCGCAGTATTGTATAAAGGAATTAGGATTCAGAGTCATAATAAAAAAAACTAAAACAAGGAATATTTCATTCTTCCAACCATAGAAGCCATATTTTCTATTAATCAAAGAGTGCATGCAGAAAAAATAATTTGTCATGGCTGTCCAAAAATCTCAAGAGAACCACCATGTGTGTAGTTTGTGCTAAATTCTATATGAGCTAATTCTTCAGAAGCATTCTAAGAAAAAAAACCAATGAATTTTACACTAGTTCAACCATGCAAGTTATGAAAGGTTAGTTACCAAGAATTCATGCACTTTGCAAGCTTTTAACATGTGTTTCCAACCAGAAAAATCCACAAAAGCTTCAGGGATTTACTGAAAATTTTTTACAAAAAATAGGGCCTCAGAAGATCCCCCAGGAACACAAAATCAAGGGATTTTTCACTAGATAAAACACACAGGTCATACAATTGAGTTTAAAAAGAGCGAATGAATTTTAAAATAAGCTTTCATATTTTTCCTGGAATCAATAAAACCTGTCAATTGGAAAAATATCAGAGACTGTTTTTTTATTTAGTTTTCTGTGCACAAGGACAAGAATATATTGGTTTATTTGTGTTTCATTTTTTTAAAACAAGCAAAAATTGAATCAAACTTTAGGAAACACCTGAAAAGTTTCCAAGGATAATCACCCAGAAATTTTTATTCCTCACAAATCCAACCCCATTTCTCACTTTCCAGCCTGGTTATAAAATTTTTAAATAAAAAAAACAGCTTTCTCTTGGCTTTTTTCACAAGTTTCTCACCAGAATTCTTGCCTCATGTATCTGCACCTTTCTTTAAATTACCAGTAAAGACAGATGCTCAGAACCACCTTAAGGGGAGCCCTGAGCATCCCCTGAGCAATATTTTTTATATAAAATGGGGGGGTCTCTACCCCATCCCAAGTTGTGTGCCTGATGTCAATCAGTAGGTCTTCTGAAAATTTACCAACAGATTATTAGTGAACCAGAAATAAGATAAAAGTGAAAAAAATAATTTAAAACCCTTTTTATTTTCCATTTTTTAAACTTTTTTAGGTTTCCTTCAATAAAGATTCTTAAAGAGACCTAAATTATTCAGTACCTACTTTTCAAAAGGAAAGCCCTTATTTTTTGATCATTACCCTTATATAAAAGGAAGGGAGATAAAAAATCAGAGGCCAAATTTTTTTACTTCCAGATACTGGTTGAAAACCCACCCTTGGTTACTTTTGTTATAATTATGGCCAGCAATTAGCTTAGGCAAATGAGCAGTATTGAAAGCAAAAGAAATGCTGGACATCTTGTGTCAATAATTGCTGATGGGCTCTCACAATGCAGCAATACGTTGGATGATATTGGTGATGAATTTGATTGGATGATGAATGGATAATGGAAAAAAGCAGGGAGAAGAGCTCCTCAAGTACAAAAGATTGGCCTCTTGTGAGCCCATGATATGTCAGCTTGCTACTATGTACAGAGCAACCTGTCAATAGCAACACAAAACTATCAAAAACAAGAATATCTCAATTAAAAAAATAAGGAGTGAGAAATCCATAAATATTTGTACAGAAATGGATTCCTCACCCAAAATTAGGTAGGGTCACTCACTGACCCCACCCTTGAATTCCAAGTCCTTAAATTTTTAAAATAATTAAAAAGAAAAGTACAACACTAGTATGGCACTTTTTGGCCATTCTAATATTTCACACGTGTTGTCACGTATAGGGTTTACACCTAAAATTCACTCAGAATTGAGGTGTTGTGTATATTTTAGGAGTTACAGGCGGAAATGTGTTATGTCACAATTCCCGCGCGCAGCCCCGCATCATTACATATCCCTACGTACTCGTAGTAACAGATTCCTGCGTACTAGAGACCCGCGCGCAGCTGATTCTGCCACGCACGCAGCAGATCCTACTCCCCGCGCATCTGTACTAACTGATCCCCGCGTCTGGATCCGTTGTGACTAATCTGACACCCAGGTACCGCTCAGAAGAGCTACAATCTAGCTAGAGTTGCCTAGTATATGTAAAAAACTAACATATGCCTTACTAATGATCTAAAAAGATTAAAAATTAAATAAAATTAATGAAAATTAAGTTTAAAACATTTTTTAATAATAAATCAAAGATCAAGGATTACCATGTAAATCACTGACCCTGATCTTTGAAGACCACAAAACACTACAAAGAGTGTTCATAAAAATTATGAAAAATTATCTACATGATCAGCAAATGATGGACAATCAGTAAACATCCACATCTGCCCGCTTCAAAGCAATATCAATAGTAAAAATGAAGGATGAGTACAGACTGATCAAATTTACGCCATAACAGATTAACAGATCCTGTGGCTAAAATAGTACAGAAATCCAGCAGATCTAAGGACAGCTGATTGACAGCACCAAGTGGACGTGCCAATCTTGCCCTGACTGGCTTTCCAGCCTCAGCCCACGAGCAGAACCCTCTCTACATTCCCTGAGAAGCTCAAAATCACCCAAAAAGGTATTTATACAGACCTCTTTGGATCCATTATTCAATCATCAGTTTACCAGGAATTATTTATTATCAATCAGACACCATGTCATTGTTGATCAAGTGCTTATATGAAGATAAGCAAGTGATTTATGACTTAGTCTGTAGTAGTATTATTTATCTTTATTAACCAATCAACCCTTGAAGTTTAGTCAAGCAATCTACCCCATCTGCTCTGAAACCCTTCCAATTATTCCAGGATTCTCGTGGTAAAGTGCTCAGAGTGAGTGTTACACTTCCTGTCTTGGCCATTTGTGCTGTTACGCCCAGCCATTAGGGGAATAAGTCCTTTCTAAGGCACCCATCTTTATTCCAAGGTTCTTAAACTGCCTAAGGAGGCCCCTTGAAGAGAGG
Organism: Puccinia polysora; assembly: GCA_025617555.3. NCBI lineage: Eukaryota > Fungi > Basidiomycota > Pucciniomycetes > Pucciniales > Pucciniaceae > Puccinia > Puccinia polysora. Next base: position 26,702,970 of record CM062645.1, on the reverse strand, counting down.
TTGCTAGTCTGCAAAGATCCCCAGTAGTATGATACTGTGGCCCCTCTTTTATGTTATATTGAAAACCATTTATTTCCAAACCAATTAAACCTTGCAACTTCTCTTATCATATCATTTATTTGAGCTTCTAAGTTTTTATTATTGGAATAATAATTATTATTATCATTCCAGCATTTTTATCACTCTCTGTAGCTAAAGGACTGCAAGGTTCCTGGTATCAGAGAGCTGACATGATAAAACAAGCCAAAAGTCAAATTTTCCGCCCCAAAAGAGCTCTACAGGCTCTACAGGCCTTGTTACTTGGTTTTGACTACATCAGACCGCATGGCATCAGTCCCTGTACCCTTACAACCAGCCTATTCTAGTTATTTATGGTGTTTCCTCCTAAATGGGGCTGAAACAGCCCCTTAGCTGTTCAAAACCCTGACCGGTTGTCTATTATAACCAGCCTGTTACCTCACATGCTGGCTGGTTGCCTCATGCAACCAGGCCCTGGCCATAAAAATGGCCAGGAGGGCCCAGGACACACCTGGGTCTGGTCTCAGACACACATGGGGGGGGGGGGGGTATGACCAGCAGACATGCTGTCCCCCCCCCCTCCTTCTCACAGATCCCTGGAGGGGGCTGTCAAATCCCCCTACCAGGGGCCCTGGGGGTCAATATCCCCAGGGCATTGTCAAGGTAAGGTGGGCTGGGCAGGTGGTCAGGTCCCCTCCAGCCCATTGCTCCTCCCCCTTGGTAAAGGGGGGGGGGAGAGCGCCCCTTCAATGGTGGGGGGGTGGTCAATTCCCCCCCACCGGCGGTTGCCTCAATGCAACCGGCCTAGCCGCCACTTTTGGTGGGGGGGGGGTGATCAAGTCCCCCCCACCATGACCAGTTTCCCCTTGCAACTGGTCGCTGGCTGGTTCCATCCAGCCAGCCCTCCCCCTCCTCCTTGCGATGGCAAGCGAGAGGAGGGGGAGGAGCCAGGGCCACCAGCCCCGCAGCAGCCGCGACCAGGGTGGGGGGGCTCCATTTTGAGTCCCCCTGCCCCTACAATGGCCCTGCGCTGGCCGTTGGGCCCCATAAACGGGCCGTAAGCAAAAACAGAGGCCCCAAGCGGGCCACAGAGATGGCCTTGTGCGGGCCGTTGGGCCCCATAGATGGGCAAAAGGGGAAAACAGCGGCCGCGACACGGGCGGCAGCCCCAACCAGGCTGCATCACAGGTTGCGGCCCCAATGGGACGCCCCAAGCCCAAAAACTAAGTAATCCATACTTTGGCGGGCCAGCCCGTCTGGCCAAGTATGTCCAAAATAAACCTTGGGCCCAATTATGCCCATAAAAGCCTATCTGGCTGTATCTTCCCATATACCTCACCGGGCCTTTTAGGGCCCGTGTACTAATAGGCCTGTTTTACGCGTTTTGAGGCCAGTTTCCCCAAATCCGTGACATCCACACAGGTCTGTATGGTCCGTGTGAGTTCCCAATGGGCCAGAGAGGCCCATATGTGCATCCCATTTGGATTACACTTATACTTAGCACACGCATAAGTGCATACGTATTTTAACAACTTTTCCTGCTTAAATAACTTTAATGGACCCTTAAGAATTCCTTTTTAATTTTAAAAATTTTCAAAAAAAGTAAAAAATTCTGGATTAATAAATTGGTAATACCTTATCAATAATCCAAAACAACTGGAAAAACCCTACCATAGCCTATAACTTTATACTAAATTATTAGTACAGGTCTGATAAGAGAACTATTTTTAGTATCAAAGACTCAAGCCAATAATTAAAATAAATACTGTGCAGAATTATGATAGTTGTTAAGGGAAGGAGATTCAAAAATATCTTGGTTTGCCTCCATTTTTCTTCAAGTTTTTATTAATAATAAATTCCTCTTAAAGTGACTTCCAGAAGGTATTTTCTAAATTTTCCCATTATCTCAAGCATTCTACTCATCATCTTCTGTGTTGTATCCTAAGGAAAACTGGCTGCCTTTCTGCATCCTTGCATTTGTGTTTGACCTCCCTATTTTGGATTCTGCCATGATTATTTTTTGATAGGAATCTACTTCTGAAATAATGGAGGATTTTCCTTCCAAATATTGGAAATTGTGGTGCACTTGCTAATTTTTTCTATAAATAGCCACCAAACCTGTTCATGGGCTCTGAAATGGCTTAGTTCATTGACAAGATTCCAGAATTTCTCTAACACACTGGCCCTTCAAGCCTCAAATTATCTTAAATTCTTGTGAATTGACTTATGCTACAAGACTTCAGAAAAGAGAAATTCTGTATGTTTGGGGAGATTATGACTTCCTAGATCCTTTCCATTTGAGAATTCTAGAACATTTTAGTCAAATAAAGCTTCAATCAGGCCTTGGAAGGTGAAAATTGGTTGATATGGAAAGAGGCAATTGAAAATAAACTTATGGTGCTTGACAAGATGGATTTCTGGGAGGCACTTCCCCTAACTGAGAGGCATTTAGTACTGGATTTTTGATCAGTTTTTTCAATGAAAGGACTGTATTTTCAGAAGATAAGGTTTATCAGGCCTCACGGTTTCCAAAAGTCTTCATTAAAAACAAAGGATTATATTTTGATAAAACATCTCCACCATTGGGGATCTTCTTTTCTAAAAGTACTCCTAAGCTTTGGAGCCCAAAAAAAAAACAAAAAAGGGTTTTTTGAAAAGCAGTCTTAAAATTTTCAAACAATGACAGCTGGAAAGCCTACAGTTTCTATTTTGCTATAGTTTATCTCAACTCAAAAATTGATCAAGATTTGTGGGTTTGATAACCCTTGGAGATGAAATTTCCAGAAAGCCATGAACTGAAGATTGAGAAATCCCTTTATGGAATCAGGAAGGCTGCTGGATGATGCTTTAAACACCTTAAAAAGAACTCAAGAAATAGAGAATAAAGAACTTCAAAATAGAACAATATTTTTTCACCAGGGGAAAAAGGGAGGCACATGCTAACATGAGCCACCCTGTAAAAGGTTTTCAACTAGGTTCAAACTGGGTTTTAACTCTTTCCTAATGCAGGCAATCTATTCAAATAAATATCAAATACTCACACCACAACTTCTGTTGAAATATTCCATAACTAATTTTAAATCAAATATTATTCATGCTTGTAAGGAGGTTCAATTGTAACTAAAGTTTTCTTTAAAATTGCTAATATATTTTTGTGATGTATGATCAAAAAATCAGTTTGTTATATGTTATACCAATTCTTTGTGAATTTTTTAATTCTTGGAAATTTATTCTAAAATTTTGAGTATTTTTCCACAAGCATTCAAAGTTAAATAAAGAAATCAATCTTGGGAGAATTTGAATGCTTTTAATCTGGATCTTGAAATTTGGAAAAAAAACCAGTCCATCTGGGTCCTTATTAATTTCAAAAAAAAAGTTTTCTATCCTTTTTTTCAAACCTTTTCTTTGAACTAATATACTCACAAGGATGGGCCTGTACATGCATCAAAACTTTGATACAAACTCCAGTATTGCAAGAATATTTACTGAAGGATTTAAGCTTTGAAAGAGTTTCTCATAAGCTTTTTATTTCTAAAAATAAATGATATTGAGAGTGTAATTAGCTATTTTATTCATGCTAAAAGAATATTCCTCAAATTTTATAAATTTTTCAGGGCCTTTTCACCCATGTTTTTGGTTGATAATGAATAGAACCATCACTCTTTTCTCTTATTTTCCATCATGGTCAGGACTGTAAAGATTGAATTTCTGAAAAAAAAAAAATCAAAGAAGGCTATTATTTAACTAAAAACTAAACACATTACTGTAACTGGACTTTGTAAAAAAGCAAAATGTGTTCAAATTATAGAAAATAATTTTTATTGGTTCCTCTTGTTGGCTTATTATGCAAAGGTGCATCATTAGCTTCAAAAAAAGCACAACAGGATTGGAGGAAAATAATCAGTGAGTAATTAATTTAAAACCAATCTATAATGTCTTTCCAATTTTTTTCCCCTTTCTGATATTCCTGTTTGGTGATAAAATTGTAGAATAACAATTGATTAGGAGAATTTGAAAACTTTGATTATGTAACTTCTGTCCTGATTTCCGCAGTGTTCTTTGTTGGATATATTTTGATGATGGAGTGTAATCTGGTGTTGGTTTTTTTTTTCATTGAATCCACAGCTCCTGATTTGTACCAAATGAATTTTTAAATATCTTTCACAGGGTGTTTTTAGACTACAAAATTGCCAAATTTTTCAAATAGAATTTTTAACCATTCAACTATTCAAACATTCTGAAAGATACCCTTCAACAAAACTTGGTCAATTTCTTTCCAAATTATGAATTTTCTATAAGTTTTTGTGAGTTAATTTTGTTTGGTTTAGTATGCAGCTATCACTTTTCTTGTAATGTCTCTTAACTTTTTTACAGTTAAATATAATTCAGAAAAAAAATTCTAGTTTTTCTCTTGGAAAAGGGTGGAAACAGGTTCAAGTTATTTAAAATTGTGGGAATTGAGTTGCATCCCCTTCAAGATATAATTAAAACCCAGAATATATGGAGTTATCCATGTTGAAGATATGGTATTTGTTATTTAATTGTCTGTTTAATTGATGCCCAATCTAAATTAATTCCAGAAAAGTTTAAAAATTGAGACAGAAATGCCCCCTAGACCTTTGCCCGAAGGTCTGGGGGACACTATAAGCATTTAGGATTGAAAAAAATGGAATGAATATACACAGTGTCCTTGTGCATGGCTTCAACACCTTCTTCCAAATTGGATTTAAATTTTTTTCTGCCAATAAATCATACTCCAGTTCAATCAAAATTGTTTGAAAAGACTGCAGCAGTCATAAAACCAAAAAATATTCCAAAAAACTTATATTGAACAATCCCACATCTGAAAAGTTTTTGGGTGGTGGTATTCTGAATGAATTTAAGTTGTTTTAAAAAATTAGCCTTTCATTGGTGTTCAATTTTTTATGTTAAATTGGTCCTTGATCTGGTTGGTTCAATTGATTCAAAAAATGAATTTGTAAATATCCCTCACAATTTTTATCAGAATTAATAATAACCAAGATTTTTCCTGTCCAACAAAAACTCCAAATAAATTCAATTTTTGGTTTTAGGATGAAATCTAGTCCAACAGTTTTTTTGGTTGGTTTGATTCTAGGTGGTTCCCTGCTATGAATGTTTTTGTTTTATGAAGCCTTGGAACATAAAAACCTGTATTTAAAGAGATCAATGAATTGTTTTATACATTTTTTAGAGAAAAATGACAAAAGAGCTGGAAGAAAAATAAAAAAAAAAAAACAGAGAAAGGATGAAATAGGCCTTGGATCAAACTCAAAGTGGATTGTGGTTTTACAAGCATTAAAAAGCATTCCACTGGTTGAGAGTCATTTTGATTTTTTTTAGTTTTATGTTTTATTATTTGTTGCAAGAATCTTTAAGCTTGGTGAAATTTTTAATAAGTGATAAATTTAAAATAAATTTATGAATATATGTAGCTGGAAGATATTTTTATAAATTATGGGTTCCATGATTAACTTTGAATCAAAAAATTCAAAGTCATCTTCCTTTCTCAATTAAAGCATTTCATTGATGCCCCCTTCTGGCCTTGTCAATTCCAAAATTGAGCACTTCATAATTAAATAAAAAGAACAGGATAAATTTAAAAACCAGTTAAATTTTTTTGACATGATAGAATTAATTGAAGATCAGGTTATGGGCACAACCAAAATGATTAGTTTTTCTAATTATGCTTCATTTTGTATAATCCGCCTTGTAAATATTTTTAATTTAATTTCCTTGAAATTTGAGGCTAATTTCCTTTTTTAAACCTGGAATTCATCTGCATTGTATCAGAATTAGACCTGAATTTGCTGTTGGTTGGAAAAGATTTACATTTTGTGTATTTTTGAGATATGGTTTGCTTAACCTCCGGTTACACCAGAGTTATTTCTTTCAGTAACACCAAGATCAAAGGCAGGAACATGCTAGCATCTTCCTCTGTTTTCCACCTGGTTTTTGAATTCTTAATAAGAATGAAAGTACCAGTATAATCCGGGTAAATTTTAATTATTTCATTTTTACTGGATTGTTGGAAAATTTCATAAAATAACTTAAAATTGGACTTAAGAAGAAACTGAAGACCAAATGGAGTTAATTTATTTACTCTGTGGTTGGATTAGATGTGAATTGAAAAAATGGTTCACTCTCTCAAAGTCAAATTGCATTGGCAACATACTGGAACAGTATTGGTATTCCAGTCTCACCTGCAACATACTCTTAACTTCCAATTATAATTCAAATACATATGAATTAGAAAAATCAACACACTCAAAGGAATACCTCAATCCTAGGATTTCTAAGCTAAATTGTAGTTGGGGCCATATTTTATATAGAATTGTCAGTGAATTTCATACCATCTTTCTTTTTGAAGCCTGACCAAAATCACTGGAAAGTTGTAAGAAATCTGGTGAAATACTAAAAAGGAAGAAAGAAAAAAAAGTCAAACCTTTACCCAAGATAATAGAATGAGACACTGAAATATCAATCTGATCCATCCTGGGGAGGAGAATTCTCATTCACCTCCAATGGGCCACTTCTAAAGTTCATCTCCAGTCCTTTCCTCTGAATAGCACAAAAAAATAAAAAATCCTATGTCTCAAAGTGCCACATATAGTAAATTTCTCTAGGGATGGGTACACACAGTTTCCTGTGGCTAATTAACATTCTGAAAGACTGAATCAATAAAAGGTATAAAGACTATTGAGTTTATGTAATTATGGCTGAGGGGGGGGGGAGTGTTAGACACCACACAAGGATTTCAGAAATGCATTAAAATAAATCATGAAAAGCATTATGAGCATTGAAAATTGTCTTGGTAAATCCACTAATTAGATAATTTTATCAAGAATTTTTCAAAATTGTGCAAAAATAAAGGCTAGCATACTCTTTGAGGTTGCCAAATTTTCCATCAATTTTGCAAAATATAGAAGGCTTGCCAGCTCAATTCTTGAATAAATCCTCCTTATCCTATATTACATCAAACCACCATATAAAAGGTCCTTTCAATCCCTTCAATATAACCTCCCACTGTAATTGAAACTCCAATATCCCCTCCCCCCTTCACCCCAGCCACAGCTTTAATTAAGGGTGCTTATTGGGTTGGTTCTACTCCTTTTTGGTGAGCCCCAAACTGGCCCAGATGTAAGAAGCAGGTACAATGAAAGTTATGTTGGTCTCAAACCCAACCCAAGCCCAAGTTTCCAGGCTTTTTGATGTTTTGGGCTACATTGCAGGCCCCCATTATTTTTTTTAAATTTAAAGCTGTTTACATTGCTTTAAAATAACTTGATGCAATTTTGGAATGAAGGGGAGAGAAAAGCTAAAGATATAGTATTTGATTTTTCATCCTATTTTGAGTAAAAATCAGGGCTTTGAGGGATCCTGGAGCTAGTTCTGTTCTGAATTCATCCAAAACACAACTACTGGGAAAGAAGGCCTAAAAGAGGAAAAATGAAAATTAATTTCTTATAAAACAGAATTAAATCAAAGAGGATGATGAGTCTTACTGATTCTGATGCAATAGAGGTCATTGGAACCATTAAAGTTGTATTTTACAAACAAGCTAATGTGGGAAATTGGGATGAATTTTCTTCCAAACATTTGAATAAGCTAAATTCTGAATTACTTTCCATTATCTCAATTAAATTTTTCCAAAGGTATAAATCCAATTCAGCAACAGGAATGCTTGATTGAGATTGTGTATTTGATTTTAGAAAACTTATGGAAACCATCTGATTTTGAATTTCTATAGAATTTCTCAACAGTTTTACCAGGAGTAAAAACTCATTTTTTTGTTGATGATTTTGGAGAATAAGATTCAAGAAATAAATATATTTTTCTTCCAAGTTTCTGTATGGTCTGTAAAGCATGTTTGGGAACCTGTCCAAGCTTGAATTAGGACTTGGATAGGAATTAAGAGGGCTTGATTGGGTTGGGCTTGTGAAGGTAAGAACTTGGCATCCAACTAAGCTCCCCTTGAGACCAATCAAACCTGGCTGCACCAAACCAATAAGTCTCCCTCCCCACAAACTTTTACCATTGATTTTTTTTGAAATAAAATCATGTATTGTGAAGGTCAATGTGACCAACTTTTATTGGCACCAAAACAAACTTGGCAAGGCACCAGACCAATTTGGCATGGCACCAAGAAGGCTTTGCTAGGCGCCATGGGCACTTTAGAAAATTTTAAAATAACTTTGGTTGCTGCCCAGATGGGCTTTACAGACCATATGTAATTATAAACTGATTCAATGTTTATTGTCAGCTTCCTACTATGTACAGAGCAACCTGTAAAAGTAACAGAAGAAATATGATAAAAACAATTAAATAAGAAAATTAAGATTAACTAAAGAAGGAGTGAGAAATCAACAAATATTATTAAGGAAATGGATTTCTCACCCAAAATTAGGTAGGGTCACTTACTGACCCCACCCTGGAAATCCAACTCCTTCTATTTTTAAATAATTAAATAAAAAAGGGACCAAAAGCCACAAAACCAATATGGCACTTTCTGGCCATTTCAATGTTTCACATGTATTGTTGCGTATAGGTTTTACAACTAAATTTCACTCAGAATTGTAGTGTTGTTTATATTTTAGGAGTTACACACCAAAATGTGTTATGTCACAATTCCCACGCGCAGCCCTGCATCCTTACACATCCCTACGTACCCATAGCTACACATTCCTGCGTACAGAAGTCATGGGCGCAGCTATTTTTTCCATGCACGCACTGGATCCTACTCTGCGCGCATCTGAATTGACTGGTCCCCGCGCCTGCATCAGTTGTGACAAATCTGACAACCAGGTACTGCTCAAGATAGCTACAACCTAGTTAGGGTTAGCTGGCATATGTAATAACCTGACATATGCATTAGTAATAGTCTAAAAGCTATAAAACTTAAACAAAATTAATAAGAAACTAAGTTTAAGTATTTTTAATAATAAATAAAATATTGAGGATTACCACGTAAATCACTTATCCTGATCTTCAAAGACCACAAAAAAATACTAGAAGTCATCATAAAAATTATTAAAAACTACCTACGTGCTCAGCAGATGATGAAAATTTGGTAAATGTCCACATCTTTCCACTTTAAAACAATATTAGTAGTACAAATGAAGGATGAGTGCAGAATGATCACATTTACGCCATAACAGATTAACAGATCCTGTGGCTAAAATAGCACAGAATGTCAGCTCTCTGATACCAGGAACCTTGCAGTCCTTTAGCTACAGAGAGTGATAAAAGAAGTTGGAGCAATAATATTCCAAAGAATAAACACTTTAAAGCTCCAATAATGGTATGGTAAGAGCAAGTGCAAGGTTTATTTGGTTTGGTTATAAATATTTTAAATATAATATAAAAAGAGGGGCCACAGTATTATACTACTGGGGATCTTTACAGACTAGCAACCTCTCTTCAAGGGGCCTCCTTAGGCAGTTTAAGAACCTTGGAATAAATATGGGTGCCTTAGAAAGGACTTATTCCACTAATGGCCGGGCTTAACAGCACAAGTGGCCTAGACAGGAAGGGAAACACTCACTCTGAGCACTTGACCACGAAAATCCTGGAAAAATTGGAAGGGTTTCAGAGCAGATGGGGTTGATTGCTTGACTAAACTTCAATGGTTGATTGGTTAATAAAGGTAAATAATACTACTACAGACTAAGTCATAAATCACTTGCTTATCTTCATATAAGCACTTGATTAACAATGACACCGTGTCTGATTGATAATAAATAATTCCTGATAACTGATTAACTCATTGGAAACAGAAGGGCAAAAAGAGCCTGTTTAAATATTCTTTTTTGGGTGCTTGAGGGCCTCTAGAAGGAGTACTAGCCATGGGCTGAGGCTAGGGGGGCAATCAGGGCAAGAATGGCACGTCCTTAAGGTGCTGTTAGCCTGCTGGCCTTAGATCTGTCAAGGAACAGCTCCTGTTTAGCTGCAGGATCTGTTAATCAATAGATTAGTCATTTTTCTGATCCTGCACTGATCCTCAATTTGTACAGTAAGTACTGGTCCAAAGTGAGCAGACGTGGATGTTTATTGATTCTCCATCCTCTGCTGATCCTGTATGTAATTTTTAATAATTTTTACGACCACTCCTTATGTAGTTTCGTGGTCTTTGAAGGTTCTGATCAACTTATTTCGTGGTGAGTCTGGATCTTTATTTAATTAATAAAAAATACTAAAAATTAGTTACTAACTAATTTTAATTGATTTTTAAGGTTTTCGAACTATAATCTATGCTTGTGTGGTAGCTTTACATAAGTAGTGTAGATCCTACTATATTGTAGCTCCTCTGAGCGGTACCTGGATGTCAAACTGATCACAGAAGGAGGCGCGGGGATCAGTCCATTCAAATGCGCGCGGGGACTGATCCGCTGCTCAGATGCGCGCGGGGGACTGTACCGCTGCGCGCGTGACTAGGTCACGGGATTACCTGCGCGGGAGTCCAGCGCTGTAGGGACGCGGGGCTGCGTGCGGGAGTTGACGTACGCGGGAGTCCAACGCTGTAGGGACGCGGGGCTGCGTGCGGGAGTTTGCGTACGCAGGAGACCAGCGCTGTAGGGACGCGGGGCTGCGTGCGGGAATTGTGACAAAACACAATTTCCCGTGTAACTCCTAAACTACACACAACACCTGGATTTCGACTGAAATTTAGGTGTGAAACCTATACATGACATATCATGTGAAATATTAAAATGGCTAAAAGGTGCCATACTGGTGCCGTGGTCATTTACCATTTTGTATTAAATTAATTAAAAAATATAAGGAGTAAGAATTCAAGGGTGGGGTCAGTGAGTGACCCTACCTTATTTTGGGTGAAGAATCCATTTCTGCAATAATATTCATGGATTTCCTACTCCTTTATTTTATAATAATTTTATTTATTCATTTATCCTTGTTCCTTTTAATTTTGTTAATATTATTATTGTTGTTGCTTTGTCAGGTTGCTCTGTGCTAAGTAGCAGGCTGACACAGAAATACAGCAGATCTGATTTCAGCTGATTAACAGCACAAAGTGGACCTGCTAATCTCTCCCTGACTGGAATTCCAGCCTCAGCCTAAGAGCAGAACCATCTCTAAATACCCTGAGAAGCTCATAGTCACCCCAAAAAGGTATTTATACAGAACTCTTTGGACCTATTATTCCCCATCAGTTTACCGGGAATTATTAATATCAATCAGACACCGTGTCATTTTTAGTCAAGTGATTATAAAAGAGATAAGAAAGTGATTTATGACTTCGTCTGTAGTATTATTATTCATTTCTCAAAAACCAATCAACCCATTGAAGTTAGTCAAGCAAATCCGCCCCATCTGCTCTGAAACCCTTTTTATTATTGCAGGATTTTCATTTTAAAGTGCTCAGAGTAAGTGTTTCCCTTCCTGTCTTGGCCATTGTGCTGTTTTGCCCGTCCATATCAGTGGAATAAGCCCTTTCTTAGGCACCCATCTTCATTCCAAGGTTTTTAAACTGCCTAAGGAGGCCCCTTGAAGAGAGGTTGTTCGTCTGTAAAGACCCCCAGTAGTATAATACTGTGGCCCCTATTTTATAAAAAATTGCAAACCCTTTTTGACCAAACCAATTAAAACTTTCACCAGCTCTTAACATATTCATTTTTTGAGCTTTTCACGTGTTTATCATTGGAATACTCTTATTATTATTATTCCAGTATCTTCTATCACTCTCTGTAGCTAAAGGACTTCAAGGTTCCTGGTATCAGAGAGCTGAAATTTATATTCATTGAAATGGTCTATTATATGCATTCAAAATTTTAGTCACAATTAAAAAAAAATGCAATATCTAGAAATTCATCCATAATGGACCAGTACTTTCAAAGTTCATTAATCTTGGGCTGGAATATTGGGGTAATATGATAATTTCCAGCTTCTTGAGATGAAAATTCCCAATGGTATTACATGTTTTTCAGAGTAGATAAATATAGGTTGGAAGTTGGATATTTTTTACTAGCAAGAAAATCTGTGCACCCCTTCATACTTCATCAATTCCCTGGTCTATCTAATACTCCTGAAAATAACATCAATCCCACATTTTAAATGTTTGAAGCCTTGGTTTCAGCCATTTGGAATAAGCCAGAACATCAATCCACTCCCCAAATACTTATGTGAGACCATGCAGTAAGATTTCCCTCTATTGATTTTTCAAAAACTGCCTTGAAAGACCTCCTCTATCTCTAATTGGGTTCCTGGAAAGCAGCCCAAATCCCCATCTACTGACCAAGCCTGACCTGCAAAGCCTGCAGGGCTTTCACAAAATCCAATTTTTGCCTTAGGGGTAAGCTTAAACCCAACCTCCAACCCTTTGGGTATGGGCTAGCCTGTGGGCTTCCCAGCCTGATAAGCACCCTGAGCTCTAATATGACTCATTCCCCTAAATCCCTCCTTGGTTTCAATTCTCCATATTCTGCCACATCCCAATCAAAGTTTCCTCACCAACAAAAATTATCAATGATGCAACTGATCAATCTCCCATCTAGTACTTCAAACCATAAAAAAATAAAAAGAAGCACAACCCCAACAGGACCCCCAGAAGAAGAGCAGCAGCTTGCTTGATCTTGGATCCATGAGATGAAAAAATCCTGAATTTTCCACAAACCAAACTGGAATGATCTTCTTCAAGGGGATTGAGGAGGACTTGAATATCCATGCAAAAGCAAATAACCATGATTGGGAATTTATCCATACCATTTCAAAATTATTTTTCTCCAAAGCTCTCAATAATCTTTGTCCATGAACCAATCATTTTAGCTTAGAAGAAATAGATGGACCAACCTCAACACCTAAACTTTGATCTTTTACATCATCTATTTTTTCATCACCACCAAGTGGATGAATTCTGATGGACTTGATACATCAAGCCAATTACCTTTATCAGCAAGGAACCAAAGGAAAAAAAATGCAAGGTTGAATTGGCCTGGGAAATCCTAAAAAAACAGCCCAAATCAACAGGCAAATCCACTCAAATTTACAGCTACAAAAAATCCACTACCCCATCCAGACAATTCCCATTATTAACCTACAGCGCTGGTTCCCTGACCCAAACAGAAGCTGTGAAGGCCCAAAGCTTTGTTGAATGAACTCAGAGCCAAATTCTGAATATGTAAAATGATTGGAACTGCAAATTGGTATATTCACAACAAAAAATGAAATTGGAGAGCAACAAAAATAACTTACAGAGAATATGTATGATATTAAATGCAAAATGATAGATATGAAGGCTGCCATGGGACAATTAAATGTGGTTTTGAAATATTAAGAAGGGTTCCTTGATGAAGATAATAAAGGATGTTGAGAATATTTATAAAAAATTTCCAAACTTAACTTGAAGAGTGATTTAAAAAATTTGAAATTTCCCCAGGATAAAAGTCTTTTTTCTCAGGGAAACTGTCACCCACCGCAAATCAATGGCTCCTCTTCCCACTAGAAAGTTACCTCTCCCAATTTTTTTCCCCTTATCCCACATTATTTGTCCCATTATCCCACATTATTTGTCCCATTATCCCACATTATTTGTCAGCTTGCTACTTGTACAAAGCAACCTGTCAAAGTAGAATAAAAATAAAAATAAATCATAAAAATAAAAATAAAAAAATAAAAAAGTGAGAAATACTAAAATATTATTGCATATTTGGATTTTTCACCCAAAATAAGGTAGGGTCACTCACTGATCCCACCCTTGAATCCCCACTCCTTATATTTTTAAAATAATTAAAAAGGGAAATGACCAAAAGGCCAAGGCATCACTATGGCACTTTTTGGCCATTTTAATATTTCAAATGACATTTCATGTATGGGTTTCACACCTAAAATCCACTCAGAATTGAGGTGTTGTGCATATTTGAGGAGTTACAGCCGGATTTGTGTTCTGTCACAATTCCCACGCGCAGCCCCGCATCCATACATCAAGTGTACACACGCCTGACACTCAATATGTAGTAGACTGTCAAGAAACCTGCATGCAATATGCTTCTGGAAGCAGATGCTGGATTCCTGCATGCAGATGTCAAGTATGTGTGCGTCAAAAATAACTGCTCCACTCCTGACAAGCCAGGTGCAGCAGGAACAGGCTAAAACATGCATGCATACATCATGCATATGTAAAAAACTTGCTGACGGATAGAGGGATGTCTGAAACCTCTTAAAATTGAATAAATAGTATGAAATTCAAAATGAGAGACAGACGAATTGGGGAAAATGGTAATAAAGGTTTTCACGTAAATTTTATTATCAAATCTTTATGAACCACAAAAAATATCAAGGAGTTCCCCTAAAAATTATTAAAAATTACCAAAATGACCCGGAAAAGGTTTATAATCTACAAAAAACCATTTCTGACCATTTCAATCAAAAGAAACTAATACAAAATCAGGAAATATGCAAAAACTGTAAAAATAACAAATTGTCATTTAAACAGATTCTGATAATTATTTAACCCATAAATATGACACAGACAGGTCCAGATGATTTAAAGAACTAAGAATAAGCGTCAAACTATCCCTGGCCAGTCTCCTAGCCTTATCCCACAAGAAAAACCCTCTCTACATGCCCAGGGAAGGTCCTTTTACCCCAAAAAGGTATATATACAGCGCTTTTTGGATGATTTAAACACCGGTAATTTTTAAGTAATCAATCCAGAACTATTTCCATCTTTGATCAAGTTTTTATGAAAGATAAGCAAGTGATTTATTTCCTCAGTTCAATAGTATAATTATTAATTCTAACCCCATCATTAATTCCATTGAAGAATATCAGCAAACACCCCAACAATTGTCCTGAGACCCTTTCAAACCGTGAATTTCTGCAAGTATCTTGGAGTTTCTGCTGAAATTATTAAGTTATCTCCTCTTTTCCTCCAGGAATAAGTGCTGTGAGACAGCAAGTCCACCCATTCCCCTTGAGTAAAACCCTTTTGAGAAATCACTTAGGACCTCACTATCCCAAGGTCTTTACATGGTCCAAAAGAGCCCCTTGAAGAGAGGTTTTTTAAATAAAGATCCCCAGTTCTGTATAGTCTGTGGCCCCTGTTTGAAAACATATTTAAAACATTTTGACCAAACCAAAACTCTAAACTGTGCACTTGCTCTTATTATATCAATATTTTTGAGAATTTTATATATTTTCTTGGAATTATTATTGTTCCAACACCAATATCACTTGCTGTAGATAAAGGACATCAAAGTCCCTGGTATCAGTAAGCTGACATTATTTGTCCCCTTATCCCACATTATTTGTCCCCTCAGGCCAAATGTTTTATCACTTTTACCAAAATTCTGGCACTGCTTCCCAGATTTTCTGCCCTTGAAAAAGTTTCACCTTGTAATTTTGCAAACAAAAAAATTGGAAGGGAAAAAAAATGAAAATGAAAATAATTTTTTTTGAAAGTTCTCTAGTAGAGAAAAATGATGCTTTTTATATTTTTTTATTGCATATAAAAGAAACAAAATTTATAAGAATAAATGAAAAAAAGGATCAACATTAGGTTTTTGTGTATTGAAGAAGACAAAAAAGAAAAAAAAATAAATCAATTTTCTCTTAAAATGTACCCAGTAATTTTTTTCCCTCAAAAAACAGTTTTTAGAAGCTTCTTGGAATTCTCAAAACAAATTTAAAAAAAATTCAAGTCATTACCTCCTTTTACCTAACTCAATCAACTCAACTAAATGTGGCCTGTTTAGATATTTTTGAGCCTTGAAAAATCCCTTGAAAGAATTGAAATAGAATTCAATTGGGATGAGGAATGGCAATTAGGGGGGGGGGATAAAAATTTTCTCAGAAGCCTTGATAGTTTTTCTGGCTTTAACATATTCATTAACATGGTGGATAAGGGAATTTTGAATTTAGATGATAGCAACTGCTGCAAAATTGGAGTGAAGATGAATCAAAAAATCTCAAAATTCCTTGGCATTCACACCTCTTTGCTGTTTTCAATTGGATTTGGCCCGTTGACAATACACATAAACTAATCTCTATACTCCTGAAATCATGCTCATTTGGGTAAGTTGAGGCATGAATTTCAAGGTGTCAATGAAAACTATGAACCTTCAATTTTTTTCAACCAGTATCAATCTCCTCTTTTCAACCTGGAAAGTAAACACAATAATTACCATTGATTTCTTTAAAATTGATTTTTCAATTATAAAGTTAAAATAAAATCTAATAAAAATAGATATCAAATTTTTCTGTGTGATTTAATATCAATCTTCTTTCATGCTTGATCAATTTAAGTTTTTTATGTGGAAAATTGGAATTCATATTTAACAAATTTGACCATTTTCTTCAAAAAAAAGTTCCAGGATCATTCTCAGGAATATGAGGAGATCAAAATTTATTTCAACAGTCAAATTAAATTTGGCCATTTTTTGGGGGGCCCTGGTGTATTTTTTCTGCTTTAATTTTCCTCTTCTTGTTTTTCTTTCATAATCTGTTTCACTTGCCTTTTTTAAACATTGAAATTGGTCTCTGCTTCAAATTGAGTCAACTTCTGGTTTGAAAAATTCTTGAAGATCAATTTCTTCAATTCTTTGCTTTTTTTTGGTGGATTTCTATTCATCCAGTAGGAAGGGGATCTGTATCCTGATTTGAGTGATCAAAATTCATCAAAGTTTCATTTATTACCATGGCCCAATTATTTTTGCCATTGGCTTCAAAAATATTCTGCAAAGGGTTTTAAATGTGCTCTTTGAAATATTCAGCATATTCCCTAACTTCATTTCAATCATAAAAAGACATCTTGTCAAAAGAAAAATTCAAAAGCATAAAGACCAATTAAAACCAATCATAAAAAATAATTATTAAAAATAAAAAAATAAGAAGAAAAAGGAATGATCCAAAAAAGTTTCATTATTTATTTATTTATTGATTCATTCATTTATTTTTTGCTTTTTCTGCTTTTCTTTTGATTTTTTTGATTTTCTTGAACATCATTTTATATTTTTTGATATTTTTTTTTTTTAAAAAAAAAAATGATCTTTCCTCCTTTTTCATCTTTTTTTGATTTTTTTTTTTGATTTTCTTCATTTTTTGGGGGGGTGATGTTAAATTCACAACTTGCAGTCGTGTGGGAGTCTTGTAGGGCCCTACACTGCTCAATGGACGCGTGGGGGCTCATACATGCATCCAAGACATGCGCGCAGGAAAAAACACACATCTAGACGCACCCAAGGGGTCGTCTCAAACACCCACAACCCCTGGGGGCCGTATACACCCCGTACACAGCGGTTTTGAGCTGTGTTTTGGGGTACATCGCCCCTTCAGTGTTTTTTTTTTTTTTTACTTATTTTTATTTTATTTCTTATTTGTTTGTTTTTTTTAAGCAAAAAATCAACCTTTTTTGATCTTTTGGTTGACTTCTGTTTTTTTTTGCATTTTTATTTAGTTTATTTTGTTTTATTTTATACCATTTTTTTCCACCAGACTTGTAGCCATTTGGCACGGCTACACGACTAAATTCAAGCTTTGCAGAGCCCCACGCGACTTGAATGTGGTTGGGCTGGCCGTGTGGCACAGAAACACAACTACATTTGAGCCGTGTGGGGCTCTACACAGCTCAAATGTAGCTGTGCGGCCACCACACAGTGGTCCGGTTCCGTGTGGAGTAAAGCCCAACAACACTCAAATTTTGTGGGGTCTGCACGGCTCAGATGTAACTGTGTAGGTACATGGCTCATTTGAGCCATGAATTTAACATCACCCTTTTTTTTGTTCAATTTTTTTATTATTTGTTTATTTTTTTTTTTTTGTTTTTTAGATATTCTTTTTTTTATTTTTTATTTCTTTTTTTGTCCGCTGCTCTCCCTTTCAGGTTGGTGGACAACTTAGGCTATGGTTTTCACCGCCCTGGCAGTCAGTTGTTTCAAGATTGACCGCCACGTGACTTGCCCTGCAAGTAAAGGAGGCAGGCAAGGGAACAACCTTTGGCACCATGGACAACTTTCCCTAAGTTATCCACCGCCCTGATGGTTTATGGCGGCAAGATTGACCCCCAGGCAACTCCCCCCTCTGGTAGAGGAGGTGCACAGGGTAAAAAAAGTTGGAACAATGGAAAACTTAAGCTAAATTGCCCATTGTGCCAACAGGGAGAGGGGTGAAAAAAAATAAAAAAAATCAGAAAAATTATGAAATTAGAAAAAATAAAAATAAAAAATTCAAAAAAAAATTCAAAAAAAATGGAAAAGAATCAAAATAAAAAAAAAAATAAAAAAAAGGCAAAAAGCAAAAAAAATTAAAAAACATGAAAATATAAATTCATAAAAGACCTTAATTGAGTTCAAATGAAAACAAACCCATTTTATTTTGAATTAACACAATAAGAATTGAAAAATTCAAACAATTATCATTAACTGGAAAAAAATGACTTATAAAAAAGTGCAATCAAGCAATGAATGATTCAACTGAAAATTCACGAAATCATTAAAAATTCCAAAAAAAAACATATGTATTAAAAAAAATGAAAAAACATGGTTGTTTCAAAACACCTTATTTTTCCTTTTGAAAATTGAATTGATTGAAGTATTAAAAATCAATAAAATTTGGGGGAAAACACTAAAATTATATTAGGACGTATCAGAGTTAAGAAAACCTGCCATTTTTTAATGGCGGGTTTCAAACCAAATACACCATTTCAAACACACCATTAAAAATTAAAAAAACCCAATTATTTCACATCAGACGTGTCAGAGTTACCTGGAAATAAGTGGTTTTTTTCAAGTAAAGTATATAAAGGCTTTCACAACCTTTCCACTTCATACACCCCTGGTTTTCCACCTCCAACCAAAAAAAAAAATTCTACTTCCAACCTCATCTGAAAAAAAAGATTCATTGCTCTTCATCTCTTCATCACTATCCTCATCACTTCATCACTCTCATCACTTTATTGCTTTCATCACATCCAGCTAACTCTCATTGCATCACTATCCTCAACACTTCATCACTCTCATCACTTTATCACTTTCATCACATCCCAACTCTCATTGCTTTATCCCTCTTGTCACTTCATCACTCTCATCTCTTCCTATCCTCTTTGCTTCATCACTCTCATCCTCTGATCACTTCATCACTCTCATCCTCTCATCACTTCATCACTCTCACCACTTAAACGCTGTAGAGAATCCTGTGGGATTATATAAATAAAGTAGCAAATAGCTTTCTGGCAGTCCTTGAAGGGGAATTTAGAATTACTTCTACTGCTTTGGAGTATTAGTATATACTAAGAATGGTTTTGAATTGCCCGCCCTTCTAGTACTATAGTAAGTCTGCACAATAATTTGTTTAAATTAATGGCTGGTTTCTTTGAGACTTAATATAGGTCTCAGATCAGACCTAGATTAATTATTTAACTGTTTATTTGTAGGATTTGTTGAAGAATAGACCAGATGTATTGGGTTATTGGTTATTTATTCATCAGATATATTTGATCTTAACCAATATCCCAATATTAAAGGGTTCAAGGGTTTATCAAAGGGATGGTTCAGGATAGGACCCAAGCATGGGTTTACCCACAGGGGGCTGGGTAGAGGAAAGGTTGGTGGTTTCTTTTTTTTGTGCTCTCTTTCTTTTTAAGGGTTATTTATTGATTAAGGAGTGGTTATTCTTTAATCTGGTGCTGAATATTTAGGTCACAGAAGAACCCTTATTCAAGCACCTGGTGGGTGGTATAATTGGCTAAAGATGGGTAATAACTTGGTTTATGATGTCTTTTTTCCCTTTATAACTGATTCAATACTGATATTTATCTGGTTAGGTACCACAGATGGATTGGCCAAGAGGGCCAGTTAGGTGGTGGTTGATTGAGTGGCCTGTGAGGGCATGTGTGATAGACCAGATGACATGATGATACAACCTAGATAGGGTGGAGAGGCCCTCCTTAAATAGAAAATCTGGTCCTCAGGGGATGCTCAGGGCTGCCCCTGAGGGTGCCCTGGGGCTTCCCCTGTTGCAGTGGGATACAGGTACATGAGACATTTTAGCTTGTTGGAAAAAGACACTGCATGAAACTGAGGCAATTCTGCTGGTTAGACAAAAGTCACTGCATGAAATGAGGCAATTCTGCTGGTTGGTAAAGATTTTACAGGGTTTTCATGCCTGCAAAACCTTGCATAAATTTCTGTGAGATGCTGATAAGGTTGGTCTGGTGCTGGTTGCTTATTTGGTACTGATTATTTTTCCTGCATGTATTGCTGTGCATTCACTGGTGTTTTATTTGGTGCTACTTGCTTCTACCTTCATGTATTTCTGTGCATTACTGGTGGTTTTTTTGGTGCTGCATGGTCTTGAATGCCTGCATATATTTCTGGGTAGGCCTGTGGCACTTGTACTGGTAGTTTGTTTGGCATCACATGCTACTGGCTGCATAAATTTTCTGTGTGGTTCTGTGGTTTTTTGGTACTGCATGGTTCTGGCTACCTGCATATCTTGCTGGGTAGCCCTGTGGTACTTGTACTGGTGGTTTGTTTGGTATCACATGCTTCTGACTACATAAATTTCTGTGTGCTGCTGGGGGTTGTTGGTACTAGTAATTTGTTTGGTATCCCATGCTACTGGCTGCATAAATTCCCGTGTGGTGCTGGGGTGGGTTAGTACTGGTAGTTTTTTTGGTTCTGCTTGAGACTGGTCCCACTTGCTGCTGCCTATACTGCTCCTGTACTGTATACTTCTGCACAGATTTCTGTATGTATATTTGCTTGTTTGTTTGGTTCTGGTTGAGACTGGTGTCACTTCCTCCTTCCTGCACTTTTTTTTGTATACTTCTGCACAGCCTTCTGTATGTATATTTGCTTGTTTGTTTGGTGAGGTGACAGGAGCTGAACTAGCTGCACTGCCTCCTGTATCTGTATTTCTGTATTCTGGCTGAGGTGATAGGTTTGTATGGTCCTGTTTTTGAGGGTAAGCTGTAACTGGTATGTACTTGAAGGTTTCCAAAGTATGTCTTCATGCATTCCACAGAGCTGTGACACCTGGTTGGGTATGAGTTTGCCACAGTTGAAGGTTTGTTGGGCTGTATCTTCTAATCCATGAGCAATAGGGGGGTACTTTGGCCAAGTGACTATGGGTTATTTCTGATGTAGAATCAATTTCTGAGGTTACTTTAAGTTTTTGAGCTGTTTTACACTATAATAGTGAGTCTGATGGCTATAGGACAGGTTTGTACTACCAATCCTCCCCTGCAAGTCCACTAAACAATCCAATGGACCAAAGAAAACATCCCCCAGGAACTCAACATCCAAAAATACTCCCCCATCAGTTTCCAAAGGCTCAAGTAAGCTCAAGAGAGCTGATCACATCATCCTGGCAAAATGCCTCAAAATTCCATCCAACTACAATGCTTGCTTTGGATCCAACAATGAAACACTTTTTGGCCAGCCTCCATCCTCTAAGGTCAATGGTTATCTCCTTATGGCCAATGAACTCAAGAATAAAAAAAAATGTAGGCTGGATCATTCATACAAAAAGATGAGGGAGTGATTCAAGAATTATTGAGCCAAGTACAAAAAGGCCCACTCCATTTCAATCTCCACCGGCTTTGGTATCAAAAACTCTCACAAAGCCAAGGGAATCAACTCAGTGGTTGATAATTTGTACTCAATTTGTCCTTTTTATATTCAAATGGATGAAATATTTGGAAAGAAGGCCAAAATCACCCCTCTAGCTGCTTTTGACGCCCAAAAATCTGATTCAGTTGATTCCAAGGACTTGGCTGGGGATGCTCATCCTAGCAATGAGGAACTTGATGAAACCTTTGCCTTTGAGTGGCCCCCATCTGATGCCAAGGAGGATATTCAAAAACAATTGGCTCCAATCACATTTACTTCCGTGTTGATTGATGATTCAAATCAAACCTTGGACCCCTCACTTACTTCTTTCACTTGCTCTCTCCCTGGGGTGGAAGAAATGGAGAACTTGGGCAATGAGGAGGATTTCATTCCCGTATCACCATTGCCATCAAGATATGCTCAAGTAAGGAACCAATTTTTTTTCTCTTCTGTCTGGTTAATCCTAACTGATTTAGATTGTAAGAAATCAGGCTTATCCATTCCTGAATGGTTGAAAACTCAAGCCAATGGGGCCTCCCACATCCCCTTCAAATGAGAGCAATGATTTTCCCACACAAACCTCCTCTGCAAAGTGAAAGCAAAAGGCCTCCAATTCCATCAACATCAACCCCAATAGAATTCAAAAGAGGAGAAACACTTCAAATTTTTTGGGCTTTGAGGAGATCATGGAGAAGCAAGATTGAAGTAAGCCCATTGGATTCTCCTTGCTTTCAAAATCAAGCTCATTCCTATTCCCCTCTTAAAAACAGTCAAATTTCAAATTTAATCTGAAAACCTTCAGTTTGAAAAGGAGAAGTGGGATTTTCAACTGGCTATTGATTTTCAAAAGCAGAATGCCATAAGTTTGGCTCATCAACAAAAATGGGATGCTGAGTGGAATTTGAAACAGGCTGAGCTAGAATTTCAAAAGGAGAAAAAGGAGAAAAAGGAGAAGGATTGAAAGAAAGCACAACTGGAAATGGAGAGGGAACAACTGGCAACAGAAAAAAAGGATAAGTTTTCAATGGCTGCGGCATACATTGGTAGCAGTAGAAAAGTAGATTAATTAAAGCAGATTACTTAAATGCTGGGCTCTAAATATATTTTATTTGATGAAAAACTTAAAAAGAAAATAAAAGCAGTTTTGATTACAACCATGCTTAAGACTATTTTTAACCCCACCAATAAAAAAATATTTTTTCTTTTCATTTATATGTTTTTTCCTAGAGTATATTTAATTTCCTGGTTTGCTGCTTGGCATGTTCAAACTCAGCAGGTGAGGGTTTTCAATTGTTCTTTTTGTTTTCAGCAGTGATGGCAGGATACATATCCAAAGTTCATAGTTTCCATCCAGACCATACAACTGTTTTGTTGATGCCCCCCTCTGCAAGTTCCAAAGAGATTTCCAATGCCCTCATTTTATCCCTCTTTTGCTTCAAAGTCCTCTGCTTGCCACCTCTCTTTATGTTTGTCACCTCATCTCCTTCCATCTTGTTCCCTCCCAGGCAATTGCTCTGCTTGGGGTGAGGATCAAGAAGGGATTCAATTTAGAGTATAAAATTGTGAGTGCAGTTGGAGAAGCAATTGAATTGAAGGAAAAGCTGTCAAAAAAGGATTATCAAAAGAAAAAAAAAAAAAAAAAAATACCTGGGTGTGAAAAAATTGGGCCAGGATTTGGGTTTGGATTTGGGCCAGGCTATGGGGGCCAGGGAGGATGGGGCCCAGCAGCAAGGGAGGGGGGTGGCTTGGTTGGATGGGAAGGAGGGTGTTAGCGGGGGCAGAGCGGCAAGCTGGTGGCTAGGGACGGCAAGCTGGCGCGGGGGCGGCAAGAGAAAACAAAGCGGGGGGCGGGTTGGGGGGGCCTGCAATCAAGGGGGGGGGCGGGCCGGCAATTGAGGGGGGGCATTCCAATTGAAGGGGGGGCAAGGTAGCAGAGGGGCCAGGAAAGCAAGGGAGCAGGGGGGGAGGGGGGGCAGGGCTGGAGCAAACAAGGGGGGTGGGGGGGCCTGAAATTCAAACAAAGGAGGGGGCCGGTCCAATCAAAGGGGTGGGGCAAGGGAGCAGAGGGGCCGGTGTGGTGGTCTTTTATAGATGCAAGTTGGAATTGGCTGCGTGCTGCGCGCTGTGGTGACCAATCAGGGACACCTCATGAATTATGGAAATTTTTTGAATTTTATTTTTTTACATTCCCTTATCCATCAATACAACTTCAAAAATAAAAAAAATGAAATTATTTCCTATTGCAGTTTCCAAGTCTCAACTTTCCCTTCTCCCAGTTGTCTAGGAAAATTTCTCAGTGCCTAGACCCCTGTGCCCAGTTTTCAAGTCCTCCTTGCTTCACTCCTTGCCCTTCAGTTCCCTGTTTTTCTTTTTTTTGCCAAATGCGCGCTTTGGAAGGCCATCAACCCCCCTCATCATCATCATCATCATCATGAGCTGGCTGGCCTCACGCCTACTGCCTCCGTCATTAATCCTAATCCCAATCCTAAACCAACCATTACAATGACAATGGCAACAACAAAAACAACAACAATTGATGATCACCATGGTCAATCAAGTGAAATGATGGACTTGAAGGGTGATTTGTTTGGATCCCCATCCAGAAATCCACTGCTACTACACCATCATCCACTCAGCACGCCTTCCTCATCAGTTCCATCATCCACATGAATAGACTCTGGCCATCATCAGCAGCAACAACAGATCATCCCATTGGCTCAACCACAGCCTCAATTCCATTGGGACCCTTCCTTGATCCTGATTGAACCCACAACAAGCTTGAACCGGCTGATGATCAGGACCAAGGATCTCACCCCACTTGATCATCATCCCCAGCTGATCACTCACTCCCCCTCCTTGTTGGAACCTTTGCGGCCAACCCACTTCCTTGATCCACCTCCAGCTCCCTGGTTTCCCGCGCGGCTCATACGTTGCCTGCGCGGGTCTTGACTGTTGCCCGGGCCTGTCAGCATGTCTGCGGGCGTCTCACTAGCTACTCTCCTTCCCATCCCCATCATTGGCATGAGCCAGGGTTTTGATTCAGTTCTTCTTTTTTTTGAGTGTTTTTTTTTCTTTTTTTCCCTTTTTGTTTTCTCATGACAATCCAAAAAAAAAAAAAAACTTTTTTTCCCACTCTATTTGTAAATCTCTCTTGTAAATAGTCTACAGACCTTTTGTCTATAAAAGGAGGAGCTCTCCCCTGCCTTTTTTTAAAGATCCATGGGAGTGTGTGTGTATGTCCCCCCTGTAATCATAGTAATTTCATCCTCATCCTGGGTATATCCATGATTGCCCCTTGATCCTTTGAGCCTCCATACTCAAATTTTTGATCCATCCATCTGTTACCTTGATCCTTATCACCAATCATAGCCTTGCTGGTTGAAGAGAATTCTGTCTGTTGGAATTCTTGAGTGTGTTATACCACTCCTTGATCCCTTTTTCCAACCATACTGGTCTTGATCCTTCCTGATCATTTTTCTGGAGCCAATCACAATTGATTGAAGAGGTCTTATTAAGCTTAAAAACTGGAGTGTTATACCTCCCTTTATCCTTTAAAGTTGAATTCTGCCACGCTACTCTTGAGTGTCTTGAGAAGTGTTGGGTTATTCTTGTTTGAATCTGTTATTTCTTTGCTTCTAGAGCTTCACAAACAAATTGCTTTTGTTTTTTTCAGCCACCCACAGTTATCTGGTAGCCTTCAAGCGCTTTATTGCAGAGAGTTGGGCAGTTTCATTGAGAACCTGGAGGTTGGTTGGGATTGAGTTGATCTTTCCTAATCTTCTGCTGAATACCAGATTTATTAGCTTTTGGGCATTGTTACTTGCAACTGCCTTGTTCCATTGAACTCTGAACAGAAATTTGACTTATTTTGTTCAAGACTTTCCCTCCACCATCTTGCCTCAGATAGTGTTGATTCCATTGCTACCAACTATTAACAAACTCATTCCTTACATTGATACCTTATTTACAATTTCCCGGATCTTGATTCCGGTTACATTTAAATATTCTTGTAACTCTTAGGAGGGCAGCCTAAACAGCACCTTTCCCCTCCACAGAACTGCCTATGGCTTAGCACCATTTGGAGTCTTACAGCACTCAGCAGTAGCGGCAGGCTCAGCAGGGGTAGCGCGCTCAGCAATGGGTGCAGCTTTTCCGCTGCAAGTCTCTCTGCGGGCTCAGCAGCAGTTGAATTGGGCTCAGCATCTGGAGACGCTGGATGGATTGAATTGGATTGGACGTATTGCGCGTGGATTGTGTGTTGCAGGATGTGGATTGGATTGTGCGGATATATCTTGGATATCTGGAATGGCGCGTTGGGTGGATGCAGAAATGCGCAGGGGGCTCCAAGTTGGGCGCAGTTCAAGGGCCGCGTCATGAGAAGGACAAACTGGGTGGATGTAATGGCAGGTGGGCAATACAGATGGATATGGGGTATGGGTTGCGTATTATGGGATGGGAAGGCTAGGTTTGGGGCTAGGTTTCTGTGCTTAGGGTTTTTATTTCATTATTCTTCCTTTTTTCTGGTTTTACTTAGGTTAGGGTTGAGGAGGAGGCTACTTAAGCCACACCCTCAACCTGGATGGGATGAGGGAGGAGGAAATTGGATCATGATATTTTTGGGAAGGATCTTTTAATCTCAATTCTCTATCTCTCAGTCAAAGGGTGAACAGTTGCACTCAGGGTTTTCAGACGCAAGTTATCAATAACTTCCAACCTTGGGAACCATTAAAGGAGAAGTCCTCTCCTGAATTCCACACCGGGAAAGCAAGGGAGCAGGGGTGGGGTATGATGAGGGAGCAAGAAAGAGGGAGAGGAGGTGAGGGAGCAAGCAAGAGGGAGAGGAGGTGAGGTAGCAAGCAAGAGGGAGAGAAGGTGAGGGAGCAAGAAAGAGGGAGAGGTGTTCAGCAAGGATGGAAGGAAGAGGAGGATGAGGAGGAGGAGGGGGAACTTACCTGAGGAAAAAAGAAGTAAGGAGGTGGGGGGGGGGGCCAAGGTGGATGGATCAAAGGATCAGTATCCTTTGATGTGGATGGATGAGGAGGAGGATGAGGAGGAGGGCAGGGGAGCTTACCAGGGGTTCCAACCAAAGGAGGAGGGGAGGTTGTGGGTGAGGTGGAGGTGGTGGGTGAGGCAGAGGTGGTGGGTGAGGCAGAGGTGGTGGGTGAGGCAGAGGTGGTGGGTGAGGCAGAGGTGGTGGGTGAGGCAGAGGTGGCGGGTGAGGCAGAGGTGGTGGGTGAGGCAGAGGTGGTGGGTGAGGCAGAGGTGGTGGGTGATGCAGAGGTGGTGGGTGAGGCAGAGGTGGTGGGTGAGGCAGAGGTGGTGGGTGAGGAGGAGGGGTGAGGTGGAGGTGGTTGGTAAGGAGGAGGAAGGAGTGGACCTACAGGTGGTTTGGTGGGGTGAGGTGGAGGTGGTTGGTAAGGAGGAGGAAGGAGTGGACCTACAGGTGGTTTTGTGGGGTGAGGTGGGTGGTTTGGAAGTTTTGAGTCCTTTTTTTCTAATTCCACCCCACCAAAGAGAGAAAGAAAAAACCAACTCAGCCTAGGAATCTTGGGTGAAAAACCAAAACCAAAAAAATATGGTTAAGGTATTTTTTACCTAATTTGAAATCAAAAACTACTCATCAAAGCAAGCAAGGGTGAGAGGAAGAATCAGTTCTCTCATAGAAGAAGATGAGGGACAAGATGAGACAGGGACAACTGGAGGCTAATTCAGAATACCATCTTCAAATATTTTTTCCCATTCATCTTTGATGTTGGACCAAACTTTGGATTGTGAAGGATTACACAAGTGATAATCCATTTGATTAGGAGCTTCATGTCTTTGGGGTTTTGAAGGTGGTTTTTCATTTCTCTTAAGCTGGCCCATCTTCCTTTCAGGACTCCTATGGCATGCAAAATCCAAACTCCTTATTGGGCAAGATGATAATTGAAATTGGTTTTTCCTTGATTATTGGAAAAAACATTCTGGTATGCTGGAACCACATATTTCCTACTAGTATAAGCTGAATTGGCCAGAAGGTATGGATCTTGGTCAAATTAGTTCTCTGGTTGTTGGAAAATCTGCATCCAATTGTAAACATATGAATCATGACAAGAACCCAGAAGGCCATCATGGAGGGATATGAACTTCTTTTTGTTATCACAAACAAGTTGTAGGGCCATGGAGTATCTAAATAAAAAGATGCAACATATTTGGTCAGTATTTGATCAAAAGTTTTATCAAATTCATTAGAAAAGAAATGAATCCATTTCCTCTTTTTCTGATCAAAATAGTGGTTGCCATCTAGCTTGGGCTTTTGACTCAAGGGGATGGTGTTTCCATCAACAAAACCAATGCAACCAGGAAATTCTTCAGTCTCCATTACTTGAGATATCTCCTTGCATTCTTCTTGTGTTGACCAAGAAAGGACTGAGCAACAGAAAGATAGGATAGCAATCATGACTCTTTTGGTTTATGAGTCAATGGTTCCATACCAACTGAGAATAGATTTTCTAATTGATGAATTGCTGCTCCATTTCCATTTGATCACAATCTACAAAGAGAAAAGGCCAGTTGTATAGCTGAATTGCATTGAGGATTCTGATAATTATTCTTGAAGATGTGGTGGTCTTCAATCATCTCCAAAATTCTTATGAATGAAGGCAATAGATTTGGGAACAGTTTCTGAAAGCTTGTGTTGGGGAGGAGATGAAGCTTTTGCCTTTCATACATAGGGTTGTGGAGAGTTTGTCTTCTTGGAACCATGTATTGCTTTTTTAATAGAGAATTCAAAGCCAACCAATTTGATTCCAATTTAGAATCTGAATGGCAGTCTGAATGGCAGTCAAATACTAACAAAAGTTCAGTCAGATTTTTTGAATTTTCAACTTGCTGCTGGGAAGTTTGATTGGGCATGTTGAGAAAGATGGTGATTTGGTGTGGGGTGATGAGATGATGATGGGATTTGTGTGAAGATGGAGATGTGAAGCAATAGAGATGTGGAGCAATGGAGATGTGAATCAATGGAGATGTTATGCAATGGAGATGAGATGTGTGTGATGCAATGGAGATGGGATTGGTATGGATTTTCTGAGGTGGAGGCGTGGATGGGTGTTTTGGATTTGATGGATGGTGGATGGATGATGATGCATAAATGGCGGGTTTAATGGTGGGTTTGATGTTTGAAATCTGCCATTTTCATGAAACCCACCATTTTTAAATACACCAGTTAGGGGGTATGTGTATTTCAGAAACCCGCCATGTTTATAATGGGGGGTTTTCTAACTCTGATACTCCCTATTAAATATAATAAATAATCAAAATAAAACTAATTTCCTTGATGGTATACTCAAATTTTTTCATTACATGGAATTGAAATTCCCATAATTCCATATCTTCTGTATTCCATGCATGCATTAGAATTACTTGGAATAATTTAGAACTGGTACAAACAAATTTCCTCAGGTTCCTACTCAATTCAGAAATGTATTTTTCTCAAAGTCAAAACCAAACCAAAACAAGTTCCAGGTGTTACACCTGTCAGAAGGTGCAGCCTTTTTTTTCATGGTGAATTTTTCTCCTGGAAAAGAGTGGAAAAATATTCAAGGTATTCAAAATTGTGTGTGTTGATTTTAATCCCTCTGAAGATATAAGTACAACCTATGTTTGATGTATCCATACATTTCAACAGTATTGGATTTGGTTCTCAATTTTTAGTTTAAAAGATTTTTGAAATACATTCATGCCCCAAAAAATTTTGAAATTTGTTAATTAATGTCCCCAATAACTTTTCTAAAAGGCCTGGGGGACCTTATATGCCTTTAGGATTGAAAAACATAAACTTTTGCACAAGTATGCACACTGTTCTAGAGCATGGATCCAAAATATTTTTCCAACTTGGATTTACATTATTTTCTGCTGATAAATCATTTATAATCCTGGTCAAAAATAATTATGAGGGCATATCAGAGTTAATCAACCCTTCCATTTTTTAATGGCATATTTCAACCCAAATATGCCATTTCAAACACTCCATTAAAAATCTAGAAAACCCACTTATTTAACATCAGAAATGTAAGAGTTACCTGAAAATAAATGGTTTTTTTCAAATAAAGTATGTAAAGGGTTTCACTGCCTCAACCCATCACTCCAAATCATCACTCCTGGTTTCAACCTCCAACCTCAGAAAAATTGTACCCAGAACCTCATCCATAAAAAAATTGATTCATTGCTCTTCATATCTTCATTTCTATCCTCATCTCTTCATTGCTATTCTCATCACTTCATTTCTATCCTCATCACTTCATAACTCTCATCACTTTATCACTTTCATCACATCCTAACTCTCATTGCTTTATCCCTCTTTTCAGTTCATCACTCTCATCTCTTCCTATCCTCTTTGCTTCACCACTCTACTTTAATGCTCTCATAGCTTCATAACCCTCATCACATTATTACTTTCATCACATCCATCCTCTCATCACTTCATCACATCATCCCTTCTTTCATCACACCCCTTCATCACTTCATCACAACCCTTCATCACTTCATTGCCCCATTGCTTCATTGCTTCATCCCTCTTACTCTTTTTGAATGGCCCATCAGCAAACCTCCCCCCGCAAGTCCACTAAAAAATCCAATTTACCAAAGCAAACATCCCCCAGGAACTCAACATCCAACAACCCTCCCCCATCAGCTTGCAAAGGCTCAAGTCAGCTCAAGAGAGCTGATCACATCATCCTGGTAAACTGGCTTGAAATTCCATCCAACTACAATGATTTGGATCCAACAATGAAACACAAGTTGGCCAACCTCCATCCTCTAAGGTTAATGGTTATCTCCTGATGGCCAATTAACTCAAGAATAAAACCAAGTTGGGCTGGATCTTTTATCCAAACAGATCATGGAGAAATTCAAGAACTATTGAGCCAAGTACAAAAAAGTTGACTCATTGTCAATATCCACTGGCTTTGGTATCACCAACTCTGATAAAGCCAAGGGAATCAACTAGTTGGTTGATAATTTGGACTCCATTTGTCCTTTTTATATTCGAATGGATTAATTCTTTGGAAAGAAGGCCAATATCACCCCTTTAGCAGCTTTTGATGCCCAACAATCCAGTTCAGTTGATGCTGAGGAATTTGCTGGGGATGCTCAGCCTAGCAATGGTGATCCTGAAAAAACCTATGAGTGGCCCCAATCTTATGTGGAGGAGGATATTCCAACACAACTAACTCCAATTGCATCTACTCCGGCATTGATTGATGAGTCAAACCCAACCTTGGACCCCTCACTTACTTCTTTCAATTGCTCTCTTCCTGGGGTGGAAGAACTGGAAGATTTTGCCAATGAGGAGGATGTTATTCCTGTATCACCATTGCCATCAACATCTGCTCAAGTAAGGAAAAAAGTTCTTTTCTCTTCTTTCTGTTTGATCCTGACTGATTTGGATTGTAAAAAATCAGGCTCATCTGTTCCTGAATGGCCAAAAACTAAAGCCAATGAGGCCTCCCACATCCCCTTCAAATGAGAGCAATAATTTTCCCACACAAACCTCCTCTTCATATGGAAAGCAAAAGGCCTCCAATTCCATCAACACCAACCCCAATAGCATTCAAAAGAGGAGAAAAAATTCAAATTTTTTGGGCTTTGAGGAGATCATGGAGAAGCAAGATTCAAGTAAGCCCTTTTGATTCAACTTGCTTTCAAAATAAACCCCATTCCTATTCCCCTCCAAAAAACAGTTAAATTGCAAATTGAATCTGAAAAACTTCAGTTTGAAAAGGAGAAGTGGGATTTTTAACTGGCTATTGATTTTTGAAAAGCAGAAAGCCAAGATTTTGGCTCATCAACAAAAATGGGATGCTGAGTGGAAGTTGAAACAGGCTGAGCTAGAGTTTCTAAAAGAGGAAAAGGAGAAGGATTGACAGGAAGACCAACTGGAAAAGGAGAGGGAACAACTGGCAACAGAAAAAAAGATAGGTTGTTGGTATCCATGGCTTGTATTGGTAGCAGTAGAACAGTAGATGAAATAAAGAAGATAACTCAATTGCTGGGCTTGTAATGTAAATATATATATTTTGATAAGAAATTTAAAAATAAGAACAAAAATATTTTTTTTGATTACAAAAACGTTTGAGACTTTTCTTAGCCCCACCAATAAACAGACCTTTTTTATTTTTATTTTGTTTTATTTTCTAGAGTATATTTGGCCAATTTTCAAGTCCCTGCAAGTGTTTTGAGTGGTTTTGTTGATTTGCATTGAAATTGCTATTCTTGTATGATTGGCAGTCTCCACAGCAGGAAAATTACAGTGCTTGTACTTATTGGCTTCCCAAACCATTTTGAATATACCTTTTTCCTTGAAATCAATTCCAAACCCCCGGTCAGGAAAAACAAATTGGCTGTCCAATAATTGATATTCATTTTTGTTTTAAATAAGTTGTCCATTTGATTTCTTGGTTGTAACCACCAGTAAAAAGGAATAGGAAGAGATGTTTCCTTTATCAATGTGAGGAAACTGGTAAAAAGAATCAGATGTGAAAGTGATATGCAGAGAGCAGTTGAAGAGAGTAGGACAGGAACCAAATTCCATAGAACAGAAGGAGGAGATGTGATTTTTCTTCATCATTTCATGGTTTGATTCAAAGGGAATTCTGGCCAAATTTCAAAACATTTGTCCTGAAATTAGTGAGACTTTGTTGGCCTTAAGGTTGAGAAAAGTAAACTCTGCACAGGAAGATTGAATAGATGATTTCTTCAAATAGAATCCAAATAACTCCAAAGGGTGCATTGTTTTGCCATCCAATTTCCCACATTTTTCCACCCCAAGATCTTGAGGGACCAACAGTGTTGAAAAATTCTTTTGACTGGTGAAGCAAAGTTGTCACAAAGTTTATGTCCTTCTTATCTTGCTCAGAAAGTTTATCAAATGGGAAAAATTCAATTATTGCAACAAGACCCTTGTGATCAGATTCATTGAGAACAATTACTTTTCCATGGGTGAAGAAATGGATTTTTTTTCATTGTCTGCTTGGAATGTTCAAACTCAGCAGGTGAGTTTTTTTGATTGTTCTTTTTGTTTTTGGCAGTGATGAAAGGATACAGATTCAAAGGTTGTAGTTTCTGTCCAGACCATACAACTGTTTCATTAATGCCTGCCTCTGAAACTCCCAAAGACATTTCCAAATGCCTTATTTGAGCCCTCTTTTGCTTCAAAGCCCTCTGCTTGTCACCTCTCTTTATGTTTGTCAACTGGTCTCCTCCCATCTTGTTCCCTCCCAGGCACATTCCACACTTGGGGTGAGGATCAAGAAGGGATTCAATTTGTTTTTTAAAATTATGAGTACGGTGGGAGATGCAATGGAAATGAAGCAAAAGGGTTCAAAAAACTTTTACAAAAAAAATGCCAGTCATGAGAAGACAGTTGCCAAAGCGGGGAAAATAATTTAAAAAAAGAAAACAAAAAAAGCCTGGGGGTGAAATGGGCTGGGTCAATGGGCCAGGGAGGATGGGGCAGGCTGGGCTTGGTTGGCCAGGAAGGAGGTGGGGGGTGGCTTGGTTGGCTGGGCAGGAGGTGGGGGGGTGGCTTGGTTTGCCGGGCAGCAGGGGTTTGGGGGGGGCAGCAACCAAGCAAGAGGGAGCAAGAGGGAGATTGGTGGTGGAAACCAAGCAAGAGGGGGAGGCCCGCAAGCTAGCAAGGGTGGAGGAAAGCAAGGGTGGGGAAGAGGTGGGAGGGGCCAATTCAGCAAGAATTGGTGAGAGGGAGGAAAAACAAGGATGAGGAGGAGGGTGGGGGGAGCTTACCTGGGGTGTCAACCAAAGGAGGAGGGGAGGTGATGGGTGAGGTGGAGGTGGAGGGTGAGGAGGAGGAAGGAGTGGGTGGTGGTTGAGGTGGAGGTGGAGGGTGAGGAGGAGGAAGGAGTGGACTGGTGGTTTGGTGGGGTGAGGTGGGTGGCTTGGAAGTTTTTTTTTGGTTTTTTCCAAGTCAACCAAAAAAAAAAAAAAAAAAAAAAAAAAAAAAAAAAAAAAAAAAAAAAAAAAAAAAAACAAGTGAGCCAGCCTAGCATTCTTGGTTGAACAACCAAAACCAGAAAAAAAATGTGATTTTTTTTACCTATTTTGAAACCAAATTCTACTCATCAAAGTGAGAAAGTGTGAGGGGTAGAATCCACTCTCTCATGGCAGAAGATGAGGGACCAGATGAGACAGGGATGACTTGAGGAGGATTTGGAAAATCTCCTTCAAAAATTTCCTCCAATTCATCTTTTATGTTGGCCAGAAGGTTGTGAAGGATCACACAAGTGATAATCCAGCTGATGAGTAACTTCATTTCTTTGGGGTTTTGAAGCTGGTTTTGCATTTCCCTTAAGCTGGCCCATCTTCCTTTCAGAACTCCTATGACATTCTCAATCCAAACTTGTGATTGGGAAAGATGATAGTTGAAATAAGTTTTGGCTTTATCATTGGATTAAACATTGCAGTATGCTGGAACCACATATTTCCCACAAGCATAAGCTGAATTTTCCAGAAGTTATTGGTCTTTCTCAAAGTAGTTCTCTGGTTTTTGGGAAATACGCATCCCATTGAAAACATATGAATCATGACAAGAAACCAGAAGGCAAGCATGGAGGGAAATGAACTTCTTGTTGTTATCACAAACAATTTATAGTGAGACAGAGTATTTATACAAAAAGATAAAACATATGTGGTCAGTGTTTTATCAAAGGTGTTATCAAAGGCTTTGGAAAAGAAATGAATTGATTGCCTTTTTTTTCCAATCAAAATAGTGGTTTCCATCTAGCTTGGGTTTTTGAATCAAGGGGATAGTGGTTCCATCAACAAAACCAATGCAACCAGGAAAGCCTTCAGTCTCCATTAATTGAGATATATCCTTGTGTTCTTCTTTGGTTGGGCAAGAAAGGACAAAGAAACAGAAAGATGGGATAGCAATCATGACTCTTTTTGTGCATGAGTCAATGATTCCATAACCAACTGAGAATATATTTTATAATTGATGAATTGCTGCTCCATTTCCATTTGATCCCAATCTACAACAAGAAAAATCCAGTCGTATAGATGGATCATGTTGATTATTGCAAGATTTTTTCTGGAAGATGTGGTGGTCTTCAATCATCTCCAAAATTCTTATGAATGAAGGCAATAGAGTTTGGAACAGTTTCTGCAAGCTTGTGTTGGGGAGGAGATGAAGCTTTTCCCTTTCATACATAGGGTTGTGGAAAGTTTGTCTTCTTGGAACCATGTATTGCTTTTGTAATAGAGAATTCAAAGCCAACCAATTTGATTCCAAATTAGAGTCTGAATTGGAGTATGAATGGGAGTCAAATAGTAACAAAAGTCCAGTAAGCTTTTTTGTGTTCTCAACTTGCTGCCGGGAATTTTGATTGGACATGTTGAGAAATATGGTAATTTAATGTGGGGTGATGAGATGATGATGGGATTTTTGTGAAGATGGAGATCTGAAGCAATGGAAATGTGAATCAATAGAGATGTGAAGCAATGGAGATGTTATGCAATGGATATGAGATGTGTGTGATGCAATGTAGATGGGATTGGTATGGATTTGCTGAGGTGGAGGAACGGATGGGTGTTTTGGATGTGATGGATGTTGGATTGATGAATATGCATAAATGGAGGGTTCAATCTTTGAAACTCACCATTTCAAAATACACCAGTTAGGGGGTATGAGTATTTCAGAAACCTGCCATTGGAAATGGCGGTGTGGTAGTCCAAACCTGTCCTATAGCCATCAGACTCACTTTTCAAGTGTAAAAACAGCCCAAAACCTCAAATTAACCTTAGAAATGGATTCTAAATCAGAAATAAACCATAGTCACTCAGCCAAAGTACCCCCTATCCCTCATGGACTAGAATATACAGCCCAACAAACCTCCAACTGTGGCAAACTCATACCCAAACAGGTGTCACAGCCCTGTGGAAGACATAAGAAATACCTTGGAAACTCTCAATTACATACCAGTAACAGCTTACCCTCATAACCAGGACCATACAACCCTATCACCTCAGCCAGAATACAGAAATACATATACAGGAGGCAGTGCAGCTAGTTCAGCTCCTGTCACCTCACCAAACAAACAAGCAAATAAACATACAGGAGGCTGTGCAGAAGTATACAGGAACAGTGCAGGAAGTAGGAGGTGACACCAGTCTCAACCAGAACCAAACAAACAAGCAAATATACATACAGAAAGCTGTGCAGAAGTATACAGGAACAGTATAGGCAGGAGAAAGTGGAACTTGTCTCAACCAGACACCAAACAAAGAACCATGAAGTACCAAACAACCTCAGCACCACACAGAAATTTATGCAGTCAGAAGCATGTGATACCAAACAAACCACCAGTACAAGTACCACAGGCCTACCCAGCAATATAAGCAGGCAGCCAGAACCATGCAGTACCAAACAACCCTCAGCACCACACAGCAATTTATGAATTCAGAAGAATGTGATACCAAACAAACCACCACTACAAGTACCACAGGCCTACCCAGCAATGTATGCAGGAAGCCAGAACCATGCAGTACCAAGCAACCCCCAGAACCACACAGAAATTTAGGCAGCCAGTAGCATGTGATGCCAAAAAAACTACCAGTACAAGTACCACAGGCCTACCCAGCAATATATGCAAGCATTCAAGACCATGCAGCACCAAATAAACCACCAGTGAATGCACAGCAATACATGCAGGAAGAACAGTCAGTACCAAATAAGCAACCAGCACCAGGCCAACCTTATCAGTACCTCACAGCAATTTATTCAAGGCTTTGCAGGCATGAAAACCCTGTAAAATCTTTTCCCAACCAGCCGAATTGCCTCAGTGTCATGCAGTGTCTTTTGTTCAACCAGCAGAATTGCCTCAGTTTCATGCAGTGTCTTTTGTCCAACCAGCAGAATTGCCTCATTTTTATGCAGTGTTTTTTTCCCACCAGTTAAAATGTCTCATGTACCTGTATCCCACTGTAGCAGGGGAATCCGCAGGGTACCCTCAGGGGCAGCCCTGAGCATCCCCTGAGGACCATATTTTCTATTTAAGGAGGGCCTCTCCACCCTATCCAGGTTGTATCATTATCCCACCAGCCTAGTTATAAAATAATAAAGTAATCAATTTGGATTACAATGATTAAATAAACGGAAGTAATGATGATGCTATATACACAAATGTGATAAGATTATGATACAATACTAAAAAGGTGAGACTAAGTACAAAAAGTACCAGTCTATTTATAGACCTTTCTAAGGTGGTAGAATACATTTCTCATTCTATCTTTGTATTACAACTTTACACAATACTCATGCTTTATGGTTCTTTTGTTCCTGGGTTGCTTATAAGGTTGAAAGCCTGTGACAACCAATAACGGTTGCTTTTGGCTGTGGGACATTTCTGAAGGGGAGTTCACTCTATTGCTGATTTTGCATTTTTCTTCTTTACTTTCTGATCTTTGAAAGCATCCTGACATTTTGCAAATTGTTACTATAACACGCCCCCTCAATTCATGATTTGTTACAGCTAGGTTTGCTTGGGCTGGTATGATTTCAATCATTCCCATTTCTTGTTGGAATTTTTATTTTTGAAGCAGTCAAGTGGTTTAGTCATACAGTCAGCTATCATGTCTTCCGTCTTTAGGTATTGGAGTTCTACTTCTTTATTCTTGACAACATCCTTTACAAAGTTGTAGTGCACATCAATGTGCTTTTTTCTTGAGTGGTATACAGGATTCTTGGACCGCTTGATTGCCCCCTTGTTGTTGCTTTAGATTAGAGGTGTTTTGGTATCACTTCTGTTGACTTTGGAGTGTAATAAGTTGAGCCATTTGGCTTCTTGGAAAGTTTCTAAGAGGGCTTGGAACTCTGCTTCTGTCAATGAAACACTTACTGCTCCAAGACGCTTGCTACGCCAGCTGATAGTGGCATTACCTGAGATGAAAAAATACCCAGAACAAGACTTTTGTCCAATTTCTTCTGTATAACTGGAGTCTGAGTAGCCTATTGGAAGGTAGTCTTCAACCTTTTGGTATTTTATACCCACATTTTTAGTTCCTTTCAGATATCTTAAAACTTGTTTGAAGGCTTCCCAATGGGACATGTTTGGCTTTTCCAAGAATTGGGATAAGGTTCCAACTATGAATGCTAAGTCTGGTTGAGTGCACTGAGATAGGTAATTCAGAGATCCTATTGCTGATCTATACTCAAGACCGGTGTTGTTAAACTCTTCATGTTCTTGGTTGGTTGAGTTTTCAAGTTTGAGGTTACTCTGTGTAGGTGTCATGGATGGTTTGCAATCCTCCATATTATAATCTTCTAGTAGTTCATTGACATAGTGTTCTTGACTTAAGGTGATTGAATCACGGTTCTGACTAATCTTGATCCCTAAAACATGGCTGGCTAGTCCTAAATCCTTTATCTTGAATTCACTGTTCATTTCTTTGATGGTTCTTTCTGCCCCATCTTGGACTAAGACAATATCATCTACCCATACAAATAGTATAGTGTCTTATTTGATGAATAGACAGGGGTCCGTGTTACTAACTGAAAATGATTTTTGGGTGAGCCAAGTTTTGAGAGTATTGTACCATCTTTGTGCTGCTTGCTTAAGACCGTAGAGCAACTTTCTTAATTTAATGATAAATTCATTGGGTCTTTCAATGATTTTTCTACAGCCTTCTTGGTTGTAAAGTTCAGGTTTGGTCTCTTGGATCCAATCTATAAAGCCTTTGGGTAGTTCAATGTATACCGCCTCCTCCTCACTGAGTTTGGAGTTCAAGTAAGCTGTTACAAAGTCAGCTTGTGGTACTTTCTGTTCAGTTTTTACTGCATAGTTGAGTAGGTATCTTAGTCTAGACAGTCATCCAGTTGGAGAGAACATCTCTTCATAGTCTATTCCTGGCTTATGGAAGAATCCTCTAGCTACACATTGTCCCTTAAACCATTTAAGATAACCATTTTCATCAAACTTTTTGGTGAGTAACCACCTAGTATTTATCAAAGTTTTATTTTTGGGTAACTCTTATTGCTTGGTTATTTCAAATACTCCTCTTTCAATTATTGAGTCATATTCCTCAAATACTGCCTTCTTCCACTAGTTCCATTCCGGAGTTTTTTCAGCAGGTTTAAGATCATTTGGGCCATTCTTGTTTTCTTTAACTACACCGCTGAGGGCAATAGGTATAACATTGTTGGGTGAGTAGATGAAGTTTTCTTCTAATTCTTCTGCTACCTGTGCCCAATGTTGGAGTTTTCCCTCTAAAATTGAATTTTCATCAATGTTGCTGCTAATATTCTTTGGTGCTACTTCTCTAGGGATCCAATCCCATCCAGGTTTGGCTTTGGTTGTCTTCTTATTCTTCACCCCCGTATTAGTTGCAACTGGATGATTTGGTTCAATTAAACAATCTTGTTCTTCTTCATTGACTACTATAGGCTTTCCTGAAGGTGGTGGAGAGTTTAGTGGAGTGGTTGATTCCTCAGTATTATGTTCTGGACAGTCAATTGGGTTTCCATTTGCAAATAAGGGTTGGATTGGGTCTAAGTAGTGTCCACTGGGGTTTACAATTTTTTCCAAGCTTTCAATCAATGGGGTTTTGTCTTCATTAAAACAAACATCTTGAGATCAAATCATCTTCTTTTCTTCAGGTAAGTATATTTGATACACTCCAAAGTTTTCCTCATACCCTACCATGACACCCTCTCAACTACAAGGGTCCATTTTTCCTTTCTTTAGTAGGTTAGTCAAGAAAACAAGAGATCCAATTTGCTTGACGTGATTCAAGTTGGGTGAACGCCCAAAAAATAGCTCATAAGATGTTTTCCCTCTGATCTCATTTGTCCGATTCCGTAGGTAGGTGGCTGCTGATACCAATTCTGCCAAGCATTCCTTTGGTGACCCCAAGTCAAGTCTCAGAACTCTAGCCTTCTCTCTCAACGTCCAATTCATTCTTTTGGCTATACCATTGTGTTGGGGGGTATATGGAGTGGTAACAATAGTCTCTATTCCTTGTGAGCTACACCATTCTTTAAAGTTTTTATTCACAAATTCTCCACCCCTGTCTCTGATTATTCTTTTGAAATCTCTTTCAGCTTGGTTTTTGGCAATCTTTATGATTCTTTGAATATTTTCAAGTGATTTATCCTTTGAGGATAAAAAGGAAGTCCAAACAAATTGTGTTGCACTGTCAACCATAACAAGAATATACTTAGATCCTCCTAACAAGTCCGGGGTTATTGGTCCCATCAAGTCTACCAAGATTTCCTCCAAAATATTATTGGTCCGCTTGATCTGATGCTTGAAGGTTGGTCTGGCCATTTTTCCTTCCATACACACCTTACAACCGTCCAATCTCCCACCATGCCCTAATTGCTCATGTTCAGTTACTTGGACAATGGGGCATCTTGTTTCTTCTACAAAAAGTAAGTTGTTAACAATATTTTGCCCAAAAGCAACATCATTTCCCTTTTTAACACTGAACTTCTTGTTGCAGTGATTGACAAGTTGTCTGCCACTTTTCCAAATCTTGACTAATTATAGGAGGTTGTATGTAATTGCTTGTACATATAAGGCCCCTTTAAATTTCACCTTACCTCCATTGAGAGTAAGTTCAACGTCTCCTTTTCCTTTGATTTCAATTCCTTTGCCTGCATTGCTAATTATGACTGATCCAGTTGCCTCTTCAAAATTCTTGAACACCTCTCTTTCAGAGAACATATGTTCCAAAGCACCTGAGTCAATCAAGATCAATTTCCTCTTTTGGTTACTAGTGAGTGCAATTGCATCCTGAAATGTTGCTAAAAATGCAACAGATTTAGCTGACATGGCACTATGTGGTTTGTCTTCTCTTTTTTGTTGCAAATTGTGCCTCTTCTTTAGTCAACAATCCTTTTTCATGTGACCGGGTTTCCCACAGTTGTGGGAATTGAATTTGAACTTTCCTTCCGCTTGCATTGCAACTTCTTCTTTAATTTGTGAAGAGCCATTCTTAAACATTGCTTTATTGTTTTTGACACTTGAAATTATTTCTTAAATTGTTTGGTAGTGATTTCCCCAAGTAAGTACTTGAATTAACAACTTGTACTTACTTGGAAATGTCCGGATTGCAATCCTGGATACAATTGCATTGTTGACTGAGGTGCCGGTAAGCTCCATCTTCCTAGTTGTGGCTCTTAAGTCTCTGATCCACTGATCATGACTTTTTAATTTTAATTCCAAAAATTGATCTAATGCTATTCCTTGGGCTTGAATGCCCATTCTGACAAACCTGTCCTTCAAGATATTCCAGAGGGCCCGTCCATCACCCCTTTCATTCATTGTTATCTTGTTTCCAACAAAAGCAACAATGCTTTCATCAAGACAACGCATGAGAAGACAATAAAACTTCTCCTTCTTCTGCTCAATCACCAAGTTATCTATTCTGATAACATAGTTCCAGAAACCAAGTTGGCGGAGTTTTT
This sequence comes from Puccinia polysora, assembly GCA_025617555.3. Lineage (NCBI taxonomy): Eukaryota > Fungi > Basidiomycota > Pucciniomycetes > Pucciniales > Pucciniaceae > Puccinia > Puccinia polysora. The sequence goes on along the minus strand of CM062645.1, from coordinate 26,661,912 downwards.
CTTCCACGAGTGTGACCCAAGTCACGTAGTTGTTCTTGTTAAGAACAACTTGTCTTCCATCAGATCAATCCATTTCAAGGTGAGAAATTTTGATTTTGAGTTCTTAGTTCAGTTGTGAGTGGTACTGATAATGTGATAAAGTGATAAAGTAATTGATTTGGATTACAATGATTAAATAAACAGAAGTAATGATGATGCTATATACACAAATGTGATAAGATTATGATACAATACTAAAAAGGTGAGACTAATTACAAAAAGTACTGGTCTATTTATAGACCAGTCTAAGGCGGTAGAATAAATTTCTCATTCTATCTTTGTAGTACAACTTTACACAATACTTGTGCTTTATGGTTCTTTTGTTCCTGGGTTGCTTATAAGGTTGAAAGCCTGGGGCAACCAATAACTTTTGCTTTTGGCTGTGGGATCTTTCTGAAGGTGAGTTCACTCTATTGCTGCTTTTGCATTTGTCTTCTTTACTTTCTGATCTTTGAAAGCATCCTGAAATTTTGCAAATTGTTACTCCAACACCTAGCACTCATCCACATCAATCCATCCCCATTCCACCAGCCTAGCACTCACCAACCTAACAGGCCCTCTTTGCCCATCCATTTGTGGTACCTACCCAGATAAATATTAGTAGTGAATCAGTCATAAAAGGAAACAAGAAATCAGAAACAAAGTTATTACCCATATTTAACCAATTAAGCCACCCAAAAGGTGCTTGAATAAGGGTTCTTCTGTGACATAAACATTCAGCACCATATTAAAGAAACACCACCCATCAATAAATAAATAACGCTTACAAAGAAAGAGAGCACAACAAAAAGAAACTACCAACCTTTCCTCTACCCAGCCCCCTGTGGGTAAACCCATCCTTGTGTCCTCTCCTGAACCATCCCTCTGATAAGCCCTTGAACCCTTGAATATTGGGATATTGGTTAAGATCACATATATCTTATCCATAATTAACCAATAATCCAAGACATCTGGTCTATTCTTCAACAACCCTACCAATAAAAATTAATAACTAATCTAGGTCTGATCTGAGACCTATTTTAAGTCTCAAAGAAACCAGCCATTAATTTAAATAAATTATTGTGCAAACTTACTATAGTACTAGAAGGGAGGCAATTCAAAATCACTCTTAGTATATACTAATACTCCAAAGGAGTAGAAGTAATACTAAATTCCCCTTCAAGGACTGCCAGCAAGCTGTTTGCTACTTTATTTATATAATCCCACAGGAGTCTCCACAGCGGTTTTTCTAACTCTGATATGCCCTATTGGGAAAGACTGGGGCAGCTATAAAAACCAAAGTTTTTTGAAAAAATTACTATTGAACAATCCTAAATCTAACTAATTTTGGGTAATGGTATGCTGAATAAATTCTAGTTGTTTTTAAAACTCAATCTTTTTTCTGAATTCAATCTTTTGATTTTCAAATGTTTCTTTAATCAAGTTTGGTTTATTGGTTCAAAAAATGAATTTCTCAAAACCTTTCCATTTTTTTCCAGTATTACTCCAAAGTAAGCATCTTCCTTTCCAACACAATATCCCAATGCATTTGATTTTTCTCCTTGGTATTAAATATTTATCCAACAGTTCTTTTGGTTGGTTTTCATCAAGCTGCTGCAATTCTATAAATATTTTGTTCTTCTATGAAGCATTGGCACCCACAATCCTGGATTTAAAGGAATCAATTAATTATTTTAAACATTTATTTAGGGGAAAATTGAAAAAAATAAAAAGCATGAAAAACAAACAAGGCAAGAGAAGATGAATTAGGCTAAGTATGTACTCAAATTGGATCAAGTTTTCAAAAGAATTTACCAAAATCCTAATATTTCAGAATCAGTTTTCATACTTATTCCTTTCAAAATTTTTCAAGATTGGTGAAATTTATAATAATTGAGAAAGTTAAAATTAATTTCTGAATATATTCAGCTGGAATAAATTTTAAGAAATGGGAGTTTGCATTAAAATTTTTGAATTCAAAAGCTCAATATAACCTTCCTTTCTCAATTGAAGAAGTCCACTCATGCTCCCACCTGGTCTTTTCAATGCTAAATTGAGTATTATGTCAATAAATTTAAACAAAAGGATGAATAATAGAATAAAATCTCATCATTTGGAATGATAGAAGACAATGAGGCCCTGTTATGGGAACCACCAATATTATCAGTTTTCATGAGTGTGATTCATTTTGTATCATCTTACTTGTAAATAGTTTCAATTTAAGTGCCTTCAAATTTGAAATTAATGCCTCTACTTACACCTGAGATGCATGTGCATTGTATAAGAATTGGAAATGATTTTAATTCTGATTGGGAAAGAGTTAGACATTTTTTCATTTTTGATATATGGGTGGCTGAATTATCAATTACACCAAAGTTATTTCTTGCAGTAACACCAACATTACATGGAGGCAAATTCTACATGTGCTAGAATTTTTCCCTGTTTATATAGCAACCCACCACATAGAACATGATTTTTTGTTTTGGGTTGCTAGCTAGCTGCTGCAGACTCATGGATCACATTGGCGCACCAAACAGCATTTCCATGGCATACAAACCATATCTCAAAATCCCCCATGGTTCACCAAATTGGTATATACCAACTTCTGGGTGTTTATCTCAAGGAGAAATGGGGAAAAGGTTTTTTTGAGGTTTAAAACCAAGTGTGGGGGTATGTAGCAAATGTATTTAGAGAATTTTAAAAGGTCTGATGCATTGGTTTACTAAGGGAACACTATGTATTTTTAGAATATCCTAGGTGTGATTCTCACATGGAGAAGCAACCCTTAACATTGCAGGGAGTAGTGGATTGAGGATTTCCAATGGGAAAGCAAATTAAGGATGGGACAAAAGCAACAATGCTGGAAACCAGATTTTCCAGTGATTGATAGATTTCCCATCAACTTTGCCACCAGCTTTGCCAAGTCACTGCCAGCTTCACCACCATGCCCTCTCAGCCCAGCACCACAAGTTGCTTCAAAACCTCCAAATTTAATCTTGATTTCTGGTCCTCTTTTTTCATCTCTGAACCTCAAGCCAATGAATCATGAAGACATGATGAAAAATTTTGGCACTGCTTGGTTTTTTTACCCCAAGCCAGGCCACAACTCCTTCAAACTCACATCCAAGAGGACTTTTCTGAAGTTACCTCTGAAGAGAAATCAGAATTCTTTATTTTGATATCAGCAAATGAAAAGATTTTATCTGATAATGTTAAAAAATCTAGTACTTCCATCCAAGCCAGAATCAGCAAAAATGATTTCAAAATTCAAATTTCCCTCCCATCAAAAACAGAATCAGTTAAAAACTATTTCAAACTAATATAAATTGATAATAGACAATATCTTCATGAAATGTTTCTCAAAATTGTGAGTAGCTGCAACTTAACATTCACAATCTTCATTTCAGCTTGCTACTATGCACAGAGAAACCTGTCAAGATACCAATAATAAAATAAATATAAAAAAACAGAGCAATTAATTTAAAAGAAGGAATGAGTGAAAGAACACCAAATATTATTAAATATTTGGGTTCCCCACCCAAAATTAGGTAGGGTCACTCACTGGCCCCACCCTTGAATTCTCACTCCTCAACATCTAAAAATCATGTGATAAAAATAGTCCAAAATTTATGGCAGCACTATTGTGATTTTTGGCCATTGTAACATTTCACATTTGGTTTCACATATAAGTTTTTGAACTGAAATTCCATCAGAATTGACTTTTTCTGTATATCTTAGGAGTTACAGGTGGAATTAGTTTTTGTCAAAATTTCTTCACACAGCCCTGCATCTCTGCAGACAGTCTGGGCCCTCCAAAACTGTCCCACATGCATAAATTAGCACAAATTATTCAAATAACTGCATGCAAAGTGATCACCAAGATCCTGCACACAGCATATTGATCCAACTACCACATGCTGTTGATCAAGCTCCTGCAAGCAGCCAATCAGATCTGCACACTCCAGATCCATTAAGCCAATAAGTGACAACAAGGTATAGCATGTAACCACTAAAGCCCACTAGGATTTTCCCTGTATATGTAATGATGTAACATATGCATAGAGGATGATCCAGAAATTTTATGTATAAAATAAAATTATAGATTACTTCAATTTGAAAAACAGGTAATGAATATTGCCACAAAACTTACAGATCCTAATCTTTGCAGACCACCAAAAATACCAAGCAGTCCAAAAATAAAATAATAAAAATTACCAAAATTATCAAAAGATGACAGGAAATCAATAAAAATCCATCACTAATCACTTTAATTAAAAATAAAAATAGTTAAAAATGAAATTATGCTCAGGATCAGCAAATTAAAAAACAAGCACAAAGATGATCCTGTCACTAAAATAATGCACTGATCCTACAGATCCAGGATCTGCTGCTCTAAAAGACCAAGAGGAAGTTCTAAATCAGCTCTGGCTTGCTTGCTAGCCTTATAAAATGAGACCTGCCCTCTCTAAATTCCCTGAGGAGGCTCCCTTCACCCCAAAAAGGTATTTATACAGCACCTTTTTTGGCTCTTTCCACACCAGGAATTCATTAGTTATCATCAGAAACCATGTCATTATTGGTAAAGTTCTTATGAAGGTATAAGCAAGTGATTTATTAATTCATTCTGAAGTACATAGGTATTAATTCATCAACCATTATTACTTTTTTTGTTGAAGATAAATCAAGTATGCCACCTTTGATCTAAAACCCTTCAACTGTGAACCATTGCAGGTACCCAGAAAGTGACTGCTCAAAGTAGAAAGTTATTTACTCCCTTCTTTGGCCTGTGTGCTACCATATCCAGGCCATACCACCATTTTGATTTTTTTACCCCTTTTTTCAAGTCATAAGGAACGCATTATTCCAGGATACAAGATTCAAAGTTAATCTCCTGAAGAGAGGTGTTAAAGACCCCCAGTCTGTATAAACTGTGGCCCCTCTTTAATTATTATTATTAATCCTATTGAAAACCTTTCAACCAAACCATATAAAACTTGCACCTTCAAAAATAATATATATCCTTTTGGAGGTTGGTTTTTGTTTATTTTTGAGAATATCACTATTCTTTGCCTGCATCACTTCTAGTAGCTAAAGGACTGCAATGTTCCTGGTATCTGGAAGCTGAAACTTCAAAAATCCTTACTTCCAAAGATACCCAGAGGAGCTAGCAAGGTGCCCAACCAAATTAACACACCAAGAAAATATAATGTAAAACATATTACCAGCTGTTTTTTCCAGAAGTTAATTGAAGTTGATCAATAAACTCAAAGATCTGAATAGCCTAACTATATCTTGTGATGGTTGGACTGAAAATGTTGGGAACAGTGTGTATGCTTTTCTGGCCTTACAAGGACATTCAACAAAATCTTTCATTGATGTTCTTCATCTTCACTGCCAGAGACACACCTCTGAAAATATATTTTCCAAAAATTGGAATTGTAATAGATCTGAGGCATCATCACTTCAAAGCTCAATCAATCATCATCAAAATTCCCACTTGCCTTCCAATGTCCCTCTTGAAGATTCTGGCCTACTTTCTTTTTCATTGAATCATTGGATTTCTGTTCTTATCTGTCCTGAATCAAGTGCTTTGAAAAAGATAGAAATACAAGTCTTTCAGATTGTCCCTCATACAGCTGGAGTTGAGGGTCTTTTTTTAGTCATAAATGCTATAAAAACAAAAACAAGAAGCAAATGAAGACTTCAACTTTGAAAATATTGAGTCAGGTGAAATTGCACTTACTCCAAGGTGATTCAGTGTTGAATTCTCAACAACCCTGGGCAAGCAGTTCAAACAGTCAACCTTCTGAATATGACAATATGCAAGCATATGATGCATTCATCACCCCAGATGACTTGGAGACTTTTGAAAATGGCAGATTAAAGGACACCCCAAGCCTTCCCATCATTTCAAGACAGAATGCCTTCATTCAAACAGTGTTTGATTTCAATCAGTAGGAGAAGGACCACCAGCTCAACTTTGTTGCAATAATTGTTGAAGATTGTGCAGATGAGGATAGTAAATGGGATCCTATGCAAGTTTGGGCTCCTGAAATCTATTACAATATCCTTTTCATGATTTCTTCATGAACATGAATTGTTTTTACAAAATTGTCAATCTATGAAATCAAGTACTGCAATTTGGGAGGTAAAAGTCCTCATTTCTTAACTTACCCATGATGATTCCTCCTGCCTAATTACCTGTGCCCAATTGGACATGACAAACAAAGGTGGCACTGCTTTCTGTCTGTCTGCCACCTTGTAGGGGAGAAATTTTTCATCTAAAAAAAAAATGGCGCGCCACTGTCGTAAGGTTGGCGGCACAACAATTTTGGCGCGCCAACAATGTCTCAAAACCCCCCATGGCGCGCCAAATCTGTCTGTACAAAAGTTTAGGGGGTTTTGTCAAGGAAGAATGGGCCAAAGGGTTGATTGAGGTGTAAGAATGAGTGTGGAGGTATGTACCCAATTCAATGGGACAAGATTTACAGGAGCAATCCTTTCTGGGTGTGATGCTCAGGTGGGGAAGGCATCCTAACCGTTGCAGGGAGTTGTGGATTGAGGATTGTAGATGGGCAAGCAAAGTAACAGCGGGACAAGAGCAAGGACACCAGTTTCACCAGTGACCAACAGCTTGCCCACCAGTTGATCGCACCTCTCAGCCCACCACCACAAGATCGGCCAAACCCTCCAAAGGTCATGGCGCTTGCTGGTCCTCTTTTCTCATGTCTCAACTTCGAGCCGCTCGGATTGTAGTTTTCCTGCCAGTTGTCTAGATTACAACCATAAACAACATTGACAAAAGGACCGTTCGATGGACCATAATGCCATAGGGGAAAAATTTTGCCCTCAATAAAAAGAATGGCGCGCCAGGGAGGGAGGATGGGGGCGCCATTTTCCCAATCCTGTCGCCACCAACCTTACACTGTCGCCACCTGCAAATAGCGCACCAGGGAGGGAGGTTGGTGGCGCCATTTCCTCCATCCTGTCCCCGTCAACCAGCCTCATGAATCGCACAATTGTAAAACACGTGCGATAAATCGCTTGCTAGCTATTTTTTTCAGCTAGCGAGCCGCCACCTAACGAGCTGAGCGCCCCGACGATTGGAGATGCTCTAAAACCTCAATATGTAAGTAATATACGGCTGTAAAGCTATGGATTTCATCATCACTCTTACAAGCAAAGCAGACAACGCGGCATCTTGGCTCCGGTGGCTACAAGCAGGCACAAGAGAGCAGCACCTCACACATGTTATACACATGTGGTAAGTTTCGTTTTTCTTACGCATGCATTCATTACATGCACGTCGTTATCAAACCACAAATATCCATCACGCTTTTCCATGGCAACTTTGGATCCCACCGATGCGCATGTCCCTGAAGTTGGCCGGTCATCGGCGAAGCCCATGGATGATCTGGTGCGCTCGAGGTTCGGGGATGTGATGCGCATCACAAATAGTGCGGACCGACTGAAGTCCTGACATGTCACGCCCGCGGTCAACTAGCCCGATATCTCTAGTAGTGCACATTGCTTGTGAATACTGGGTTGAGCAAGGATGACGCTCTTTTCAACCTCAAAAAGTCTCATCTCGAAAGGCCAGTCCCCACGAGCATGAGATAAGCAGGCAAAGTCCTCGACAGTTTGAAAAGATTCGATGGGCAGGGCTTTCCTGACAAGCTGATAAAATATCAGCAAGAGTCTCACCCTCCTTGTGCAATCGTGGGAATCGCAAATCATGTTGCCGGGCACACGTTCTTTGGGATAGAGTTGTGTCTGGACAAAACACCTCGGGGTTTCATCGGTACCCTGCCGGACCCGCGCTCTAGATGCCACCTGCAGGACGATAGTTGTAACCCGACGGATCGCCGGAGAGTCTCAAGTCCAGAGCCCTTGAAGCGGTGGCATGAGTGGAGGAGAATATATAAATACCGGTCGACCCAAGGGATCACTGGGATAAACACTCACTCCAGAGGCGACATGATATAGACCGCATCGGTCTACATTAAGATTCGCGTATCCAAAAGCGTTTTCGGTGTAATTTTTACAACACTTGCGCCTTCCAGGTGCATGCATTGTTCAAGCGGTTGAGCTCTACACCACCATTACTTCATTGTGAAATATTGCCGGACCAAGCTGCCAAGTCATCTGATGAAATGTGCGCTTTCGTAAGGCTAGGCTTAAACCTAAAAAGAGTCTCCTGGCTAGTTTTGGCTGGAGTCGGTAACAACTGGCTACCCTTGTTACTTGTACGAGACTCTACTAGTGCACATGTCGCAAGTATGACTTTCCAGGCACCAGAACCATGTCTCAACTTAGATTCCCAAGTAAGTAACTTGACTCGTCCAAGTCTCACAGAAATAGTCCGTACCACATCTGTTGTTGGTCTTCGAAGATCATCATAGCACTCCAACCGAGCGATGCGAGTGATTTGGTGAAGCCAGATGCTCTAAACGTCCAGCTTGCTACTTTCAGAAATTTACGAAGGGGTGAGCATCTGTTTTTACTAGGATCGATTGCTAAGCTTAGGTAATAGTTTATTTCAACACACGGGCGGTCGTGCCGATAAGGAAACCCCAGGAAGATTAGAGGGGATCGGTCTGACAAGTGGAGGAGTAGCATCGCAATCCAGGTACAAAGCCTCTTGGAATTTGATTGCTGTAACTTCTCAACAAATCCAACCGACCCACTGGCCGAAGCTAACTCAATGGGGTTTTCTTCTTGTCGCGTCTCGAAATTTTCCCAGGGTGCACTCTACTCGAGGACTTTTGCTTAGGCGACAACTTCTACCCCATGGCGTCGAGGCGAGGCCCACTTGGGATTATGTGGGTACGGAAGGATCAAAAGCTAACGGAGACGACAGTCTGGTTTCTGAAGCTACTGCACTTCATGAAAAAGCTACTGGTGCAGGCAGCACTTCCAAAGCTCCATCCACTGACGCTTATTCGTCTGGGCATCAGAGGAGTGATGTTGAGACTTTGGGACCGTGGCCAACGGACACTCATCCAAGGTCTCCCGAAACGAGAACAGTGAGTCATTCAAAATATTTCTGCGGCCGTGAACACATTCCTAAATTCATATCCTAACTGAACCTCGAATTTCAGGGAGACCAAGGAGTCTCAAACAGCATCTTAGTTACCCCTAATCCCACAATACGAGCCACTGTTGGGAGATTGGTCCGTACGACTGTCCCAGACGCTGATTCGGGAAATAGGGTCACATTTAAGTGGGTTAGCTCTGGCAACGACATTCAAGTTGCTGTGGCGCCACGTCCCGCACTCTCCAAACCCAAGATATCTCCTACGGGTTGGGAAGATTACTCTGATTTTGAAACCGAACAAGCCAAACATTACAGGACACTGTGCGAACTTCTGAGCCTTCTACAAAACCTTCTGAAGCAGAACATACCTTGGAAGCCCGACGTAACGTTTAACATGTTGAAAGAAGAATGTGATAAAATCAAAAATATTTTGACGACAATCACCAAAGATGTCCTCAATGTGGCGAAACCAGTCGAATTTGAAAAAATCAAGCGAGAAACGTTTGTAAGTCTCCATTCCAAGTCTTTGACCGATATTTTTTTTACTTCTCCCGGCGCTGTCTTCACGCCCATGGGTTATTTTTTTGGTTTCCATTCCTCGCCTATATTTTCTATCTGTTGATTCATGCGCAAAAACGGTTAACTTGCCTACACAAAATCTCACTTCATGAAAAATTTTCCAGTCTCATTATGAGAGTTACACGCTGTCTTTGCAGTTAATTTCGAAGGTTTTCGATTTGTGCATTGGAATGAAGGCTACGTTGGGAGAAATCGGAAGATTCAGTAATCTCGCAAGCTTTGAAAATTTATTGGAGATCACAAGCAGAGACGTAAATTATGCCGCCAAACAAATTCACATAGAGATGGGACGTGTGATACAAAAAATGGAAAACTCAATTGACTTAATACCCCCGAATATCGGAGTAGAGCCGTGGCTAAAATATAAGCAACTGATTTCTCAGACCTCCGAAGCGACTCTTCTATCTGCTGAGGAAGCCCTTGTGATTTCCGAAAAGCCGACTGCAAAACGCTCGGTCAAAGATATTGCGTATGTATGATTTTTTCCGAGAAGGATTTGAAGCAACAACTGGGCATGATTTTCTAAAAATAAAATGACCTACTCTGTAGTAATAAAGCTCGAAAATTCTTAAGTACGCTTGAAAATTTAAAGGCATGTGAAAGACGCCTGCGAGAAAGGAAAAGCGCTTCAATCAGCGCTGGAGAATACGATGTATTAGAAAATGAGTTGAAAGAACTGGGAAAAAATTTAAACAAAAGTGGGACCGCGAAGGTCTGGTCTTTCGAGTTCTCTAGAAAAAAAGCAGACAGCAAGCAGGTCAGTCAAGTCCAGGTGAATAAATTCATTGCAGTTCCTCTTGGTTTGAAACTCATGAACTCTTATGACAGGTGAGAGCGGAGACGCTAGTTGAAGACATACTCCTCTGTAACTTCTTTATGAAGGCCTTAGACAAAATTGTGTTAGAAAACGAAGGAATTAAGTATAAAAACAACGATGAAACATTTCATGATCTGGTTTTCACGGTGATGGCTGCATTGAAGAATTCTCTCTCAAAAGCTCACGCAATCCATCTCGAAAATTTGGCTGAAATTAATTCAATCCAAATAAGGACGCCGAGAATTGATTTTGATGGTATGGGATACTTGAGTGACGCACTGAGGTACCCCAGCAAAAACCCAACCTTCTTGGCACCAGGATTGTATCCGATCATTTCCAAGACGATGAGGAAGCTTTTGAATTTCCAATGTTTGAACTTATCACAAAAGGAAGCGCTCGCGGCCTTGAAACTTCAACTGACTTCCATTCAGCGCTGGCTTAGAGGAAAATCAAAGAATGTCTTGCAAATCGCATTACACGACCAAGTAAGGACCTGTTCTTGATCTTTCTGTACGATTCGAAATATTACCTCCGTTAATTTCTCGAGCTCATTTCTCTTACTTGGTTTGATTAGGTTGTGCTTTGGCTGGGGAAGATTGCATCTTTGGAGCTTAAACTTCGTCCAAATGTTCGAAACTCTGCTTATCAAGAAGAAAGATTAGCCGGTCACTCACAGAAGTATCTCGATTACGAGTTAGAAAATCTGATCCAGGAGATTGTTTTGGTTTATAGACAGCTGAAACCTTTTTTTAACGCCCCAACTCTAAACTCAAGTAAGATGAATTTAACCAAGGTATTACCACTCAAAAAAATGAAGGGAAATACTTACTACAGCGCATTGCCAAAAAACAAATTACCCCTAAATCGGATGTTCATAGAACCACGATAACTGAAATCCAGAAAGAAAATTTCCTATATTTTCATTCATGACTGGCAGCTTTTAGTTTGACGATATCTTCTAAAAGAATATCACGGCCAACACGCCTGTTGAATAGGTCTACCTCGCTATTCTTTTAATTTCTCTAAGAAAATAGAACGCATTGAAGTATACAGAGTTTCATAACCAAAGTACTGGTATAGATTTTTCATTTGATCCTGTGTTTTCTTATTATTGGTTGATCAGCAGATGGTTTTTTATCTCATTCTCTTGCTGATTCTGGTTAAATAGTACAACTCCGACATCTTTATCATAAGTTTCAGAATCATAAAGATGGTGTAGCGTCACTGAAATAAACCGCACTTTTTTGAGGAGAAATTACACTCCTGAAGGAATAAACTTTCTGATTTTAAGATTCCCGGAAAAATCTACATGGGCACATTTTTTTCAAGGCAATTTTTCCCATGACATCAAATTTAACTCTTCATTTTTTTTTACACACTAGAAATCTTCATTTTGTTTGCACAGTAGAAATCTTCACTTTGTTTGTACACTAGAGATGGTTCAAATTTTGTGAACCCAATTATTCAAACAAAAAAAAAAAACTTCCAATCAATTTCTTGCTGTTACATCCAACTTCCTCCCTCCACACATTCTTTTTTTTCTAAAAATAAAAAAAAGGAAATGAAGGCAAAATTTTTCCATTCTGAGAAATGTTTGAAAAATGCTTTAAGATTTCCAAAAAAAAAAATGAAAGCCTTAGAACAAATCAAAACCTCAAGCAATCAGCCAACCTTCCATCAAAGTCTTCATAAAAAATCTCTTTCAAAAATTTACTATGGCCAATTGTGACAAAAATAGAAATTATTGTCAAAAATAACTTCAAACATTCTGAAATTAGTACTCAATTAGTAACATGAATTTGAAACAATGACCAAAAAATGGAAAAGCATGGTTTTTAGAGTGTGAATGTCAGCCTACTAGACCCCAAGGCCCTTGTAAACTTTTAGCTACTAGAAGTGATGGATACATGAATACATATTAAAATTCAAAATTTGCAGCAATTATCCCTAATAATATGGATAAAGTCAATCAAAGGGGATGTTTTCAAACCAAGTTGGATTTATAATCAACAAATTTCATTTTTTTTTTTTTAAAAAAAAAAAAACAAACAATAGAGAGCCCACAGATTACTCTGGGGATCCTTGAAACCTACCTTCATGGAACTATACAGTAATAATCCATGGACCTGTGACAATTGGGATCTTTTCACACTGAAGATGGAGTATTATACAGAAAAATATGGGTTGAGGCTGAGCCTTTGTGGGAAAAATCAAAAGAAGAAAGGGATTATTCAATTGGCAAGTAGAAATAGCCAAGTTATCTGTAATAAAAAAAAGAAACACTCATGTTTTAAGCCTGATGGGGGTGATAGAAAAGTTACTATGGTGTCAGGTTGGGTAGTTTTGGTGAAAATCTTGAATAAAATATCAGATTACAGCCATTGATAACTTGCTTTTCACCTTGAAATTGTTTCATATTTTATTTCACAGCCATCTGGCTGATTTCTAATTTGAGTCTGGTGGAAATAAGTTATCCAGTTTACTCTGGTTACCATTAGGGTAAAGAGGTGGAAGGGGACCTGAACTTAAGCTAGTATTGCAGTCAGGTTTTATCCATAAGTTTTTCTTGGTAGTAGAGGCCAGATTGGCCATTCAAATTTGATTTACTTTGAGTTCTTTAATTATTGTGTTATATTTCCAGGAATTTTTTTTTTAAGATGTGTAAGCACTCCAATCAGGATGAAGGTATGGTTAGTTAGGTAATTAATTGAATTCATTCAGTTTATATTTATTCTGTGGACATATTTATTGTTGTAATTATTCATTGATATCACTGTGTGTGATACTTGCAAGCTAGTAGTTCATTTGGGTTATCTATGCCATCTGAATAATTCTGTAGTTCTGTCTAAGAATCATACTCAATTTTATGCCAGTAACAAAATTTGGGATATCTTGTATTTAGGATATATATATTTCCAACTTGATCTCTTGAAATTTACTCAACTATTTCTACTCTCGTCTCTTGGGGGTCAACAGATCCTAGTGCCTCTGTGCAATCATGACTTCTATGTTTGCATCCATTTCCACTTCATCAGAATTTTCCTTAATTTTCTTGAAACTTGAATTGAAATGTATATTTACCTAGCCCTTGCTATCTCTATTCTAGCCTTTGCTCCATTATGAGGTATCAGTGTCTCTGTGGTAGTCATTCATTGATCATTCAGCATTTGATTTTTCATCTGCTCACTATTCAAACCTGCTTTTATCTCAGATTTCTACATTTTTGTCATTTATCAAGTGCAGCATTGATTTATACTGGCATGGGGCCTCTGGCGTCTAGGAAGCCAACATCAAATCCAAAGCTTTGCCATCCTCAAATATAGCTTAAATTGTTCTTTGGACCTGTAGAGCTTACATGCAAAGCACCTTGAATGCTGTGTCAAAAGCCTGATAGATGCACCTAAGCATACAGTTACTATTTTTTTTTTTTGATTTTCTCCGCTTGAAAAATAAACACCTCAAAGGCTATGCAGGTTGTTAAATTACCAGTAGCCCAGGCATGTTCAGCCTTAGTTAAAAGCCTAGTCATTCCTCAAATCTCCAAAAGTGACTAGGTTTTGCTAGGCACGACACTTGATGATGGGATGGCCACCCTAAGCTGAGCTTTTTATGGTAGGCAAGTATAATTGAGGATGGGAGCAACAGGTCCAGTGGTGATCTCTGGAGTCCTTCCGGCCATCTTGTGGGCTTTCAAGTTGATATCCGACAGGAAACCGGACACGTTTTTGGCTCAGCACTTCTATCAGAGTACCTTGGGCTGTCTCATTTTTTTTTTCCCCAAACTTAGGATCCTTCCAAAACACGATTACAAAAGCCGTAAACAAGCTTTGAGAAGTACAGCAACGATAGATGGTTTGCAAGGAATGCTGGGGCAACCTTTAACGCCATTTTGAGGCTCCTTATGCACTGGTGACAATCCAAGATGAGCGGTTCGCAGAAGCTGTTAAAGGAAAAATTTGCGCCGAGAAACTCCCATTTTAGGCTGATGGATTTTTTTGTTTAAGAAAAAGAAAAATCAAGGAAGAGTTTGGGCATGAGTGAAGAATCGTAAAGCGAGGACTTAAGGCCCAGCACCAAAAAGAAGTGGAAGGGGCGACCATAGAAATCACAAACCTTCCATTCCCATTCCAATTCTCGAGATGTATTCCTGCCTTGACTAGCACGTTGCTTCACATCCTTCATGAATTCATTCAGCCCTCCTCCTTTCCTAGGTTGTTCTGAAGTCTCGGGATCTTCAGAGTCTGATCTTTCTCCACGCAGGAATCGTTCTTGAATCCCAGCAGATGTCTTGGATTTCTGCTTTCGCTTTTTCTTGACAGTGGGGGCCGGCGGTGTTACTGGATCGGCCGTTTCGGAAGACAACTTCAGAGGGTTTGATGACGATGGATCGGTGGAATTTGGGCGAGTGCAAATTTCAGGATTCTGTGCTACGAGTTTGGCGAGTGATCTTCGACCCGCTCTACTGGCTTCACGCTGTCGTTCAAGTTCACCCAACTTTCTTTCCTTTCCTACCTGCCCAGGTAAAACGTTTTGGTTCAGACCACCGGCTAAAGTGCCTCGCTTTAACCACCTAACTTTCAAGGTGAACCGAGGGCCGATTTCTTGCAGCCGAGTCCTGATCGTTTCATCCCCCGGCTTTAGAAACCTGTTGAGAGTTTTGCAGCCATGCGTTTGTGAGAAGTCAAACTCGGTGAGCTTTGAACCTTTAATGGGGGAAGGGCGTATGATCAAAGGAGGAATGGTGAGAACTTACACTTTATCACGTTCAGCAAACACATAGCGATATCTACGAAAGAACACAAAGTCTCTCTGGTTTTGCATGCTTACGACCTGTCGGCCCTCGAGTTCAGGAAGAGGGGGGAAGACAGACTGAAGTAAAGTCCCGATGCTCAAACCTAAGGGTGTAGAAAAGTTGGATAGCACTAGCTCCGGAAAGTGTGAAGTGGGCTTGGCGTGGCCGGGTATTGCCTTGCTCGGCACGATGCTAGTGAGTCTAAACGAGGCAGTTGGGCCAAACGGTAGTCGACATATGGTCATGTGTGCTGGGATTGGGAGATAAGCAAGATGTATCTGGGTGAGCAAAACGACAGCCCTCGTTCGATTGCGGTCGCAGAATACGGATCGGGTGTCTTACTGGGCCCACTCCTGTTCCGGCCACCATGGGCCTCACCGATGACGACCATACTGGCATAATTTCTCTGACAAGCCCAACGACAAACGCGAGTCAATTCGAATCGTTTATTTTTTCTCGGAATCACATCACACTGTCTTTCTCCACCAAACAGACCTCCCAATTCGTGAATGAATGCGAGCGTGAATTCTGAAGGTCGAGGTGAGGTCGTGATCAATGTACGTGGGTGCTCCGACTGACGAGGCGCTTGTTCAGGATGAGGCTGATCTCCTGCATCCACCGGTTCACTACCGGGAGGCTGAGAAGGGTCTTCCTGGTTGATGTAAGGGGCGAAGAGGTCGTGAAGCCTGCCCATGTCGAAATGAACGTTATCAAATCCACCCTCGGCACCATTGTCGGGGCCTTCATCCATTCGGGCATGATATTCGACCTTCACTGGCTGCATCCGCTCGTCATCCACGTCATCACCAAGCCATTCTTTGGTTCCTTCGATCGTCCGTGGCACGTTGGCTTTAAGTCGAGCTTCTCGGAGAGACGGATCGGCGGCTTCGACCTTCTTCTGCTGAACTCGACGACTGAGTTTGGCTTGGGCCTTGTCATGCTTGAGACGCCGCGAGACCTTGGACCGAGTGGCCTTGTTGGCAATCTGAGAGGTACTGTTGACGACGACCATGGCGATGGGTGGGTGTGGTGTCGAGACAGCCAGGACTTATTCAGAGTAGCAGGGGGATGGCCAACCAGCTGCTGGGTCAAGAGAGAAAGAAGCCTACAACCGGGGGGGGGGCGGGGGGGCGCATGCGCAGCAGCAGGTTTGGCATATGTATGCAAACATCAACATGTATGTACATACATACGAAACTCCACGGACGATTGATGCGTCCCATAGCCGCGCACTTCACTACTGCGGTACAGAACTGAGAGCATCTCCGATCGTCTCGGTAAAGCCCCTCGTTAGCCAAGTTTACCGAGCGATTTTCACAATCGTGGAAAAATAGGAGCTTGTAAGTCCAGTCCATTTTCTATAAAGTTACAAGAATTTAGCGAGCTTGCTAGCTCACCCCTTCAACACCTCTTCCAGATCCTATACCCCACCAACCTGCCATATACATACACAATCCCAATACCCCCTTCCGCCATCATCCAATTTTTGATATCTCCTTCCACCATCATCCAAGCTTTTATATCCCCTTCCACCATCATCACATCTATATCCCCTCCCTCCAGCTCCAGCTACAATATGTCCCATTCCCCCAACTCCCTCCCTCCTTGATTGCCATCCCCATACCCTCCCCTCATCCCAATCCAATTTCGTCACAAACCCCAAATATGGACCCAACCAACCTCCAATGTAGCATGATAACATTGGAAATTATAATAAAAAGAAATAAGCCCCAAAATGGAACCCTCAAGAAGAGGATAAGCTTGATTGATCTTGGATCCATGTCAGCAAAAATACCAAATTTTCAACAAATCAAACAGGCATCAATTTCTTCAAGAGGGTTGAGGAAGACTTCAATATCCACAGCAAAGCAACTCACTGTGATTTGGAATGTATCCAGACCAGGTAAAAGATCATTTTTCTCTTGATCTCTCACTAAAGTAGGAAAAATAACTTGCCCTTGCTTTATTCTTAAAACCATAGATGGGCAAACCTCAACCATGAAAACTTGAAGCTATTGGAAATTGAACAATCACCACCAAGTGAATCAATTCCAATGGACTGGATCCATCAATCCAAGGATATGTACCAGCAAAGATGAAAGTTTCAAAAACTCAAGGTTGAAGGGGCCTGGGAAATCTTCAGAAAACATCCCAAATGGATTGGAAAACCAACTTTGATTTATAGCTACAGAAAAGCCAATACCCAGCCAGCCAAATCCCATCATTACCCTCCATTGCCAATTCCTTGGCTAAACCAGAGTTTTTGAAGGCTGAAAAGCATCATTGCTTGAACTCAGAGCCAAATTTTAAATATTGCAAAGAATCAGCACAGAAAATAGATATTCTAATGAAAAAAAATTAAATGAGGGATCAATAGAACAAACTTGAATAGAAGATGTACAATCTTTAATTCAAAAAGGCAGATGTGAATGTTGCAATGGGCCAGTTGAATGTCATTGTTCAATCTGAAGAATGCTGTCCTTATGAGGAAAGTAAATAGATTTTTTGTATTTTGAAGCAAAGCTTCTGTGGTCAACTTGAAGTTTGAATGAATAAATATATGTATATATATCTATTTAAACCAACCATATGTCTATGTGATTATTTCCTCTCTCCAATTGGGCTCTTAACTCTTTTTGTTTGTGTATTTATTTTGTTTCTGATCCATTACTCTCTGGATAATGAAACAGAAAAATTATGAATTTAAATATATGTATTAATTTCTGATTGGGGAAAAAAAATAGCAATCAGCCAATGAATGATATCTTGCAATCTGATGAAATCTTCCTGGATAAATATGGAAAAAAAATATTGAGAAAGTTAAAATAAATGTCAGCCTACTAGATTCCAAGGATCTCACTCCTTCTAGCTACTAGAGGTGATAGAAAGTTTGGAGTAAAAATAGGATAAAATGCCAGGTATATGATTTGGCTAAAAGGGGTATATTTAACTATATATTTATAAAATAAATTTAAATGGAGGGGCCAAGACCTTATTGGGGTTGTTGAGCCCTCCAAAAAACAGTTATATGTACTTTAAGGAAAATATAGGTGCAATTGTGGTTCCTGTGGGGTTTACAAGGATTCCTTTGAAGAAGGGTGTGTATAATTTCCTTGGGAGATGGGTTATGAAAAACCTACAAAAGGGGTATAATTTGTTAAGATTGTAACCCCTGTTGAGGGAATAATACTTTCTATAACAAATTGATCTTATTTCCAATTGAAGGATAAGATAATTTGGACCATGTTAGAAAAAAGAATCATCTAAATATGATGACTAATGATGAAGTTATCAAAGATCCAATACTTGTCAAATAAAAGACAAGTATGTTACAAGAATATCAACATAGCCCAGTAACCGGGTACATCATACTAATAAAGAAAAGAAGAGATAGTGTGAAATGTATAAATAAAACAATTAAAAGAAACACTTATGTATTTAATCCTGAAATGTCCTATGCAGATAAGAATAGCAAGGACTATCAGAGTAAATGAACATTTCATGTTCATCGCACTCCATGGTAAAACAAAGAAACCAAGGAAAAAAGCATTTCTCAATTATTTCTCTCTCAGCTTGTATATAGTCATAACGGTGAGGGAGATCTTGTCTATAAAAGACCCCCTCTACTAAGTTGTATTTCCCTTTGATCCATTTCACATTCATTCACACATCATCGAAACTCATCCATTTATCGAATCAATCGAAATACAATTAAACTTATCTACCGACTGTCATTGCTATCACCGATACATTATCAGTACCACTAGCACCCCATTGGTTTAGTTATCTTAGTCACCGTCTTATTTGGTCTTCATCATTATTGCTCTTGGTGACACTCATTGTCACATTCAGCCATAGGCTGTCTTATAACTCTTCATCGTTGTTGTCTTGTTGGCTAAGCGCCATATTTATCGTCGTTGTCTCGATTCGGCCGCATCAGCCGTCTTACTCGTTTTTTTTTCGTCTCGTTGGCTAAAGGCCATATTCAATCTTGTATTTGATTTGATTTGGTCGTATTGACCGTCTTGCTCGTTATTTGGTCTTGGTGGCTAGTATTGCCATATTCGGCTCTTTAGTGGCCGCGTTGTTCGTCGTTATTGTTATTATTGGCGGTTTCCCTTGCCGCATTCGGTCTTGATAGGCCGTCTTACTCGGGCATCTCTTGATTTGGTCTTATTGGCCATCTTATTTGCACTCGTTATTGCTTATTGATTCTTTCAAATACTTGTCGGCTTGCCAATCTCGTCGCCTCAATCACCTCGCTCGTATTTACATATTGTATTGCTTGTATCTCTTGTCCCGATCGCCACCACTCGCCGTTGTCCATCGCCGCTCACCGTCGCTCGTTACCGCTTGTGGTTGTCCGTTGCTGCTTGTATCTCTGGACCCTGCCTATCGCTTGCCGACGTTACTTAGTACTATTGTTAATAATAATAACAATATCAAAAAAAAAAAAAAAAAAAATGGAAAATACACGGATCAATAGCAGATTACTCCTCACAGAGGAGAATTATTTCACATGGACTACCATGATGGAGTCCGAAATTGATGTCATCGGAGCCTTGGATCTCATACTTGGCAATGATACTAGTAGACCTGAAATTAAGGAACAATTGAATAGGAATGCATACAGCCTTATAGTCAGACACTTGAGTGAATCAAACCTTGCTTATGTGTCTAGTACACTTGATCCATCACTGAAGAGGAATGGTCAAGCACTTTGGAAGCTCTTACAAGAGAAGTATATGGCAAATGATATTGCCAGTCAAAAATTAGCATTTGCTAAGTTTAGTAAAATTGAATTTCAAGAAACAATCAGTTTCATTGCAGATATTAGAGCTGCTGTTAGTAAATTAAGACTTGTTGGTTTCAAGTTAGAAGAAAAAGCCCTGATCATTATGATCTTGAGCAAATTACCTAGAGAATTGGAATCCTTTGTTAGGATTATATCTCATCAAAATGAAATCAATTCTATTGATTATGTATTGAAGAAGCTTGAACAAGATCATGTTCAATTTAAAATCTCATCTGAAAATGAAAAGCCAGAAGCTTTATTTCTAAATAAAAACAGAAATAAGATTTGCAATTATTGCAAAGGAAGGAATCATGTTGAAGCATATTGTTGGAAAAAATATCCAGAAAAACGTCCCCAGACATATTTTGCCAACATGAACAGTGATAAATTTTCAGAATCAGAAGTTGAGGAAGTCACTGCTCTTTAGAACAGAAACAGTAAAGATTTAAAGCTTCTTCCCCCTACAGGATTAAGGGGGGGTGTTGAGATTGTAACCCCTGTTGAGGGAATAATACTTTCTATAACAAATTGATCTTATTTCCAATTGAAGGATAAGATAATTTGGACCATGTTAGAAAAAAGAATCATCTAAATATGATGACTAATGATGAAGTTATCAAAGATCCAATACTTGTCAAATAAAAGACAAGTATGTTACAAGAATATCAACATAGCCCAGTAACCGGGTACATCATACTAATAAAGAAAAGAAGAGATAGTGTGAAATGTATAAATAAAACAATTAAAAGAAACACTTATGTATTTAATCCTGAAATGTCCTATGCAGATAAGAATAGCAAGGACTATCAGAGTAAATGAAAATTTCATGTTCATCGCACTCCATGGTAAAACAAAGAAACCAAGGAAAAAAGCATTTCTCAATTATTTCTCTCTCAGCTTGTATATATTCATAACGGTGAGGGAGATCTTGTCTATAAAAGACCCCCTCTACTAAGTTGTATTTCCCTTTGATCCATTTCACATTCATTCACACATCATCAAAACTCATCCATTTATCAAATCAATCAAAATACAATTAAACTTATCTACCAACTGTCATCGCTATCACCAATATAATTCAGTAGGATCACTTAATATTTCTAGATCCGGACTTATTCTTGATGAATGTGCTAATATTCCAGGATTCAGGGTGCTGGAAGTTGGTACTGGGGTAGGCTGAATGGTTGGTTGTTGATTTTGGCCAAAAATAGGGATTCAGGAGTTTTGGTCTATAATTTTATCAGAAAGTGGTCCAGGATCACACACTTATTTCTTATAAGGGATTGATGGCTTGAGGACAAAAATATCTGAAGCAATGATGAATATATTAATGGAGGAATCTAGAAATTGCTGGGGGAAGGGCCCTTATTTATATTGTTTGGGTCCCCTCATGGTACAGTCTTTTTACCAGCCAAAGGAGGGTGACCAGGGGACCATCAGCATGTTTGTGTGGACCTTCTCTAGCCACTAAATTAGTAAGGAAATCCCTATTTCATCATACTTGGGGCTTGATACATGTTTCTGTGCCCTTAATGACCTAATTGTATCAACCAAAGAGGTAGTATTCAATTAATATTTTAAAATATAAGCCATGGCTTCCTGAAGCCAGGGGCTTGAACACATTCTCTGGGGACCTCATTCCAAAGGATGATTTCAAGTCTGAGGCTCTTCTGTCCATATTTGTATGTTTTACATTCACTCAATCAGGCAGTAAGCCCCTGGTTGTGACAAGTTATGTACAGTCTTCTTTGTACAAGGTAAAGAGGAGGTTGTATAGGTACCTGGTGTCTTATGAGCCAGTTAAAACAAAGCTAGGCCTCTGTTTGTCATCAGTGTACACTCTCAGGGTGCTAATTTAACTATAATGTATACCTTTTGGGGTCTAAATCCACCATACAGGTCCCTTTACAGGGGCCCTGACAACCTTTGGAATAGTTTCAAGAGGGGTGCAGGTTCTATTTTTCCAGATTTTTAGCTTGTTTGAAATTTTTCATACTATTAACCACCACATGGTGGCGCTCTTTGGGCCCCATGTGTTGTGGAATAGGGATGTGGGGTGTATGTAAGGTACCCCACAGACCCATTTCTGTTTTGGGAGATGGCAGCATCCCTAGAACCTGATGGGAGACGGCCCGGTTGGTTGCCAGGAGCCCGTGCAAGGTAGTTGGTTGACTACTTGCTGGGCTTGCAACCGGCAGTGACCACCACACGCAGTAGTTGCTTGACTACCCACGGGATGGTTGGTAGCAACTACCTTGCGCGGTAGTTGCTTGACTACCCATGGGCCAATAGAAACTGCCTTGCGCAGTAGTTGCAGTCTAGCAACTGCCTTGTGCAGTAGTTGCAGTCTAGCAACTGCCTTGTGCAGTAGTTGCAGTCTAGCAACTGCCTTGCGCAGTAGTTGCAGTCTAGCAACTCCTTGCGCAGTAGTTGCAGTCTAGCAACTCCTTGCGCAGTAGTTGCAGTCTAGCAACTCCTTGCGCAGTAGTTGCAGTCTAGCAACTACCTCAGTCTCATGCAAGGTCGTCTCTTGAGAGCATCCCCAATTTTTGAAGATCTTGGCTTGTTAGGTAGCAACTTGCTAGCCAAAAAAAATAGCTAGCAAGTGATTTAACGTGCGTGTTTTACAATTGTCTGCTCCATGAGGCTGCGGCAGCTAGCTAACAACCCAAACTGCACAATTGTGTGCCGCATCAGCGGCTTCCTAGCTAGTTCCCCCCCTTTGTTGCAACTTGGACTTTCAACTAACTCATTGTGGATACTCATTGTCAAGGAGGGAGGGAGTGGGGCAAGTGGGGCATATTGGAGCTGGGGCTCAGGGGAGGCGGGAGGTGGGAGGGGGATGTTGGTGGGGGAAATATCAAATTTGGGATAGTGGAAGGGACATATGAGGGTTGCGGGGTGGGCGGGGTATTAGCATATTGGATATGCAAGAGATCTTGAGAGGGGGGGCTAGCAAGCTTCCTAAAATCTGGTAACTTTATGTAAATTGGACCCAAATTATGGAACTTGCTTGCTAACAAGCCCTTATTTTTGCACAATTGTGAAAATCACTTGGTAAACTTAGCTAAAAAGTAGGTTTACCAAGACCATTGGGGATGCCCTGAATGCTCACGGAGATGGCGCGTGGCGTAGCTCAATTGCACAGTTGGATAGAGTCCGTGGCTGCGTGCAGGGTTTTGTAAAAAACATGTTTTTGTCCATAACTCCTAAAATATATATAATTATGGATGGGGTATGCTGGTATGTAATTTTTCTACTTGAAGGAGCAGGAAATGGGGGGTGGCACCAGTTGGTGAACCTACTTAAATTGGCGCCTGAAACCCATTTCTGCAATAATATTACTCATTTTCTTATTAATTAAGATTTTATTTTCTATTTCTATTTTTAGTTTCATATTCCCATGTTTTTTCTTATTTTACTTTTGTATTTAATTATTCATGGCTTAGTCAGTTGGCTCTGAATAGTAGCCCGCTGAAAATAACCAACCATCAATTACCCTCTTCATCCAATCTTAAATATTTAAATTATTGAGTATTTTGTAACAAATGTTTTGAATCATTAAGCCTAGAAAAATTTTGACTAAGAGATTGAAAGGAATGAAATAAAGCAGCATCATGAGCATTTGAGGAGGTATTAGTATTTTTATCACTTCAAAAATTATTTTTAATAAAATGATCACAGGTATACCTTTCCTCAACAGTCATATCATGAAGAATTATGCAGCAATTCATAATCTTGACTATATCTTCTTTGAACCAAAGTCTACTGGTTTGAGAAATTATTCCAAACCAGACTTTCAGGACTCTAAATTCTCTTCCTATGAAATTTCTGGCTCCTTCTAGAATTTGATTGAAATTTTTTCTTGCAGTATCTTGATTAGTTCTGTAAGATTTCACAAAAAAAATCCAGTTGTGGTTTATTTTATCAGCCAAATAGTATCCATAAGTGTATTGATGATTTTTTATTTCAAAAAAAAAAAAATATTTGATGCAGTGCCTTAAGAAAATCACCACAAATAAATTCTTCAATTAGTTAAGAAAAACAGGAATAAGGTGAAATAATTTATGAAAAACCATAACTTTGAGAAAATCATCAAATATATGATTATCCCTAACTAAATTTATTTCATTGTTAGTTCCAGGTGATCCAAAGAAACAGTGCCAGATTCTCAAACTTAATGATGCTAATGCTTCCAAAAAAATTGTTTGACAGCCTTATTTTCTTAAAGCTGACCAGCCCAATCTTGAGTGAAATTATTTGAGCCCCAATGCATTCCATAAATCCTACCACAGCATCCAGAGAACCCAAGTGCTTCATATTCCTTCATGATAACCAAGAGCTCTCCATCAGTTCAACCTCTGAGGAATTCCCTCTGAAATAAAAAAAAAACATAATTCAAAAATCCTTTCAATTTTTCTATTGCAGTTGTCTTGCCAATGAAAAAATTTTCATTTGTGCAGTCAGAAGAACAACCATAGGACACTTAGAGCATGGCAGAAGTAACTTTCTGATGAGAGGAAATACCACTTTTTCCACAACAGTCCTAAAAAAAATAAAAAATTAAAATGAAAATAATATGATGTTGAAATTGATTCATTTTTGAAACAATGGAAGGTATTTCTCTATGTAAGTTTGATTTGATCACCACTCTTTGGGTTCAATAATTATTTTGAGCTTCTAAATCTGTTACTAGTGTCTGGAAGAGAACCTTGCTTGTTCTAAATCCGCCTTCAAACATCTGGTTAGTTTATCTTGGATCTGGATTGAAATAATAAGCCATGGGGTTTAAATGGCCTTCAAACTGGTTATGTTTGATGATTTTTTGTTTTTGTTTGTTACTTTTAAAAATTTAAATTTGATGAATTTCCTCTTCAACTTCACAGAAGAATTTTTGAAATGAAAAATGGGAGTTTAATTGGAAGTATTTCTTGAGGGAGAGGAGGGAAATCATCTTGATTTTGGACTGGATGGAGGTGGTAGGTAGGTTGTTGGAAGCTGAAAGGTGTGGAGTGGTGCAATGGAGTTTATGAGGAGGATATTTTTTAGAATGAGCTGAGTTTAAAAAATGAAACTCATTTTTTAAAGTAAGGTTTGAAAATGAAGGGGCCCAGCTAGAAACCCACTGATGTGGAACATAATTGTGAAATTTGGTTTTCTAGCTAGCTTCCACAGCTGTATGGAGTGGAAAAAGTTTGAAATTTGTGCAAAAATTTTATTTCTAGCTGTTTTATTTAGATAGAAAGCCACTAACTAAGAAGAAAAGCTCACCAATGATTGGAGATTCTCTCAAGAACATGTCCTGAAAATAAAACCTATCACCAAGATACCACACAACCACAAAGGAAAAATAAAGACTGATTGAAGGATGGATCAATTGATTCAATTAAACAGAAAAATGTAAATATCAGCAAATGATTTCAAATCACTCAATGTGCTTGGATTTTTTTTTTTTGGATTGGTGATTGTTGAAATAAAATTTCAGCTTCCTAATAATTAAGACATTTCTTCAATATTACTAATAATTTCTACAAGCTTAAAGAACATATTTAAAATTCACTGGAGGACTAAGAAGAATATATATATCATTGAAAAGATAGAATTTTGGATTTTAGGCATAGTTACCCACTGGCACCACCCTCCAATTCTATCTCCTTCTAGAATGACTGTTAACTTGAGGTGCATTTATGATCTTTTGTGGAAATCTTTTCAGATTTATATTCAACATATAATGCTGTTTTCAGAAACTGGGGAGTAACTTGTGCCGCCACGCCAAACAAAATTTACACCCTGTATGTCCCAGATGTGTCATACAGGGTGGTTCAACAATGTGTATGTGTGTATGTGCATTGCCATGCACACTGTATGTTGTGGACCACATTTCCAGTGGGGCCAGAAATAAAGGGTTGACCCTGTATATCTCCCCCTCACCAGCCCTTCACCCTCCCTCCACCACCCAATATTTTCTAAGTTGGTAAAGTCATTGCAAGTTTTTTTTTTCCCTCTCAATTTTTTTTTTCTCAATTTTTTTATTCTTCTCTTCATTTTTATCTTCCATCCATAGCATGAATAGAAGCCTCCAACCCAACCTCTACCGCCAATTTCACCAGTATCCCAATCAGAATAGAAACCTTCAAACAACCACAACCTCCTGCAAGCTTACAAGAAGCATGGCAGCTTGCATACAACCAGCCTCAATTTTTGCAAGGACTTGGTTTGGAGGGAAATTGCAAAGGATCCTGAAGGGATCAAGGAACCAGTAGCAAATACAAAGAATTGATTGGCCTGTTGATATTGCTTCAACATTCTCAAGGCCCAGTACAGAAAGGTCAAGCAATTATGCAACCTTAGTGGGGTCAGGTGGGATCAGCTCACTCAACCCATTGAGCTTCCAGATGAGCAATGGGACTTTCTGGAACAAATATATATATATATATATATTTAGTTGGAGTGCAACAAGAAGCTTTTTAAATTGAGAGGTACTCCATTCCTCCTCTACAATACAATGGCTTCTTTCCTGGATGGAAAGCAAGCCATGGGGTTTGAAAGTACCAAATTTGCCATCCCCTCAAGCCAATTGTTGGCCAACCCATCAAGCCAGCCATTGGGGAGCTGGACATCATCCAACAATGAAGGTTCATTGGTCAAAACTCAAGGTAAATTGGTAAGAAAAAAAGAACTCACCTGGAGATGGCCAAAAAAGAAACCCAGATGATCAACAGAACCCTCAAATTGATCCAAAAAAAAATTATCTGGCTTTACAGGATTTTCCAAAGAAATCCAGGCCCTTCAAAAAAAATACAAGAATAACACTGTGCAAAGTGATGGGGGCTTTCAAGGTGTTTGCCTTGCATTGAGAATTGGCCAAGTTTTACATAGCCTTGTCCCCTGATGTTCAAAGCAAGTGGGTCATAGAATTTTTTCTCAATAATTCAAAGAATTAAATAATTTTCTTTTATTGTTTTCTTTCAAAAATAAATAAATCAATGTTTTTTTTATGGTTTTCTTCTAAAAAAAAAAAAATTATTTTCCTTTTTTTTGTTTTCTTGGGGGTCCTTTTTTACTTTTTGGGTTTTTATTGGGGTTTTTTTGTGTTTTTTTTTTTTTTTGGTTTTTTTTTTGTAAGGTAATATGAGCTACAAATATTTGAGAATTAAGTGAGTTAAAATGAAAATATCAGAAACAACTGAGTAATATTGACTAAGAAAATAATTTTTCATTTCTCTTTAAATTTCTATGGGAAATCATAGAAATAATTGAGGAATTCTGAGTCAAAAAATTAAACTTATAATTTCTATTGAAAATTTAAGGCTTAATTTAGTAATACTGAGTAACTCAAAAAAAAAAATTTTGCATTAATTTAATTTCTAATTTCTGTTTTAGATTCATTCAAGTTTCTAATTTCTTTTTTGATTTAAAAATCAAACAGTAATATAATTAAAATGTCTTTTGTAGCTTTTCCACATTTTGGCTGCAATGGAATTTCTCTTTTGGGATGCTCCCTTGGTTTCTGCATTTGAAAATCCTAAACTAAATCATGCATTATATTGATTTAAATTAGATTGATTCATTGAATCTTGAGTCTTTGTCTCAAAAAATAGATCTTCTAGAGGTTCTTCATCTTCTGGTAATTCTGGTTCTGGGCAAGTTTTTTTGATAAAATTGTGGAAGAAAATCATAAAAGTGATCATTTTTTATTTTAACTCAGGTGGATATTCACTTCCTATGGCCATAACCTTGAATTTCATTTTGATGAAACCAAAGATCCTCTCAATAAAATTTCTTGCTGAAGAATGACCCATTTCAAATCATTTTTTTTTCTTTATTTCTGGGTCTAAAATAAAATCAAAATTGAATGAAAATTAATACTAAAATTGACAACCAAAAAAAAAAAAAAAAAAAAAAAAAAAAAAAAATCAAAAAAAAAAAATAAAAAAAAAAATCAAAAAAATAAAATAAAATAAAAAATTAAACTCACTTGTTTCCCACATGGTCCCAATCTTTCAAATGATACCTTATTCCATTGCATGGAACCAGACAAATATCAAACAGAAAAAAACCAGCATCCACCCAAAATGATTTGCCTTCAGGTATTTTGAGTGAGCTTTCTCTTGAAATTTTCCAAAGTCTTCTATCTGAACCACTTCCTTCCCATCAAGCTAGAAAATAGTTGAATTCCATTTAAAAATTTCAAGCTGCCAAAAAAATTTTTTGAAAAATTTCCTTTGTGGTCTATGAAGGTATCTCTTTTGGAAGCTGGAACCATGATTGGAATGTGAGTGCCATCCATTTCCCCAATACATTCTTTTAAAAATGATCTGAATGTGATATTTTATGAGATGAAGCTGGAAAGTTGAGTGTTCTCAGTGGGAAGTGAAATAAATTTTCCAATCAATTCTTGGTTGGAGATCAGTCTGGGTGACAAAGTTGTTAATTATTCTAAAAATTTCAAATCAGTTGAAAATTGGTTAGAAAAACATTTAATGATTTCTTGTTGTTAATATGATTAAAAATGATGAGAATTGATAGAAAGAAATCAAAATGTTTTTATTTATGATCAAAGATGATTAGAATCATTTGAAAACACTTGGAAAAAAAATCTTACTGTGAGATGGTGGAGGCTGATCTTTGGAATCTTTTCTGAAGTTTTCTATTGGAATTTTCCATCACCAAAAATAAAGAATAGTTTAAAGATTCTCTAAGGGAGAAATATATCTAGAGGGGACAATGAAATTTTTTTTCTACTAGTAACTTTAAAAGTGATAGAAAACACTCTTTTTTTTTTTGTTTCATTTCAAAATTTTCATAAATTGGTAGGGGATCTTCATCTTTAATCATTTCTTGAATCCATTGAGAGCCAGAAAGGGAGGATAAATTCTTTGAAATTTTGAAATTTTACTGCTTCATCATGGTTTGAATTTATAGATTAGTTAGATTCAAATCCATGAGGATGTGAATTAAGAGTATTCAACATCATTTTTCATTTTGTATCCTGGTGTTTCAATTGATGTGGTGGGTGATGAGAGATGAGGGCATGTTTGAAAAAGAAGGTGATTTGTGGAGATTCAACTGCAATCAAGGTGGTTTCAATGAGGCAGAGGTGGAGATTTGCCTTCAATCAAGGCTTGCAATGAGGAGGAGGCAGTATTGAGTTTGTTGTATTGAGCAACTAGGTTCATTTAAGGGTTAGTTTGTTGAATCTTTTGGGGTTGTGTATACATTTGCAAATGGGGGTGTATATTGCAAACCCAAGGTGTATATAATTTTGGAAAAAAAAAATTTTTGGGGCCTTTTCTGCACCCAGCTACACATAAACATACATGTGGGCAGTTTCCAAATGCAAACTAAGAAATTAATTCAAAATTGAATTTTTGTGTATATTTCATTAGTTATGTAGATGAAGGTTGTATTTTTACTTGTGCTTTGAAATCCCATCCAAATCTCTTTTTGTTTTGTTTTTTTATTTTATTTTATTTTATTTTTTAATCAATTTATGCTGAACTGTTCTTTTTCTGGTCTTCTGCCCATTTTCCCTTACAATCTTCAGACCAAAGCAAAGGTTTTCTTTTTCAACCTACCATCAGATTGATTCCTCCAATTCCATTCCATCCACCTTCAAGGAATTTTCTTTCCATTTATTCTCTAATTATTTTCCTTAAAAATTTTTCACACTCCAGACTTCAATCTCTATTGCTTGAAGAAAACCACAGAATATACCTCCAGTAACTCAGTATCTAATTTTGAACCAAAAATTTTCAAATCTAATCCAGGGAATCCTAACAACTTAGTGAATTCCTTTGACTAGTTTTGGCACCAAGTGGACAAAATTTACTCATTTAAGAACTATCCAATCAATATATTAATTGTTTTCAATTAATCAATCATCAAATCTGAAATTTAACCTTTTTAATTGTTTCAGTACATTCATCTACAGTGATTGTTGATTCATGAGGTTGAAACTTGCTTGTTCTTGTAACTTATCCATAAATTATTTTCAGCAAGTATTAATTCCTATTATTAAATCCTATAACTTGACTCTTGAATTTAGCCTTACTCTTTTTCAAATTAATTCCATTGATCTTCATTTTCTAGTCATCTCTATCCTTCACATCTTAATTATCCTGCACCTTGATGGAAAAATGGATTTTTGTCCCACATCTATCTATAAATTTAAAAAATATTGCTTTTTCAAGGGTTGGAAAATACCAAAATTGGCCTCCTTGGGAGACCTCCCTCAAGAACTATTGAGTAGCCAATGTTGTTCTCTGAAATCTTAGCTGCAAGTTGGATGAGGGCTGTGCATCTACCTCACTCAAGCTTTTGCACTAGGCAAAAGGCTTGCCTCCCCCAATTTGGGGGAAATTATACACTAGTTTCCTATAAATTCATCATGTGCTTCATCATTGCCTTTAAAATAGATCATCAATTCTCAAGCATGAATCTCATTCATAAACTAGTCTGCATTTCAATTGAAAATCACCAGCATTTTCCATGTAGATTTTTTCCTCATTTGATTAATTTTTTTTAAATCCTTGCAACTTCTGAGTAACAATTACTACTACCTTGAGATTTTGCCAGTTTGATTATTGAAACAATCTCCTGAAATGTTCAACAGAATTTAAAACATCAGATTGAAAATCAAAAGATAGCCTCCTAAATTTGTGATTTAGTGTAGCATTAGTTTTTTTTGTAAAATTTTTCCACATCCACCTGATTACTTGACCACTCCCAATTAAGTGGGGTGGGTGGGTGAATTTAAATTAAATAATTTTTTTTTTTTTTTTTTTAAAAAAAAAAAAGGAAACTTCTGGTCTTTGGCTAGTTATTCTTTATCAATTTTATGTACTTGCTCAACCATGAAATCTACCCTCATCCCTTAAAACAGGAATTTGGATGGGATAGGGAGAAATAGTAGTTCATGGGAGCGGGAACTCTTATATACAGTTTCCACCTTTGAATTTGAATCTTGGAGAGCTTCTAAAAGATCCTTTAGCTCATGGCCCACAAAAAGCAAGTGCTATATTGATCATTTAGATCAACTTCCCAGCTTCTACCAAATATAGCTCCCCTATGAGGGGGGGGGGATCAAAAGATTTTAGAAGACACCCTGCCAAACCAGCAGCAGAAAAAAAAAAATCCTTCTGAAAAACTTGTTTGAAGATCTCAACCCAAAACACTTCAAATTCAGGAAAATGGAGGCTTGAAGTCTTCAGCTCAAGGAATGAATCATTAGGATTGTTTCACAGGAGAACACTCACAAATTATGGCCTATTCTCAATCTTGAAAAAAATTTTTACTTTCAAATGAACCTGAAAGATCCAAAATTAACCAGAATGAGACTATGCAGATATCTTGATTCTTAGGTGGTAGAGCCTTGTAGTTGTTCAAAAATTCCTCAAAAAAATTGAGAGTACTAGTTCCTCTTACATCTTGAACATTTGAAACAAGTTCAAAGAAAAGCTTTTCAGTCTGTTTGAAAACCTAAAAAAAGGGATGAAGTGGCCAATACAAACTAGGATATTAATTTTGAATGACAAAAGTTTTCAATTTGAATCATCTTTCACAGGTTTAAAAATTTTAAGCCTTGAATCCAATCGAGAAAGGCTGAAATTTGATGAAATGTTTGAAAACAGTTACCCACTAGATTTTTAAAAAAAAACCTTGGTATTGTTGATCACAAATTTTTAAAAACTAGAGAATTAAATTGATGGATTAATTGAGATTGATAATGTTGATCACCACAAGAGTTTTTGTGTGTGAAGATCAATTGTCCACCGTTTTAACCCCCCCCCCCCCCAAAAAAAAAAAAAAAAAAAAAAAAAAAAAAAAAACCCACAAACCCACACAAAGAACTCAAATCAAAACAAATCAACTTTGAATTTGAACTCTGGCTTGAGCCAGAATGCTAGACCACTGATTACAAAAAATTCAATTTTTTTTTTTTTTTCCTTGATAAATAAACTGTAATTCTAAAAAGAGTGAAAAAAAGGGTTGGGAGTTAGAAGTGGGGGGGAAGGGGGGGGGGGGGGTTCTGTGTATTTATTGTGGAGGGAAGCATGATTTATTTTTTTTTTTTTTTTTTTTTTTTTTTTAAAAAAAAAAAAAACCGGTCCTAAGCAATTGGCTTGTGAAAGGACTAGCAGAAAAAAAAAAAAGCTTGTGCTTGTAGTTTTCTTGAAACTTTGAAATAAATTAAACATGATTAAGCCTTTGGGCAGGCTTAGACCTCCCTCCTGAATTACAAAACCAACTGAGCTTCATCAACACCCATGATCATCATCATGATCATTGTTTATCACCTACACCAGTGTGGTGAGAGGAGTAGTACACAAAGGAAGAAAGGAGGGGTGGGGCTTGGGTTTGGAGGACCAGAGAGGGTAGTGTATAGTTTTAGCTTTGGAGGTTAGGTTTGTTAGTTAAAGATTTATGAAGGATAGAATAGATTTTTTTTTTATGATCTTAAAGGTTGTTCCCAGAGGAATTTTTATTTTTTTTATTTTTTTTATTTTTTATTTTTATGGTTCAAAGAATTTTTAGGCTGGGTTTGGCAACCACACAGGTGTATTTTTTATGTGTATGTGTATGTGTATGTGTATGTGTATGTGTATGTGTATGTGTATGTGTATGTGTATGTGAATGTGAATGTGTATGTGAATGTGAATGTGTGGATTGTGTTTTTGGGTGTGGATGAGACCCAAAACGAGGTTTTGCCCCCCAAAAAAAAATATATAATGGGATCAAGCCTTTATGACCAGCCCCGGTGGAAATGTGTGGGCTGGAAGATACGGTGTGCAGGGCAAATGCACATGCACACGTACACCTAATCCAACAGCCCTGTATGTGACATCTGGGACCTACAGGGTGTATATATATTTTGGTGCGGTGGTGCAAGTTACACCACGGTTGCCAAACGGAACCTTAGAAGATGGTTTTGATTGATTGTGAAGGTTGAGACAGGATGGAGAAACCAGGATTGGAGAGAGAGGTAGAGGTAGAGGTAGATTGAAGATCGAGTGAAGAATCGAATCGGGGAGAAGGAGAGGGTTTAAGATTTAAAATTAGGTTGGTTGATTCTCGAGAATTCTATGGACTTAGATCCTGGGAGGATCATCGAGTGATGCGCTGTCAATCAAACTCGTTGGACGAATGACTTGAGGTCGTTTCATGTTGAGGGAGTCGTAGTAGTCGGTCTTGAGTACTATGGGAAGAGCGAGAGGAAGTATGTGTGTGTGTGTGGGGGGGGGGGGGGAAGTAGGTGAAGGCAAGTTAAAGATAGAGTGGAAGGAGGCATTGGGGGATTCGAAAAGAATAGGACTGCAGAAGGAATGTGAAACGTTCTGAGGAACTGGACGGAGGAAATCGGTCAGTTGGTCCCTCATGAACTCGAGCAGTTGAGCATTGATTATGTAGGGATTCTGAGGTTTCATGGAACAAGTTATCCAATGGAGTGGAGGAGAAGTTGGATAGTTTTCTTATGAATTCTAAGGTGTTCAAGATTTTATAAATTAAACGTTCTCGTACTTAGATTGAGGAGGACGAAGGATGGAGGGGATGGTATGAAGAGGATAAGAACCAAGAAAATTAATCATAAGATCAGGATTTGAGTTTAGGTTTATGATTACAGAGTTTATCTCCTCATCAGGGGAGGGGAGGTGTGTATGGGGGGGGGGGGGGGGGGGAAGGGGGTTTTTATTATTATTCTAGTGAGTTTGAAGATTAATGATGATTATTTGGAGGAGTGATGATTGTTCTTTAGAATCATGGAGAAATCGATCTGATCGACCGATGAAGATGGTGAACCTCAGATTTCAAGAACTGATGATGTGATCGAGGCCCTTAAAAGTTTTCTTATTAAGTCAGTCGAGAAGTCGAGTGGAATCGAATGAAGTAGTTTTACATTCATAACAAACAGTCTGCAGGGTTTGGGTTGGGTA
>CM062645.1:26426849-26627840 GCA_025617555.3 Puccinia polysora | reverse complement strand
ATCGATCCTTGGACTCGCCAGACTCCTATCCCAGTAAAAAGTTGGTATATTGAAAAAAAAAAAAAAAAATTGAAAACTCGCTGCAGCAAGTCCAACGATCTCATCCTCATCCGCGGACTCTCTATCACTCTCACCTCTCCTACCCACACTGCTCTCGATCCTTGAGACCAGCCCAGTCCCAAGTTTGAGATCCTACTTCCTCCCACCCCGCCTTCGTACCCTGATCCATGCATGATCTTTTCTAACTCGCAAGGTCTGGGTGTTCGATGGACCTCCATTCCAGTCCGATCGTTCTTAGAATCCATCGTCTAACCTCACCCGTCTCCAGCCTTGCTCCTTCACCATATCATCTCATCATCTCTCACCCTACACACCTGCCCACCAGCCATCCCAGTCACGACACCCCTCTGCACACCGATCAATCAATCGATCCATCCTCTCCCATCCCTTCCCATGGTGTGTCCTCCAAAATTAAATTCACACACTCCTCCTACCCTCACCTCCTTTGATCGCTCGGATCTTCCGTGAGGCTTCCCCAACCCCTCTCTCCTCTCCATCCTGTGAGTAAGATACGTCTCTATACACTCATGTCCCATTTCTCATCAGCCTTTCCAACTAGCTTTCCTTCCCATCAACCCTTCTCGCCTCGCCTCCCCTCGGCTCAAAATAGGAAAAACATACACGAAGGCCGAGGATGGGAGACCACTCTAAGAGGTGAGTCCAGGACGAGGTCGGTTCGATCCACCTAAGCTGGATCGCCTTGCAAGACACGCCACCCCACCCACCACCGGGTCGATGGTGGCCTAGACCCTCTATCTGCGAGAGGAAGGAGGGGAGTAGGATCGAACTATACATATATATATATATATATACGTTTGTATTGGTTGGATCAGGGTGTGGCGTACAAGATCACCTGGACAGCGTTCGAGCGAATTCGGGATCAACACCTGAGCCAAACCACCTCCTTCGCCTCCGTTGGGGAAAAATTACTCGGCCCCCCTCCTTCCCGTCCTGTCGAGCAGGTTCACGTACCCATCCAACGGTGATCCTAGGCTGCTGACGCCCACCTCATAGCTGCTTCGATTCGCTCTAAAGTTCTTCTCTTCCCCAACACCTGGATCGACTCTGCCATCCCAGCCCCGATCTTTTTATTATTATTATTATTATTTGTAAAGAAAAAAGAAGCAGGCATTAGTCACGAAAACCAAACGTATGATACGAAACACATTCTAAAGTGAGCTCGAGACGAATGGGGGAAGAGGGGCCGTGACGGTGATCGGCAACAGCTGAGGGTGGACCGGGCCTACCTTCCTGCCGGTGATCGCATGCCTCAAAGTGCTCATAAGTTGTTGACTCTTCAAGCCATCGAACCCTTGAAGGGTTTGTTTGAGTCTCTCGGAGATGGCTTCCCGCGTGAAGTCGGCCGGATGGTCGTCGGAAAAGGATTCGATCTTTTCATGGACAGCCTCTAATAGCTTGACTGTCGAGGACCGTTACCGAGGGGGGTTGAATGCGGAATCAGATCAGCCACTCGAGCCTGACCGGCCACCGGGTTCACTCTCTGGGATCTTCCCACGCTCTGAAGCCCAACACCACCGGTTACGAAAACACAGATCACAGCATCAACCTACGATACAGTCCATCAGGAATCGTTTCCCTCATCTCACGGGCCTCATCAGAACTCAAGTCGGGTAAACTGAAAAAATACTCGGCAAGATATTTGAGATCATCGAACACGTGCAACCGATCCTGAGAGAAATTTGTAGAAAAGACGAACGCGATCGTCACATATATATATACATAAAAAAAAAAAAAACAACAACAACACGTTAGTCCAACTGTTATTCTCGAGGTGAATTACACCTTATGGACACCACCCAAGAGAATCGTGATCACCTTCATCGTCAATAAGACTCGATGGATGTATTCATCCGGCACGACCTTCACGTTCGGTGTCGATTGGTGGTGGTTGGAGAGTAAGATGGATTTGGCCCGTTCGATCCAGGGTTCCACTCGTCTGGGGTCTCCAGAGGCTAAAGCTTGGGCGATGTGTTGTTGATTGAGATGATCGAGTTTGGGCTGAGACATCGTCGAACGATGTTTTCCGATCGATTCGATCGAGAACTAGGTCCGATGGGTTTCAGCACGGTCAGCATCGGATGTTGAGCATGAGTCGGCCCCACACCAACACTTACGCTGGATATCAGTTGATCCATCGTCATCACGTCCGTATTTTCTCGGTCATCCGTTCGGTTCCGGACGTGATTCATGCCCATTAAGGCTACAAAGTTCAAAAGAGCCTCGGGTTCGTAGCCCTTGTTCTAAATGAATGACGAGACCAGGCTCTTTCTCATTTGAGTTCCAAGAGGCTTCAAATAAACACCTGTGCGAGGAGAAATAAATAAACTCCCACGATATAATCCTCTACTCGAACGTCGCCAGATCTTTTGCTCAGTTTGGAACCATCGGCATTAACGAGCAGTGGGAGATGAGCAAACTTGGGGGGGATGAATCCGAGTGATTGGTAGAGCAAGATATGCTTCGGAGTGGAGGAAAGCCATTCCTGATTTGTGAAACCGGTCGAATAAATGTGGGAAGGGGAGTAGGGCCAAAAAAAAAAAAAAAAAAAAAAAAAAACTTGGTGTGTTAGAGAACATCAACTTAGAAACTTGATCACCAGGTTGTTTGTAGATCTTCAAGCTGACCTCGCCACGTAAGACGTGTGAAATGTTCATATGATGGTCATCGATCACATTCGCAAAGTGATAGGTCGGGCTTCCATCAGCCTTGATGAGGATGACATCGTCCTGAGTATTGTTGAGAAACTTGAGTTGACCGTAGACGAGATCATCGACCCAAATTGGCGAATCCGAATTCTATCCTGCTCGGAAGTATTCTCAACTGACCAAGCTCTTCGTTCGCCTTCGAGTGGGCGAGTCGGGAGGAGGAAGCGGGGGGAGATCGGACTGACTTTGAGCCTGATCACGTGTGGTTTGGTCTTCGAGAGCTCTTGAGTATCGGATTCGGTCGATCGTAAGCACTTGCGATCGTACGTCAGATTCGAGCCCGTTCGTCGAAACGTCCGCCTCATCTCGTCCAAGCGTTCTGGGGAGCAAAAAACAGCGATAGGCGCGTTTGGACTGGAGGTCGTGTTCGTAGGATGGGATTAGGGATGAGGTGAAGATGGGGGGATGGTGAGAGATCGATGATGGTAGGGTAGACGCCAGGGGGGGGGTGAGGAGGGTGATGGGAATAAGGTCGAGAGCGCCTGACCTCGAGCAGCCGATCGCGATGGTGGGCGTAGATCTGGGCGCGTTCGGACTGTAGGTAGGGGCCATACTGCCCGGGTCGATCGGGTCCTGAGGATGGATGAGCGCAAGAGCTGGAGGATCGGTGGATGGGAGGAGGGCGGGGTTGAGGTTGGAGGATGGAGATCGGGATGGTGATGATGATGGGATCGAGTTACCTTCGTCATAATCCAGTCGAGCCCATCTCAAGGTCTTGACGATACTCTCCAGGGCTCCGGGGACCAATCGAGACTAGGATCGAAGGATGGGGGATGATCGAGGTCTCGATGGAGGTGTGAGATTGGAAGGGAAGTAGTAGTAGTAGTAGTAGTAGTGATGAGGGAAGAGCGACTTACTCGATCGGTATCCTCGATCCTCAGTATCCAGCTTCCGGCCAAGCTTCTAGCCAGGAGATGGTTGAAGAGGGCCGTCCGCAATCCACCGAGATGGAGATGGCCGGTTGGCGAAGGAGCGAATCTCAATCGAACGGCTCGATTGGGAGGCTGATCGAGGGATGCTGGGATGGAGGCAGGCTGAGTGTTGGTGTTGGTGTTGGTGTTGGTGTTGGTGTTGGTGTTGGTGTTGGTGTTGGTGTGGGTGGTAGTAGTAGTAGTAGTAGAACTGCCGAGTGGATGGCGATGATGGATGGAGGAAGCAGAGTAAGCTCGTAGATGGATGGCTATCGGTCGATGGATCATGATGACTTCGATTCGACTTGGATTGTTCGTCGAATAGTTCTTCGACTCGTTGGTAACACGAAATTTCGATTCAACGAACTTCATCCTTCTTGGCTCAGCTCAGCTCTCACTTCTTCCGTTTCATCCTGAAATCGAATCGAAGTATGAACCAATAATCTATCGACATCCCTGCGACAGCCCCCCGACCATAGGAGGTGGAGGTGGTGATGTTCAACACCATCCCACAACACAGTCTTTCAAATCATCCAATTCATCGACAATCTCAACAACCTACAAAAACCTATTTCAATACGAGACCATCCATCACATTAAAGCTCTTCTTCTTCACACTAACACTTGATCAAGAGCTCCAACCACTCATTTCAAACTACCCAAACGCTACCAATCCATTCAAACCTATCCAAAAGAACTTCCAACCGTTGACTCTGATGAGAAAGCTGGAGCTGTGGGACCTATAAACTGTCAAACATCAATGGTGCCACAATCTCAACCCACCTCAACCAAATCACCAACGTATGCCCAGAACTAGGGCAACTTGGCCAAAACATCCCAAAAGACTTGATCTTCACCCTCGTGCAAGCGTTAACCCCCCCCCCCCCCCCCACCCCTTGCTGCCACCAGGGATGACTAGATCCCAGATACTCCAAACAATTGGCCCTCAACTCAATCACATCAAGAACCCCACATTGACCAACACACAGTCTATCCATCATTACGTCTTACTACAGTAAGTGCAACAGGGGCAACTTGTCCAACAACCCATTCACCATTGGAGCTATCAACCCATGGACCTGGCCCAGTCAAAACCAACAAGTGAACGACCAGGATAGGACTAATGTAAATACCCAAACCCAGCATCACCCTAACCACTCCAACATCCATAGAGCCAAAAAAAAAAACCAACATCAATGCCAGATACATACCATTGCCCAACAACATCCAATCGTGCCACCATGGCAGCTGCAGCTATTGCAACTCACCCAACCACTGGCCCAGGTGGTGCCCAATCCTACGGACAGATGCAAATCTCCCCCCGGCAGGTACTACGCCACCCAATGAACCCCCCCCCCCCCCCCTCAGCCCAGCATCCCCACAAAATGCCCAAGTGACCAACCAATGTGGAAAGAGATCTTGTGATCCATAAGATTCTCTGCAACAACCTCCTCCTCCAAGTTCCAGAAATCCCAAAGCCCTTGAGTCACCCTCCTGTACCTCCTCAAAATCTAAATATAATCTGCTTCCACAAGAAAAGTTAATATGAACCCTAGTGGTTTAAGAATCACTCCTGAACCCTATTCTGTTATCTTCAAAACTATCCTGCCCTCGATGGTAACCACTAGAGCTAACTTGCAATGTTAAGTAAAAGTAAATCAACAAGGCAGACTCCTCAATGAGCTCCACACTTGAACTATTTCCTAATTAAGAATCTGAGAACCCTTGAGTTGGTAATCAACCTTGTTTAAGCAAACAAAATAATATAAAAAAATCCTTGATTGTATGCTGTCTAAGCTAATATACTCTAACGATCTCCAATAATATTCTGATTCTTTTCTCCAATCAATAGTCCATCTTACCCCTTCCCTCCCAGTAAGGGAAATGACTGCCTTATATATATATAACTCCAAAAAAAAAAAAAAAAAAGAACTCCTCCCCAAGAAGAATGTAAACTACAAAAGAAAGACCCCTCCTCTAACCCCCTCTTTGAATTCCACACTGATCCTCCTTACCAATAGTCCAATCCTTTACCCAATCCAATGACTTGCAGTAGGTTTGGTGATCATGTTACAAATCTTCCCTAACGGTTGAGTTGAGCCAATGCATAAATAACAACAGATCCTCATCAATCTTCCTTAGCCAATCAATCCCAATCCCACATGTGGCATCACTAACAATCCCCAACAATCTGTATGTGGCCTCCTCAGCTTCAGTGTTGATTGACCCATACTCCTGAAAACTCAGTGTATAATCCATAATTGGCCTAGTCTCTACTACTTAGGCTTGATCAAATGCTTTGACTGCACTCATAAATCCTTAGTCACAGAGGGTAAGTTATGTTTGACCAGGTTTGTAATCGTATCCAAATAGCCAAAAAAAAAAAAAAAAAAAAAAAAAAAAACTCTGGCTGATTGTGCCCCAGAAAGCGCCCACCACACCAATGCTGAGCCCCTGACTTTTGTACTCTGGATTAGACATTCCACCAACACGCTCCTCCTGAGCCTATTGTGCTGTGGAGTTCTAACCACTGTTGAGCTTCTCTGAGTTGAATGTCCAGTTCTGATCCCACTTTTTGCCTCTGTTTCTATAAATAACCACCACATCCCCTCACCACTTGAATTCTGTCCCCAGGATTCCCATTCTCTCCAAGGTTGGTCAACCCATTGGATACCCCACCCCTCAACTCTTAAAACTATACCCAAGACCAGCCTAAAGAAAAAAATTCACCATGGAATTGTGCGAGTACTGCACAAGAGTGCAGAGAACGTGCACCCATACCACCGGTTTCCCAGACTGCAATTCCTGCCTTCTAGGCCACCCCAGGTGTTTGTTTTTTACCCCAACTCCTGGATCCTTGCAGACTTGTCCCCCTCCCTGCCCTCACTCCACCTCTGACCCCCATTGCAAAGGTTGTTCCTGGGGCCCTATGGCCAACGTTGTGGTGGATGATGATGAGCCAATTGAGACCAAAGACTGGACTCTGGAGCTGGATTGCTCTGCCTCCGTGTTGCCCATTGTGGAGTTCACAGACAAGCTATATCCCCTACCTCAACTCATAGACTTTGCTACTGCCACCACCTGGGGAGATGCCACCCAAGCCTGGGGCCACCCTCATAACTTGAATGTCAGACTCGGCCAAGTACCTCATGAGCCCAACCCAGCTCCCACCTTTTTCCAAGTGGCTATGCCTCCAATACCCCCCCCCCCGGCTGCACCCAACATTCCTCTCTTCCAACCTCCATCACCCGCCCTTCCAGCAACAACTACCCCAACTGCTTCTGCCCCAACCACAACTCCTCCTGCAAAGATTGAGTCCCCGCACTTGGTCATTGTGATTGGCTCCAATTTGCTGCTCATACCACTTAACTTATATATATATATATATATATATATACATATATACATATATACTAACTTCAACAAAAATCTCCTAAAAGTTAAGGCTCCCATTGTTGAGTTGCTGTTGCCTCTATTGCCAGTCCAAAGATCTCTGTGCCGTTCTTCTCCAATCTTGACTCTGTCTCCTTGACTCTACTTCCAATCATCTGAATCCTGACCATCTAGATTGACCTGATTTTGACTGATCTCTTGGTACCATGTGGCCATCCAAAGCAACAACAAAAAAGATTTCTAGCTGTGGAGCATTGCAAGCTCCTTTGTGAGAATTATCCCCCCACAACTTGAACATTGACCCCAATTTCCATTCCTCCAAGGACTCCCTCTCCTCTTCAGCCGGCTACTCCAATTTGACCATTTCCTGATTGTTGTCCACCAAACCTGCAGTTTCATCAAAATCTTTAGTGGGCCCTACACATGGAGTTTATTCATGTGAGCAGCCACCACCTTCTGCCTAAGTGGAGTGCCATTCAACTCCTCCAAATGATAACTCCCACCCCAAAACTGAATTACAATCCAATAAGGGACCATTCCAGAAATCCACAAAAAGCTTACCCCACTGCATTTCAAAGCTCCAATTGTAAATCAGAAAAAGATCACCCTTCCACAAAGGGTCCTCCAAGCGATTGGCAAAACGCTTGTCCCTTTACTGGACCAACTTAGCTCAACTTTCCCACAGTCTCTTTGCTGCCTTTTTCACCATCTCCTTCCTCTGCAAGAGTTGCTCTGCCCGAACCACAACTAAGTCCTCCATGGTATTAACCTTCCACCAGTCAATAGGAAGGTAAGTCAGAGTTTTTATATCCACCAGAAGCACCAGCTACCCCCCATCCAAGAGTTTGTAAGGCAAATATCCCATACCCCACTTGACAAATATCAAATCCACAAACAACACAACTGGTAAAGTTTCCTGCCACTTCTTCCCGCTTTTTCTGCAGATCTTGAAAATTGCGTCCTTGATTGGCTGATGAACTCCCTCTATTGCCCCTGCTCCCTCCAGATAATATTCCGTAACTCATCCAAACTTTGCACCACAAGATTTGACCAGCTTCCAAAGATCACCCCAAAACTCCACCCTGCCATCCACCGTGATGAGCGGCAAACACTCAAAACAAGCAAACCAATCCTCCTCTAAAAACCACCCAACTTTCTCTGCTGACAGCTTAACCAATGGATGCGCCTCAGCCCATCCCAACAAGTTATCCTGAGCCACAAGTAGATACAGGAACTTACCCACCTTGATATGGACCATGTTGTGGAAAGAGATTGTGTGATTGTTAAATTGACCCCAAAAATATAAAATTCTCTGCAACAATCCCGCTCCAAGTTCCAGAAAGACCACTAGCCCTTGAGTCACACTCCTTTAACTCCTCAATTCCTAATCAAAATCTGCTTATGCACCAGAGCTGGAAACCACTAAAGCTAACTTTCAAGGAAATAATAGTAAATAAACAAGTTAGAATCCCCAAAGAGCTCTGCACTTAAACTATCTCCCTAAGTATGACCTCCAAGAACTCTTTCTGGTTACTAAACTCCAAAGTAACAGAAGAAAAGAATCAAGCTATAATTTTCCTCAAAAATCTCCAATAATGATGATGTGATCTCTGATGATGGTAAACTCTGATGATGATAAACTCCTCTTATATAATGATAAAATCCCCTTCTCCTCCCTTCCTTTCCCC
The DNA here is from genome assembly GCA_025617555.3 of Puccinia polysora. Lineage (NCBI taxonomy): Eukaryota > Fungi > Basidiomycota > Pucciniomycetes > Pucciniales > Pucciniaceae > Puccinia > Puccinia polysora. The sequence goes on along the minus strand of CM062645.1, from coordinate 26,619,062 downwards.
CCCCCCTATACAACAAAAGAAAAGCTTCCTTATATATAAAACAAATAAAACAAAGGAATTTAAACTGCTAATGAAATACTCCTTTTTCCACCACCTCTGTGCAATCCACACTGATCCTCCTCACTAATAGTCCAATCCTTACCCAATCCAATGATCTGCAGTAGATTCAATGATCCTGTTGTCAATTCCCCCTAACAGTTGAGTTTTGCCCATGAATAACTAACAACAGATCCTTGTTGATCTTCACTAGCAGATCACTCCCAATCCTGCATGTGGCATAACTACAGATCCCCAACAACCCGCATGCCGCCTCCTCAACTTTAGCATTCATTGCCCCACAGAACTCTGCAATCTCAGTGAATATCCCATAATTGGCCTAATCCGTACTACTTAGGTTTGATCACTTGCTTCTGCATTAGTAAACCCACTGCTTGTAGAGGGAAAGTTATGTTTGACCATGCAATGTCTGGAAAAGGAAAAAAACTCTGGCCCATTCTTGTCATTGTGCCAGAAAAAAGCAGGCACTGCACCCATTCCAAGCCCTCAGCTAATGTAATCCGGAATAGAAAGTCCCCCAACGCACTTCTCTGTGCCTATTTTACTGCAGACTTCCACCCACAGCTGAGCTGCTCCAAGTCAAATGTCCAGTGGTGAGCCTACTTGCGTCTGTGTCTAAAAATAACCATCACAACATCCAGCAAGATCCTCCTGAAAAGGGCATCCTCACCCGTTGGAATACCCACCTCCCAAGGTAATCTGGTGCTCTGCCGCTGACAAGCCTTGCAGCTCTGCACCCAATCCTGCACTGTTCACCCCAGTCCTGGCCAAAAGAACCTGGTCTTAACTCTCATCTGCCTTTTCAACTCCCTGAGATGCCCTAAGTTGTTGTGGAGGTGCTGTAACAAATCCTACTGATCCTTCTGCCTTGTGACCACAACCAGGGGTATTGGAAGTACCTGCTTCCATAACTTCCTGTCCTGGTGAAACAAATGCAGAACCTTTGGCCGTACCCATCTAACCCTCCAGAAAATGAAGCATCCAATGATAATCCTCCAATGCCTGAAACCTACCAAACTGTTTCAGGTGAAGTTTTCCAAATTCTGCAGCCATTGTTACCACCATCAGAAGGCTCTTTTCCAAATACAAATCTTCCTTTGCCATGCATTAGATATCCAGATACCAAGACAAGAAATACAGCATTGTAAAATCCTTTCCCAGAACATGCCTGACTGTGAAATTGAACAACTGTAAGTATGCAATCCACTACCTCATAGGAGAATTTGGCAAGGTTGTGGAATTAATCATCCTAGCTAGCGCTTTGGCCCCACATAACTCCAGATTGGGCTGCAAGTACCAAGATTCAACCTCCAAAAAGGTTACTGAATCATAGAGCACTGGCCTTTCTTTACCTTCATCTTCTTGGGTCAGCACACCACCCGCACCAAACTTTCTTGAGTCTACTGCCAGCCAGATTCCCCCTTTTCTGTAATCCAGGTCCTTCAACAGTATCTGCCCTCCCAAAATCTACTTTAACTCCTAGAACAGGCAATTTCATTCCTCTGTCCAAAACCACTCAGCTCCTTTCCAAATCAGCCTCTGCAACAGGATGGCTATCTCTGCAAAATTTTCAATGAAGATCTGCAGCCATCCACATCAAACTAGAAACTGGGAAACGTGAGTAGCTTTCTGCAGAGTAGGCCACTCTTGTCAGCTGGCTACTATTCAGAGCCAACTGACTAAAGCCTAAAACAAATGAAATATAAATGAATTAATAAATAAATACGGAAATAATAAAATAAAATAAAAATAAGGAATAAAGCCTTAATTTGTAAGAAATCCAAAAATATTATTAAAAAAATGGATTTGCAGTGCCAATTTAGGTAGGGTCATCCACTGGCACCACCACCCATTTCCAACTCCTTCAGGTAGAACTATGCTCACTCATGTACCCTTGCTTGTAACATCCACAAGTACTGGTTTCTGACCAAAAGTTTGGTCAGAAACCCATAATTATGTAAGCTTACCCACCACAAATTTGGAATTTAGGGCCCTGCACCCTAATGTAATATTTACCCATTGTGATATGTACCCATTAGCAGATACAGGGCTCCTGTAATTTTCCCAAAAAGGGATGTTACAGCCCTATTACAGTACTAAGAGGATACTGTAGCACCCCAGGACAACCACTATAGCTACAGCAGATGTCCTGCTTCGGGCTAGAACACTCCCAAAGCCCCCAAACCTCAGATAAACCCTGTATCACCCTAAATGTAATATGTGCACATTAGAAGATACAGGGCTCCTGTAATTTTCCAAAAAGGGATGTTACAGCCCTATTGCAGTACTAAGAGGATACTGTAGCACCCCAGTACAACCACTATAGCTACAGCAGATTTCCTGATTCGGGCTAGAAAACTCCCAAAGACCCCAAACCTCAGATAAACCCTGTATCACCCTAAATGTAATATGTACACATTAGAAGATACAGGGCTCCTGTAATCTTCCCAAAAAGGAATGTTACAGACCTATTGCAGTACTAAGAAGATACTGTAGCACCCCAAGACAGTCACAATAGCTACAGTAGATGCCCTAATTTGGGCCAGAACACTCCAAAAAGTCCCCAAACCTCAGATACACCCTGTATCACCCAATTAAGGAAGAAAGGCCCCTGTATGTATTTGTGGTTGTTACAGTACAAATTAGCCCATACACAACCAATAATGACCAATAAGGCCTCAAAATCGAAGTTGAAAACAGGTTTCAGAGGTCCAGGACATACTTCCAAGTCCCTAGCCTCAGTAAACAAGGGCCTGTACTTAAATTATTAGCCTCAAATCAGGATACATGGCTGGTATAATGATATCACTTGAGGCTTGGAAACGTGTATCAAGCCCCAAGCATGATGACATAGGGCTTCCTGTACCTCTGTAGTAACTAGAGCAGGTCCACACGAACACACTGATGGCTCCTTGGCCTCAGCACTAGCCTGGGTCACCCTCCTTTGGCTGGCAAAAGGACTGTACCATGAGGGGACCCAAACAATATAAATAAAGGACCTTCCCCCAGCTATTTCTACCACATTTATCCAGTTACATAGTCATTATTGCTTCAGATATTTTCGTCCTCAAGCCATCAAACCCTTATAAGAAATAAGTGTGTGATCCTGGACAACTTTCTGATAAAATCTTAGACCATAATTCCTGAATACCTGTTTTTGGCCAAAATCAACAACCAACCATTCAACCTGCCCCAGTACCAACTTCCAGCATCCTGAATCCTTGAATATTGGCCCATTCATAAAGAATAATTCCGGATCTAGATCTAGTAAGTGATCCTGCTGACTTATACCCCTTTTGTAGGTTTTGCATAACCTATGCCCCAAGGAAATCACACACACCCTTCTTGAAAGGACTCCTTGTCAACCCCACAGGCACCACAATTGCTCCTATATTGTCCTTATAAGACATATACCTGTGTTCTGGAGGGCTCAACAACACCATTAAGGTCTTGGCCCCTCCATTTAAATTTATTTTATAAATATATAAATAAATTTAACCCTTTTAGCCAAATCATATACCTGGCATTTTATCTTATTTTTGATCCAAACTTTCTATCACCTCTAGTAGCTAGAAGGAGTGAGGTCCTTGGCATCTAGTAGGCTGACAACTCTATAGCCTTGTTAATCTTGGTGTTACTGATTTTACTTCCTTTTGCGGAAACCTTGTGACCAAGGACCTCTAAGGCCAGAACACATACCACAAACGTTTTACCCAAAACGGTCAATCCTGCTTCCTTGATCCAGAACAGGATCCTCTCCAAGGTCTGCTCTTATTCCCAAAAAAACCACCTGATCCACAAATTCTCCTCCATAGTCAATCTGTTGCCCCTTGATACCCACCTCATTGATGAATATCTTCACTGTTTCCAGAACATCATCCTGCAAAATCCACATCATCTGAACCTGGTAAACTGCTACCAAATTAGTTGCCCCCTGCAGAAGCCTTTTTAACTGAAGTTGCCCCAACCGCATTTCAAATGCCATCATTGGTTGGGAATCTGGGTGTAGCTCCCACTGGCCATACCCCCCCCTCATGATGTCTACTAACCCATAGCAGACTCTTCCAGTCATATTCTCCACAAACTCCTCCACCTGTGGAAGAAACCCAGCATCTCTGATTGTGACTGAGTTCAACCTCTACAGGTTGTCAACAATCCTCAGACTATTCCCATCCTGTTTCCGTACCACAAAAATTGGACTGGAATGACTAGAACAAGAAGGCTTTTACAGACCCATCCGCAATTGCTCTTGCACCAACTCTGTAAACTGATCCCTAACCGCTGCCAGAATAGGAATGGGCTTAATTTTCCAAGAGTTGTGAGGAATTGTAGGTATTTGGTAGGAGTCTGTGATTTCTCACCTGAGCAACCCCCGCTCTTCTGGAAAAAAAGACAGCAGCTTCCTCTGCATGAAAATAACTGCCTTCAGCAATTTTAACTCCTCCTCTCACAACCATCCCTCCGGCCCAAAGTTGAGTTCCACCATCTGCTCTTCTGTTAAGCCCACCAAATCCACCTTCAGAATCATGGTTGTCAATGGAAAATCATACAGGTCCCATGACCAATGGATAGGCCTCATTGGTTTGTTGAGGTACTGGGGAATTGGCTTGTTCTGTGGCCACACTTTCTTGGAAACCGGTTTGTATTTGCCACCAAAAGTCTGCACTTTGATCAACTTTGATCCATTGATTGTTTCCTCCACTCATAATTGCTTGCCTGCAACCAAATTTGGGCTGCTCAAGATTGTGGCACAAGGGTAGCTGCTTGTTCTGGCACCCATTGGAGGTGTATACAAGGAAGGAATCAATTTTGATCCTAACCCCACTCTGATTATTGTTACGCCAATTCCCGCTTTCCTCCATACTTCCCAGAGTAAGCTGCAACATGCCATGGGGGTTCCTCCTTTCTCCTCATCTGTTGCCCATCTGTGAAAGGACAGAGCCTTCCCTGCACAGGCAACATGGACAACCTCTAAAAATCCTCTGCCACATTTTTTTGGCCGCCTTCTGCAAACAGACAGCCCCTCCAATGTTCCAATATGCCGCTCTTGGGCCAACAGATGGTTGTTTTGTATTTTTTCCCCAAGGCGTCTGCAACAGTAAGGAGTTCCTCCCTAGTATCCAGACGGAAGCCAAGAGATTCTTGGAAGGAAAAAAAGGAATGGCCTACCAAGTATGACCTCCAACCTGCTTACTACCAAATACAACAGCAGAGCCAATACCTTATCCACCTCCATCATTTCTTTCTCTACCACCCCTTTGACAACACATTCAAAAACTCCCAGGGTCTGCACCCAATATTTGCCTTTTGCTGGACCAACCCTGCATCAGTTGCCAACTTCAATGGGAGGAAATCTACCATTGAGCCGCTATTGACCATTGCCTGGCACTGTTTGCCTCTGATCCCCATTTCTACATAGCCCAAAGGGGACATCATAGCACCGCTTGCTCCCAAAATGTCTTCCCCTGCGTTGAGAGAACCTGTCAGCTTGCTACTTGGACAGAGCAACCTGTCAAAGCAGATTTAAAACAGAAATAAAAATAATAAAATTAGAAGGAGTGAAAAATCCATGGATATTATTACAGAAATGGATTTCCCACCCAAAATTAAGTGGGGTCACTCACTGACCCCACCCTTGAATTCTAACTCCTTACATTTTCAACTAATTATTAAACAAAATAACCAACAGACCACAACACCACCATGGCACCTTTTGGCCATTTTAAAATTTCACACATTATGCCATGTATAGGTTTCACACCTAAAATTCAGTCAGAATTGAGGTGTTGTTTATATTTTAGGAGTTACAGGCGGATTTGTGTTTTGTCACAATTCCCGCATGCAGCCCCGCATTCATACAGTAAGGGTACACATGCCTGACATTCAATATTTAGGTGCATGTCAAAAGGCCCGCATGCAAAATGACTGACTGGCCGCAGGCAACAGATTCCCGCACGCAGCTGTCAAGCCTGCCCACATCAACAAAAATTGTACTAAGCCTGACAGCCAGGTACCGCAGGAACAGGCTACAACCTGCATGCATACATCATGTATATGTAACAGCTTGACTGCCGGACAGAGGGATGTCTGAAAACTAAGAATATTGAATAAAAAATATATGAAAATCAAAATATAAAGCAAATAAATTGTGGGAAACAATAATGAAGGTTGTCACATAAATGAGATTGCCAAATCTTTATGAACCACAAAACACAACAAGGAGTTAACCTAAAAATTATTAAAAATTCCCAAAATGTGCAGAAGATGCCGTAGAATCTACTAATACCCCCTTCCACCCATGTCACTCAAAATAAATTAATACAAAATAAGGAAATGTGTCTGAATCATAAAAATAACAAATTAACATTTAAACACCTTCTGATAATTATTTCACAAAGAAATACGACATAGACAAGGCTAGCAGATTGACAGCACCAAAAATACGTGCCAAACTAGCCCTGGCCAGCCTGCTAGCCTCAGCACCCAAGCACAACCCTCTCTACGTGCCCTGAGAAGGTTTTGTTACCCAAAAAAGGTATATAAACAACCCTTTTTAAGTGATTTAAACCCCAGTAATTTTTAAGTATCAATCCAGACCCCTTTGCCATCTGTGATCAAGTTTTTATTCAAGATAAACAAGTGATATATGGCTATAGTCTGATAGTATTATTAATAATTCTGGCCCCATCATTGATTCCATGAAGAATATCAGCAAATAAACCCAATAATTTTCCTGAGACCCTTTCAACCATGAATTTCTGCAAGCTTCTTGGAGTCAGTACTTAAACTAGTAAGTTGTCTCCTCCTTGCACCCAGGCATAAGTGCTGTAAGACAGCCAGTCCACCCATCCCCTTGAGTTAGTCTTTTGTGAGCAATCATTTAAGACCTCATTGTCCCAAGGTCTTTAAACAGTTCAAAAGAGCCCCTTAAAGAGAGGTTGTTATCCAATAAAGATCCCCTGTTTGCATGAACTGTGGCCCCTCTTGAAAAATATATATTTAAAAAAATTTAATCCAACCAAACCAACCAAACTTTGCACTTGCTTTTAAATCAATCATTTGAGCATTTTACCGTAATTTTCTTGGAATTATTATTCCAACACCAATATCACTTGCTGTAGCTAAAGGACGACAAAGTCCCTGGCATCAGGAAGCTGACAGAACCAAACTTTTCCTCTTCCTTGGGTTTTGGGTTGTCCTCCTTATTCCCCATAAACTTCTTAAAGACCGCAACCATCTCCTCCGCAATTACTGGTGAGATTGCCTCCAGCTCTTTCAAAGTTAGGGAAACCGGGTGATCCGTTCTGCAAATCCTCTTTGCTACTTCTCCAGCTCTCCTGCATGATCCCCCTGTTTTGACTACCACCGCCTGCTCCAGATTTTTTGTAGGTTTAGGACCATCAATGTCCATTCTCCTCTTGTTGGAGCAGATGGCTGTAACTTCTGCCAAAACTTCCAGGGGTTTCCAAGTTAGAGGAAACATGTACCCCACCGAGGTTGTTGCCTCCTTCCTTTCCGCCACGGCTGCTCTAGCCAGATCTCTTGGTGAAGGTTGATCCAGAAAGTCTGGTAAAGCTTCTCCTGAAGGTTAAAAACACTCCCTTCAATCAATCTAATTAGAGTATTAGTAAACTTAGGTGGTTTTGAATTGCCTGCACTTCTAAACTATAGTAAGTTTTCCAATATTTTTTTATTGGTTGCTTGTTTGTTTTTAGACTTAATATAGGTCTCAGATCAACCAATGATTAATTATTAGCTGTGGGTTGGTAGGATTGTTTTTGAAGAGTGGACCAGATGTGTTAGGGTTATTGGTCACTGATTGATCAGATATATGTGATCTTAACCCATATCCCAACTTTGAAGGGTTCAAGGCTTTATCAAAGGGATAGTTCAGGAGAGGACCCAAGGATGTGTTTTACCACAGGGGGCTGGGTAGGGGAAAGGTTCTTAGTTTATTTTTGTTGTGCTCTCTTTCTTTGTAAGGGTTATTTATTGAATAAGGGGTGGTTTTTCTTTAATCTGGTGCTGAATGTTTAGGTCACAGAAGAGCCCTTATTCCAGCACCTTGCGGGTGGTTTCATTAGTTAAAGATGGGTAATAAATTGGTTTCTGATTTCTAGTTTTGATTCACTGATACTATTTTTATCTGGGCCAAGAGGGCCTTATAGGTGGTGGGTGATTGAGAGTTTAGGTGGGTAGGCCAGATGGCATCTGAGGGCATGGATGTGTATGGCATGATGATACAACCTGGATAGGGCAGAGAGGCCCTCCTTAAATAGAAAATCTGGTCCTCAGGGGATGCTCAGGGCCGCCCCTGAGGGTGCCATGGGGCTTCTCCCGTTACAGTGGGATACAGTTACATGAGGCATTTCTGCTGGTTGTGAAAAGCTTTTACAGTTGCATGAGGCATTTCTGCTGGTTTGAAAAAGCTTGTAAAGTTACATTAGGAATTTCTGCTGGTTGGGAAAAGCTTGTGAAGGGGTTTCATGCATGCACAGCCTTGCGTAAATTACTGTGTAGTGCAGATAAGATATATTTCTGTGCTGTAATGGTAGTTTTTTCAGTGCTACTTGATTCTACCTGCATGTATTGCTGTGAAAATACTGGTGGTTTGTTTATTTTATGGTCATGCTGGTGGTTTGTTTTGTTCTGGTTAACACTGGTCTCACTTCCTCCTGCATATATTGGTCCTGTATACTTCTGCACAGCCTCTTGTATGTGTATTTGCATGTTTGTTTGGTTCAGGTGACCAGATCTGACATACTGGACTGCCTCCTGTATCTGTATTGCTGTATTCTGGCTGAGGTGACTGGATCTGGACTGGTTGCACTGACTCTTGCATCTGTATTTCTGTATGCTGATGAGGTGACTGGATCTGGACTGGGTGCACTGCCTCTTGCATCTGTATTTCTGTATGCTGATAAGGTGACTGGATCTGAACTGGTTTCACAACCTCCTATGTCTGTATTGATGTATTCTGGCTGAGGTGACAGGTTCTGACAGATTGCACTGCCTCCTGTACCTGTATCTTTTTATGCTGATAAGGTGACTGGATCTGGACTGGTTGCACTGCCTCCTGGATCTGTATTGCTGTATGCTGATGAGGTGACTGGATCTGGACCAATGGCACTGCCTTCTGTACCTGTATCTTTGTATGTGACTGGATCTGGACTGGTTTCACTGCCTCCCATCTCTGTATTGATGTATACTGGCTGAGGTGACAGGGTCTGACAGATTGCGCCGCCTCCTGTACCTGTATCTTTGTATGATGATAAGGTGTCAGGTTTGGTGTATGGTACTGTCTTGGGGTAAGCTGGCACTGGTATGTACTTGAGGTTTTCCAAGGTATGTCTTATGTCTTCCACAGGGCTGTGGCACTTGTTTGGGTATGAGTTTGCCACAGTTGGAGGGCTTTTGGGCTGTATCTTCTAATCCATGAGAGATAGGGGGGTACTTTGGCTGAGTGACTATTGGTTATTTCTGGTGTAGAATCCATTTCTGAGGTTTTTTTGAGGTTTTGAGCTGTTTTTAAACTGAAAAAGTGAGTCTGATGGCTATAGGACAGGTTTGGACTGCCACAACAAGTACACTATAAGCTTGGTTATGAAGCAAACAAATAAAATGTAAGTCTTTTTGGGATTTGGAGGTTCTCTGTTCCAAAGTGTGTAATCAGAAATTAGGTGGGTGATGGTCATGGAGTACCACATGCTCATCACCTAGTCTTTTCCCTGATTAGGTTTTTCTGGAGAAGGCTTTTGAAAAGTTTTATGGTCTGGTTTTTTCCTGCAAAGGCTAAATTTGTGAGCACCTCCACATTAGTTACACAATCCCTCTTTTTCTCTTCTAGCTTTTTCCTCAGCCTTGAGGTGTCCATCCTACCCTACATTGGGGTTTGGATGGTAATTGGAGTCACTGGGGGAAGCCTTGGACTTCCCCTTACCTCTATGACTGAATTGTGAAGACTTTGGAGTAGTTGAGGAACTGGGACCAGGTCTTGGAGCCTGATGAGAACTGAAGTATTTTTCCCTTAAACTTTTGTGGTAACAAGTATCATATTTTAACAATATATCCATTAACTTTTGAAGCATATCTTGTTGTCTATCATATCCTGCTAACTGATCCAGAATCCTGGATGGTAATCCCTGTCTAAAATGGAAGAAAAAGGCTTTATCACCCCAACCAGAGACCTTGGTCATGAGGATTTTAAACTCAGTGATGTTTTAAATAGCCAGTTTCCTTCATTTTAAGAAGTATCAGTTCTTTTTCAGTGCGCTGGATTTCAAGACAATCCCCAAAAAAGAGTGTGGAGCTGTTGAGTGAATAAGGGCCAAGAATTGGGTAAGAAATCTGGCTCATGATTACCAATGTGAGCAAGGTAAGGTTAGATTCATTGACTAGCATTCCCTGAGAGGTTTCAGCTCTCTGATACCAGGAACCTTGCAGTCCTTTAGCTACAGAGAGTGATAAAAATACTGGAATGATAATATTCCAAAAATAAACACTGAAAGAGCTCAAATAATAAATACTTCAAGAGCTGGTACAAGGTTTAATTGGTTTGGTTAGAAGGGTTTTCAATATGTTATAAGAAGAGGGGCCACAATATTATACTACTGTAGATCTTTATAGACAGACAACCTCTCTTCAAGGGGCCTCTTTAGGCAGTTTAAGAACCTTGTAATGAATAATGGGTGCCTTATAAGGACTTATCCACTGGTATGTCTGGGCAAAACAGCACAATGGCCAAGGCAGGAAGGAAAACACTTACTCTGAGAAATAATTCAACAGAAAGCCTGCAAAGATTCAGGTAAAGGGTTTCAGAGAAGTTGTGGTTGATTGCTTGACTATAATTTAATGAATCAGGTTGATTTTTTTTAAGAAATAATAATAATACTACAGACTAAGTCATAAATCACTTGCTTATCTCTTTACAAGCACCTGATCAAAAATGAAACAGTTTTGGATTGATGATAATAATTTCTGGTAAACTGATAGGGAATAATGGACCCAAAGAGGTCTGTATAAATACCTTTTGGGGTGATAATGAGCTTCTCAGGGCATGTAGAGAGGGTTCTGCTCATGGGCTGAGGCTTGAAAGCCATTCAGGGAGAGTTTCAAACATCCAATTGGTGCTATCAATCAGCTGACCTCAGATCTGCTGGATTTCTGTACTATTTTAGCCACAGGATCTGTTAATCTTTTAATGGTGTAATTCTGATCATTCTGCACTTATCCTTCATTTTTACTATTGATATTGGTTCAAAGTAGACAGATGTGGATATTCATTCATTTTCCATTATCTGATGAGAACCTAGGGAATTTTTAATAATTTTTATGGCCACTCCTTGTAGTTTTTTGTGGTCTTCAAAGATCAGGATCTGTCTGTTTTGTGGTAACTTTAATATTTGATTTATTATTTAAAATATTGTTGAATTAATTATATAATATTTTTATTCATTTTTTAAGGTTTTTAGATCATTTATATTGCATATGTCACCTTATTACATATGCCAGGTAAGCCTTACTAGGTTGTAGCTCCTGTGAGTGGTACCTGCTTGTCAGATTTGTCACAACTGATCCTTACGCAGGGATCAGTTCATTCAGATGCAAGTGGGTCAGGATCCGCTGCGTGCGTGCAAACTTGGCTGCGGGCGGGACTTCTGTAAACAGGAGAGAGATGTTTAGGGGTTTTATAGGGATGCGGGGCTGCGCATGGGAATTGTGACATAACGAATTTCTGTATTTTACTCCTAAAATATACACAAAACCTCAATTCTGACTGAATTTTAGGAGTGAAACCTATATGTGACAATACAAGTGAAATTTTAGATTGGCCAAAAGGTGCCATATTGGTGCCTTGACTTTTTGGTCCAGTTTTATTTGATAATTCAAAATATGAAGGAGTCATATTTTAAGGGTGGGGTCAGTGAGTGACCCTACCTTATTTTGGGTGGGGGATCCATTTCTGCAATAATATTTATGGATTTCCCCGTCCTTAATATTTTATTTATTTTATTTTTATTTTCATCTTTGTTTTTGGTTTTTTGTTACTTTGACAGGTTGCTCTGTACGTAGTAGCAAGCTGAAATTCCCCCACTCCAAGATATGTATATATCTGAAAAGAAATTTTGGTCTAATGTCTTCTTCTGGCTCTGTAATTTCTCAGGTGTATAGGTCCATCTGGGATATGGTGCTCAGGCAACCATTCATCCTTATCAGCTGAATCTCCTTTATACCTGACCAGGTAAAGTCTGATGTCTTTTCCATTTATCCTCTCTTTCTTATGCTTGAGTATCTTGCTGACTTTCCTTTTTTCTTGTTCAGGATCATCTGTGACAGGTATTGCTGGGGAAGGAGTATGCTCTCCTTCTCTGGGATGTTAGTGTTTGATGAGACTCACTGGTAAGACAGGGTGTTTCCTGGAAAGTTCATCACTGAGGATTACTTCTACAGAATTCTTACCATGTAGCTTTTTGATGGTAAAGGGCCCAACAAAAGCAGGTCTAAGCTTCTTGTTTCCAGATAGGTTATTAAAATTGGTGGTAGAAACTAAGACTTGGTCACCAATTTTGAAGTCAGGTTCTTTGTGAGTTTTATCCAATCTCTTTTGGTTGTATTCAACAGCATATTGAAAACACTTAGCAGCATGTTTGTTGGCTACATATATTATGTTTTTGAAATCCAGTGATGTTGGATGAATATTGGTTAGCTTCTGGTTGAGGTTATCCTTGGGTAACTTAGGAATCCACCCTCTTTCCAGTATATAGGGTGCTTCCTTAGTAGTAGAGTGTTTGCTAATATTATAAGCCATTTCTAGTGCTGGTAGAAGGCTAACCCAATCATGGCATTAACCATCATTATTCTTTTATTCTAGAAAAAAGAAAAAGAACATTCTAAGCATATCTTCTAAGGTCTTGATCATTCTTTCAGCTAGTCAATCTGTCTGGGGATGATAAGCTGTAGAGAAGGCTAAGGTAGTTCCTAACATGTCATGGAGATTTCTCCAAAATTCAGAGGTAAAATTGGGATCCCTATCATTGATAACAATTTTAGGAACTCCTATGTCAGCTATGAATCTGTTCCAGAATAGCAGTGCTACTTCCATTGCAGTATTGTCCTTATGGTTAGGTAGAAACTTTTCTTTCTTGGAAAACATATCTACTATGACTAGGACTGAGTTATAGGAATAAGCTCCTCCAGGAGGTAATCTGGTTACAAAGTCCCTGTGGATAATCCGCCACCTCTTCTTGGGTTCAGTGATCTTTTGAAGGAGACCAAACCTTTTCCCACTAGCTTTATTAAACTTTTGGCAAGTTTCACAGCTAAAGACATACTGGATTGTAGAGTCTCTCCAACTGATCCACCAAATGGTTTATTTCAATTTATCCAGAGTTCTATCAGTAGATAAATGACCAGATGGACAGTTGTCATGACACTCAGCTAAGACAAGCTTGATGTGCTCTTCTTTGGTCAGGACTATAAAAATTGAATGTTGATGCCTGTAGTATACCAGAACATCCCATATGGTGAACCTTCCAGCTTTGGAAGGTTTCAGGAGAGTTTCAGGTAGACTGTTAACTAGTTCAGATGGTGGTGAAGTACTTTCCATAATGGTGATAAGAGTCTTCAGTTCAGAGCTGCAAGCTTCTTTGATTGATTTGAACAGGATTTCATCCAGTTCACAGATGTGGATTCCTAGAATGGGAGCTTCAACATTAAGCATATCAATGTTTAGTATAGGAAATATGTCATTTTCCTCTGGATCATGAGCAGGATTGCTTGGATCATTGGGTAGAGAATTTCTGCTTAAGATATCAGCATTCTGATTTTTAACCCCAGCTTAATGAACTATGGTAATCTGGCCTCTATATTGTTGTACAGCCATCTGCACCTCACAATTTGCCTACTAGGAGTCTTCATATTCATTAGAGTCTGGACAGCATTGCAGTCAGTAATTCCCTTGAAATTGGTTCCTTCCAAGTAATAATGGAGTTTTTCTAGAGCCCAAACTAAAGCAAGACATTCCATTTGGCTTGCTCCATACCTTTTCTCAGTATCCTTGAATTTTCTGGATATGAAGAGTATAGGTTTTTCCATGGGTTTGTCATCTTCCATGAATTCTTGGTGTAAAGAAGCTCCTAGTCCTTCAATGCTAGCATCTATATAGAGCTTGAAAGGTTTAGAGTAATCTGGTTGAATCAAAACTGGAGCTGTAGTCATAGCTATCTTGAGTTCCTCATAATTTTTTAGCCTTTCATGGGTCATCTCAAACAAGGTGTTTTTGTTGCAGATTTTGTACAAACACTTGGTGAGAAGGGCAAACTTAGGTATGTACTTCCTATAGTAGCTGCAAAAACTGACAAAAGAAAGAAGTTCAGTTTTATTCTGGTGCATGGGCCTATTCATAACAGCTGCTATCTTGCTTTGGTAAGCAGTTAGAGTTAGTTCAGAAACAATATGTCCTAAGGCTCTGAGTTCTCCTTAACCAAAGTTAAATTTTTTCATTGATACTTTCAATCCCACAGCAGAGATAGTTTTGAGGACTAGCCTTACTTTATCCATGTGTGTATTAAAATGATCAGATTAAATGATAACATAATCAATGTATACCATCATCCATCCTTGTCTGATGAATAATCCTAAGACAGTCTCCATCATCCTCTGGAAGTGAGAAGGAGAATTTTTGATACCAAAGGAGTCCTCAGATACTTGTTAATTCCCAAATGAAATATAGTTCTCATAAATTTCTGGCTATCAGGGCTGATAGGTATCCCATGAAAGACCTTCAGCATATCCCTAGTAGTGATATAATTAGCCTTTGAAAGGTTGTGCAAATCATGTTCAATCCTTTGGATGGGATAATAGTCAGCTTGGGTATAGTTATTCAGCATCCTAAAGTCTCCAACCATTCTAGACTTATCATTATGCCAAGCTATGATTACTGGAGTAGTAATGCCAACTTGGTCATTATGTCCTACTTTCCATGAAACTTGTAGGTCAATTAACTCTTGGATATGAGTTTCTAGAGCTGCTCTCGATTTTGGACTAGAGGGGTAAGCTGGTCTCCTGAGGTTGGGAGGGTAAGGAGGTTTAATGTTCAAGGTTAGAATCATTTCATGTCCTTTGATTTTACCAATGGGGTGGTCCTTGGTACCAAAAGCATTCTGGTTTTCAAAGCAAACTTGTAGAATATCCCTTTTTTGGTCTTCACTGAGCAGAGAATTCAAAGCTGCTTGGGAGAAGTATTCTTGTTTAAATCTTTCCAAGTGTTTCTCATAGGTTGAATCAGAAGTCTTAGCATTTAAATGGAATATTTGGAAATTCTTGCTCCATTCTCCTACTGTAGTAAAGTATCTACCTTTACTTTGGAATACATCTATACCATACAAGCAAAGAGAATCATTTCCTAGAATGAAGTAATCACATAATCCAATTTGGATCCTGCTTCTTCAAATAAGTTGAACCAACACAAGACCACAAGGCTCCACTATCTAAGATTAACATCACCAGGGAACCTTGGATTAAACCAGTAGTGTTGAAATTCTATGTCTGACTCATGCCTCAATCCCTAACTGACTTAAGCTTCATTTTTGCGCCACTGTGAATACTCCATTTCTTCTCTTGCTTTATTTCCCCATCTCATGTCTTCTTGTTATTCCCCTTCTTATCTCCTTGTCTTCTTTTGTTCTTGTAAAACTCCTGATCCAACTCAGAACCTCCGGAAACCTCAACAGTCTTCCCTTGTGTCTTTGACATCTCAAGATCTCTTGGATCTTGTCTCAAGGGCTCTTCAACTCTTTGACTCAGAACCCTTCTTCCCTTCCTGATCATTGTTGAGAATCCTCTACATCTGTTGGCTGTTCTCATTTGGTGAGAAAAGTATCACTCCAACTCATTGTTATGTTTCCTCTGCTCAAGTGTTTGCTGTGTAGCTGCCATCTACCTGTGTCCTGGTTCTTCTGGCTTAGTATTCTGGTCCTACTATATCAAGTCCTTTTCTGTCTGGGGTAGGATGCAGGTCTTTTTTTTTCTTCTCATTCTTGTGTTCTGGTTTATGTCTTCTTGTGTTGATGTGTTCATTCCTCCAGTCTTGTTGTTAACATCATTCATATTAAGGAATTTGAGTCAAATTTCATCACAATGAACAGTTGAAAGGTTGCTATCAATTTTGCCAAATCTATTTCCTACAACAACCAGACCCAATTTCCAACCATGGAAAACATAAATCAAACCATTCTCAAAACCACTATTGAAGCCCTTCCTGTTCTCACTGAGGATAACTTTACTATCTGGAAAACCAGGATCAACTCCCTACTTAATCTGGCTCAGCTCAAGGACATCATTGGATCTGACTCCAAAAATCTCTCATCCACTGACAAGTTGATCCTGGCCTCAATTCTTATCTCAAAGCTCTCCTTCTCTGTTCATATAAAACTGATCACCGCTAAAAATGAAGAAAGCGCTAAGTAAATCTGGAAGGCTATTCACAAACACTTTGTTTTGTCACAACCCTCCAATTGAGATCAAGTGTACAGTCAGTTCTCCTCAATCTTCTTTGACAAAAACAAGATACAGTCCTTCATTATTGATGTGAAGACTGGTGTCAACAAGCTGCACAAGATTGGTATTGCTCTCCCTTTCAATATTCTCACCTACATGATCCTAGACAAGCTGCCGGACTCACTGATAAACATCAACCAACAAATTACCCACTCCAATGTGCAATCCAAAATTAATCCTGATGCTTTTTTGGACCACCTGAGGATTCACATGAATGAACAAAGAATAAAAAATGCAGCCGCCTTGGGATCTCAACAAATTGCCTCTCTGTTCACCAATTCATCTGGAAAATTCAAGCTTAAGAAGCATAGCACCCTTGCCAATCATCCCAAACACAAGTGCTGGATGTTGTACCCCCATCTCCAACCCAAGAATATTGCTCAACAGGAATCCAAGACCTATGTCAGCTGTCTCTCCCTGTCTCACTGTCCTGGATCCCTGAAATTTGTTCTTGATTCTGGCTCCTCAAACCACATGATCACTGATCCTGATCTGTTTTGCCAACTTGACACTTCAGAAAAAGGAATGATAAGCACAAGCTGAAGCAAGAATCAGCTTGAAGAAAAGGGAGTAGGAGAAGTTTTACTCAGAAACAAATACATTGAGTTCATACTAAAAGATTCCCTGCTTGTTCCCAACCTGAAAATCAACTTGTTTTCATTAAGAAGACTCCTCCTTGACGGCTATTGTGTTGACTTTCAACCAAGCTTCTTTTCCTTTTCTAAGAGTGGAGAGCTTGAAATGAAAGGATTGTATCACAATCACATTAATTGTCTGAGATTTCTTTCCTCATCATCTGCAACCTGCCACCCTCCTATGCCCAAAACCTTCATAAGTCCCTTGGACATGTCAGCTATCACTGCATTTGCAATAAGTCAAGTATACCCATTAAGAATTATTCCAACTGTAATTTTTGTGCAATATCAAAGGTAACCCAAGCTTCATTTCACTCTTGAACCTCCTTTGTGGACCAAATTTTCCAAGAGTTACATCTTGACACTATTGGACCTCTCCCAACCTTGAGAAATGGTCACAAGTACCTGCTGACTGTTGTTGAAGCGCACTCAAGATACCTGTCCTCCATTCCAATAGCTTTCAAGGACCTCATACCCAAGACCCTTATAGAGGCAATCAACCTGGAAGCTAAGAGACTGGGATACTATCCCTCAACTCTTCATTCAGATCAAGGAACTGAGTTTGTCAACATTCTAAAAAAACAACCTCATACGTTAGCATTATTCTAACCCTTACACCCCTTAACTAAATTGCCTGGCTGATAGGTTCAATTGTACAATTCTTGAATCCATCCGCGCCACCCTGAAGGACTCCAACCTTCCAATAAACCTCTGGCATGAGGTAGCTGTGGCAAATTCTTTGGCTCTTAATCAAATCCCTACACACAGGAGTAAGATGTCTCCATATGAAGCATTTAAGAATCACAAACTTCCCCTGTCCTATTTCCATCCCTTGGGTACCTCCATATCCTATGTCATCCTTCCAAAAACCTCTGGCTCTAAACTTCTCCCTCCTGGCAACATTGGTCATATAATGGTATAAAATCCCAACCTTCAATCCTATTGGATTCTGACTTCCACCGGTGCTATTTTTGACACCAAACATGTTCAATTTCTCAACTACTCTTCCAAATATAGTGATGTTTCCTCTGCCAATGAATGGTTTGCTGAGGAAAAACCAATTACCCTCAATCCTTTCTGCCAATCCACAAATGAGGAAAGTGAGCCTTCAGAAACCAAGACCAATAACACTGAGCCACCTCCCAAGTCATCTGAAATTTCCAAAGTCACCGTAACCCTGGACAACTCTGCTGAAGCTTCTTCTGGAGTTGTGCCTCCCACTCAAGTCCTGAGGGAGCAAACTCTGGAAGTGAAGCCTGTCAAGTACAGTCATCCTGCCAACTATTTGGATCCTGAAAAGGTTTTTATGGCCAAGCTGGTTGAACTCAACTCAATTGAATTGCACAACATCTGGGAAGATACCCCTGTCACTCCCAAACGCTGGTTGTCCACCATCTGGGTCAACCAAAAAAAGGCCTCCACAAAGTTTTCACCAAAATTAATGAAGTCTTGCCTGTGCATACAAGGGTTCAAGCAAGAACCCAGAATAGATTTCTTTTATACTTTTGCTCCTACTGGAAAATTTCCCTCCTTACTACTTCTAATGAGACTGGCCACCAAAAAAAATCTTTCAATCAGACAGTTCAATGTAAAAAGTGCATTCCTGTTTGCTCTGCTACAAGAGTACTTGTATATCAAAACTCCTAAGGAATCTAGCCAAACATCTCCCTTTCTCAAGCTGAATAAATCCCTCTATGGACTCAAGCAAGCTCTGGCCAATTGGAATCATACACTCACCTCCTGGTTTGAAGAGATTGATTATCAGCAATCCTCCTCCAATGCTTGTGTATACATCCATAGGAACCAAGACTCTTTCATCTTTTTCCATGTTGACAACTTGATAGTTGTAGAAAAGGTTGAAAACTTTGAAGATCTCTTCCTGAATCAATTTCAAAGCTAATCAGCCCATGACCTAGATAATTTGCTGGGGATGAAGGTGGAATTGAATGTGTCTTCCTTTCTACTCTCTCAGCCCAACCTGATTAAAAAAGGTGTAAATATCCTGAACCTAGCCGGGTGTAGATCTTTTGCCACTCCTCTCACCCCCAATGCTCAGCTGATACTTCCCCCTGACAATGAATTCAAGGAGTTTGAATCTCTTGGAGTCAACTACTGGCAATACACCAGACTCTTGAACTACCTTTCAAGCCGTTCTTGGCCCAAAATTTCCGCTGCCTCATCCATTTTGTCCAGGTTCAATCACCAACCAGGTATTCAACACTTAAAGGGGGTTCTCCATTGCTGGAATCACCTGAAGTCCACCGCCAATCACCAGCTGATCCTGTGTCCTTATTCATCATCCAAACCCCAAATAAAAATGTTCACCAATGCAACTTGGGCTGATGACTTGGATACCCAATCATCACAAAGTGGAATCATAGCCTTTTGGTAGGGGTGTCCCATTTCCTGGACAAGCAAAAAACAAAAGAACATCACTCTTTCATCCACAAAATCCAAGTTGAATGCTCTCTCCAACAGAGTTCAAGAAAGTTTTTGGATGAGCCACCTTGTATCTGAGCTCTGGGGTCTGAAGCTGAACCCAACAATCTTTCACATGGACAATAAGGGACTGATTGAGAAACTAAGAAAATTTGGGTTCAATGCCAAGACCAAACATCTTGACATCAAGTCCAAGCACATCCGCTCCCTTCTTTGCAACAATAAGATCAAAGTGAATCTCATTCCCTCATCCTGCATGATGGCTGA
Organism: Puccinia polysora; assembly: GCA_025617555.3. Lineage (NCBI taxonomy): Eukaryota > Fungi > Basidiomycota > Pucciniomycetes > Pucciniales > Pucciniaceae > Puccinia > Puccinia polysora. The sequence continues at coordinate 26,599,107 of CM062645.1, read as the reverse complement.
TGCTCTCACAAAGGCTGCTGATATTAAGTCTCTCTCTCTTCTTGCTTCCAAATGCTTTTCTATTCCAACTCTTTCCTCATCAAATGATCCGGGGTGTTGAAATACTATGTCTGCCTCATGCCTCAATCCCTGACTGACTCTAAGCTGCATTGTTGCGCCACTGTGAAAACTCCATTTCTTCTCTTGCTTTATTTCTGCGTCTCATGTCTTCTGGTTTTTCCCCTTCTTCTCTCCTTGTCTTCTTTTATTCTTTTCCAACTCCTGCTCCAACTCAGAACCTTGGGCAACCTCAACAGTCTTTCCTTGTGTCTTTGAAACCTCAAAATCTCTTGTCTCTTGTCTCAAGGTCTCTTCAACTCTTTGACTCAGAACCCTTCTTCCCTTCCTCATTGTTGTCAAGAATACTCTCCATCTGTTGGCTGTTCTCATTTGGTGAGAAAAGTATCACTCAAGCTCATTTTTCTGTTTCCTCTGCTCAATTGTTTGCTGTATAGTTTCCATCTCCCTGTTTTCTGGTTCTTCTGACTTATTATTCCGGTCATACTATATCAAGTCCTTTGCTGTCTAGGGTAGGATGCTGCTCTTTTTTTGCCTTCTCATGCTTGTGTTCTGGTTTATGTCTTCTTGTGTTTACTTGTTCCTTCCTCCAGTCTGGTTGTTAACATCAGTCATAATAAGGGATTTGAGTAAAATTTAATGAAGTAGCATAGAATGTTTGGCTAGAAGTGTAACTTTTACCAGCAGAAGGTTTAAGGTTTAAGTTTTGAGCTTCAGAGAAATTGTGAATCTTCATATTGGGATCCCATTTCTGTGGTAAATTGGGATTTTCATTGACAGAGTTTATGTCCAGGGAAGATTTTATACTTCCTTCAATAACATTAATGGGGTTGGTAATCATTAATTCAGACTCAGAGAGTGATCCATCAGTGTCATCAAATTGGGGATCAGGATCATTATCATACTCTTCTCCCTCAATAGGATTAATCCTTCTTCTGGGTTGAGGACAGTCAGGTCTTACATGTTCTTTCTGGTTGCAATTCAAGAATACCTTTTCCTTTGTCTCTTTAGTCTTCTTTACTTCAAAACTGGTGGTATTAGGTGCAGGGGAATCTTTGGTCCTAAAATCATATTCTTCCTTACTCCTAGTATTCTGTTCCCTGGGTCTATTGACTTTCTTGTCAAGACAATTCATATCAATAGTTTCTTCTAATACTCTTATCAAGGTAGAGAGGTCAGAGTTCATGGGAATCCTGCACCTTACACTATGGTTTAGTTTTCTGGGACATAAGTTTAGAAGTCTCTCATTAACCTCTTCTTTATCAGAATTGGGGCAAAAGCAATCCAACCTCCTTTTCTGATCAAGACACCATTTTTGAGGTTTTTCCTTGGATGGATCAAACTGGGAAGTTTCAAAAGTCTTCATCATCTTTATTTTCCAAATCCTGGTACCAAATTGTTCTTTAATCAATTCTTTCCATGAAATCCAGGAAAAATATCCAACTTCTTTTCTCTTATTAATGAAAAAATCAAGAGCTACTCCTTCAAAAAATCTGGGTAATCTTACCACAGCTATGGTACCAGGGAGTTCATAAGAGGCAAGAGTGTAATCAATAAACTTAATGAAACTGACATGGTTATATTCTCCTTATCCTGAGAATTTAGGCCATTCAGTTATGGGAGGAAGTAACTTTAAAGCTTGTTCTACTTCAGGTGTAGGACTAGGCCCAAAAGATTCATTCATAGCTGTTCTGGAGCCAAAGGGAATACTAGGAGTACCGGTGAATCTAGTAGGTTAGCTTCTTTGAAGTCATTAACTGGAGGGTTAGCAAAATTTATTTCAATATTTCTAAGATCATTCTTGATCATACCTAGTTCCAAGTCAAGTTTGTTACTTAAAAAATCAATTTTATTGATTAAATGAATTGAAGGAGTATTACTTATTCTCCTAACTTCTTCCTTGATATAATTCATTGAGGCAAGAATTTCTTCTTTTATATTGGATTGAACCCTGCTAATGTGCTTCATTAGATCCACTCCACTTAGGCTTATACTATCCTTTATTTGTGTTTCTTCTAGCTCATCAATTTTAGTTAGGGTGGTTTGAGTGTGTATCACTTTGTTGAGGTTCAGATTCAACTTATCCAATTGCTCATACACTTTATCAAAGCACTTTCTAATAACAGTAAAATTGTGAGACCCATTTATAGAAAAGAGGTTGAAAGCTTCTACATCTAATCATGGTACACTTTCTTTCACTTCTGGGATAAGGATATTATGTGGTCCCAATCTTTTGGGTTCCTTAACTTCTGATGGGATTAGGATCTCTTCTTTTTGGGATCCTTTCACTTTAAGGAAGCTAACTGGTCCCAAGGATTCCAACTCTGCACATAAACTTCTACTTCTATCCTTGGGATCAGCTTTTGCAGAGAGATCTGGGACTTCTTTTCCAGAGATATGGCTTTTCTCATACCTGGCTGATCCCCCTGTGTCTGAGCCAACTTGAATTGTTCCCAGTAGCTCACGTGCTCTTTCACTAACACTTTGACTCTTTCCTCCTTGGTTGAGTCCAGCTGGGGTGGCGTAGGAGGACCTGTATCCTCCTGGGATAACATTTGGGGTGAGTGACAACTCTCCAACATTGAGTTGGTTGAGTTGGCCGCCGCGGTTATTGCTGTTTTTGTCCCGCGTAACACTATGGTCACGTGTTTGAGCCCCTTCATTGCGCTTGCAACTGGATTCCTTGCGCCTGCGGGTTACTCTGTGCAGAGATCCATAGGATGGTGCTCTACTGGTTGCACGGGTGTTGCACCTATTTTGGTACATAGCGCAAAAAAATATAAGCTTTTGTCAAAACTTTTGAAAAAATATAAAAATATAAAAATAATATTTTTTGAGTATTTTTATTTTTAATATTTTTTTTCATATAATTTTTAACTTACTTAAAGTTAATTTCAACAGTACCAATTCTTGGTTGGGGTCAAGACTGTCATTGGGGGGTATTCCAAAGGGGTCTGAGTGGGTTCCAATCAGATCCTGGGATAAATCCAAGGGCAAATCCAGTGGTACACTGTCTGGGAAGTCCTCAAGAAGGTCCTGGTCAATGAGGTCACCAAAAAGCAAAGTCCACAAAGGTTGATAAAACAATAAGTTTTATAATTTTAATATTTTTCTGTAATTTTTATAATAATCTATAAAAAAACAAAAAAATAATTATAATGCTCACTCTTGCCATTTTTCTTTTTTTTTCAACTTCCTTGTTATTTCCTTTATAGATACAAAGTTTTCTTATGCTCACTCTTGTGATTTTTATTTTTATTTTCAACTTCTTTGTTATTTCTTTTATAGATACAAATTTTTCTTTGATAAATTTTCCACTCCTTATGTTGCCTCAATGATGAGTTGAAATTGATGACTCTTTCAAGCTCAAGCTCCTTGTTCTTTATAACCTGTTGCTTACAGTAAAGCAACCTTCCCTGTTGTTGCTCAGGGGTATAATAGGCACAAGATTATGGAGTCTTTCTTATTTTTTATGTTTAAGAAGGCTGAAATAATAATTGATCAATTCTCCATTGGTCTTAAGATCCACTGGAAGAATAAAAGAATCAAAAAGGTTATAAGTATGTTTACTTATTTTAAAAAAATAATTTTCCTGGTCCAAGGAATAAATAATTAAAAATTAATTATTTAAGGATATTTCCTGGCAAGAACCCCAGTTTTAAACTCTCTGATACCAGGAACCTTGCTGTCCTTTAGCTACAGAGAGTGATAAAAATACTGGAATAATAATATTCAAAAAATAAACACTGAAAGAGCTCAAATAATAGATACTTCAAGAGCTGGTGAAAGGTTTAATTGATTTGATTAGAAGGGTTTTAAATATTTTATAAAAAGATGGGCCACAGTATTATAATACTTGGGATCTTTATAGACAGACAACCTCTCTTCAAGGGGCCTCCTTAGGCAGTTTAAGAAACTTTAAATGAATAATGGGTGCCTTATAAGGAATTATCCCCTGGTATGGCCGGGAAAAACGGCAAAATGGCCAAGGCAGGAAGGAAAACACTTACTCTGAGAAATAATTCCACAGAAAGCCTTCAAAGTTTCAGGTAAAGGGTTTCAGAGCAGTTGGGGTTGATTGCTTGACTATAATTTAATGAATCAGGTTAATTGTTTTTAATAAATAATAATAATACTACAGACTAAGTCATAAATCAATTGCTTATCTCCTTATAAGCACTTGATCAAAAATGGCATGGTTTCTGATTGATAATAATAATTCCTGGTAGACTGATAGGGAATAATCAATCCAAAGAGGTCTCTATAAATACCTTTTGGGGTTATAATGAGCTTCTCAGGGCATGTAGAGAGGGTTCTGCTCATGGGCTGAGGTTGGTAGGCCAGTCAGGGCAAGTTTAGCACTTCCAATTGGTGCTGTAAATCAGCTGTCCTCAGATCTGATGGATTTCTGTACTATTTTAGCCACAGGATCTATTACTCTGCTAATGGCGTAATTCTGATCATTCTGAACTTATTCTTCATTTGTACTATTGATATTGGTTTATAGTAGACAGATGTGGATATTCATTTATTTTCCATCATCTGATGAGAATGTTGGGAATTTTCAATAAATTTTACAGACACTCCTTGTAGTTTTTTGTGGTCTTCAAAGATCAGGATCTGTCTTTTTTGTGGTAACCTTTAATATTTTATTTATTATTTAAAATATTTTTGAATTAAATATATAATATTTTTATTAAGGTTTTAAGGTTCTTAGACCATTTTCAATGCATATGTAACCTTATTAAATATTACAGGTAAACCTTACTAGGTTGTAGCTCCTGTGAGCGGTACCTTCTGGTCAGATTTGTGACGACTGATCCTCACGCAGGGATCAGTCCATTCAGATGCAAGCGGGGTGGGATCTGCTGTGTGTGTGGCAAATTGGCTGCACGCGAAACTTCTGTACGCAGGAGAGTGATGTTTAGGGGTTGTATAGGGACGTGGGGCTGCGTGCGGGAATTGTGACATAACACATTTCTGTATGTAACTCCTAAGAGCATCTCCAATTGTTAGAGGGCTCAGTTTGTTAGGTAGCAACTCGCTAGAAAAAAAATTGCTAGCAAGCAAGTTACCTTGCAGGTTTCACAATTGCCCACTCCATAAGGCCGCGGCAGCTAGCTAGCAACCCACCAGCCCAATTGTGTGCCACATTGAAGGTTGCTATCTAGGATCACCCCATTGTCAAAACTCTTGCATCTCCAAAATCCATCATTGTCAAAATCAACCAACCATCAAAACTCATCAAAATATCCAACAAGGAACCTTCCAACTCCAACCAAAAGGCAACAATCAAGAAGTCATGGCTCCCTTCCTTATCCTCAAGAGATAATTCTTCTTCCCCTCCCATTTTGCACGTCAGCAAGTTTTCCTTGAAGTGGAAGAAGAACTACATCAAATGGAAATGCGCAAAAGGATTAAATCAAAACAAAAAGTAATCAATTTTAACAGCATTGAAGGGCACAAGAATCTCATGGAAGAATTCTTTAATCCAGATGCTAGGTACACAAATCAGATGTTTGAAAGGAGATTCAGAATGAGTAAGGTTCTCTTTCAAAAACTAGTAAATGCTTTAGGATCTCATGATCCATATTGGACCCAAAGAGTGGTAATTAAATCAATCTCACTGATATAAAGATCATTTCCTTTGTCTCAAAAAGCAATTAATATTTTGAAATCTTTATTTTTATATTTTTTATATCTTTTTTGGTATTTTTTCAGGACCGTTGTAGAAAAGTTGGACTTTCTCCTCATAAAAAAATTACTTCTGCAATGCATCAGCTGGCATATGTATGCTCTTCTGATTCCACTGATGAATATGTTTGAATTGGAGAGACAAATGAAATAGAAACACTCAAAATATTTGTTAATGACATTGTTCTTTTATTTGAGGGGGAATACCTCAGAGTTCCAACAGATGAAGAGCTTGCAGTAATCATGAAAGAATATGAAGAATGTGGTTTCCCCGGCTGTTGTGGTAGAATTGATGGAATGCATTGGGGTTGGAAGAATTACCCTCAAGCTTGGGCTGGTCAGTTTCAAGGAAAAGAAGGAGCTCCAACCATGGTTTTAGAAGCAGTAGCATCATTAAATTTAAGAATCTGGCACTGTTTTGTTGGCTCCCCTGGAACTCACAATGACATCAATGTAGTTAAAAATAGCCATATATTTGATGAATTTGTCACAATTTTTCATAATTTTTTTTACTTTATTTCAAGTTTGTTTGAATTATTGAGGCATGATTTGTTTTGGTAATATTCTTTAAGGCACTGCATCAAATGTTTCTTTTTAAATCAACAATCATCAATACACTTATGGATACTACTTGTCTGATGGAATATATCCTAACTGGCCTGTTTTTGTGAAGTCTTACAGAAGCCCTCAAGATCCTGCAAGCAAACATTTCAATAATTTGCAAGAAGCAGCCAGAAATTACATAGAAAGATCATTTGGTGTTTTTCAAAGCAGATTTGGAATCATTTCTCAACCTAGTAGACTTTGGTTCAAGAAAGATATGTTCAAGATTATTAAGTGCTGTATAATCCTTCACAATATGGTTGTGGTGGAAAGATCTCCCTGTGACCCTTTTCTTAATAGGAATTTTCACAGTGATATAAGCACTACTATCTCCTCAAATGTTCATGATCCTGCACTATTTCATTCTTTCCAATCTCTCAGTCAAAATTCTTCCAGGCTTCATAATTCAACTAATCATTATCAAATCATCAATGATTTAACAATTTATAACTGGTTGAAAAGAGGTATCAATGGTTGATTATTTGGTTTTCATTTTGTATTCCAATCTGAGAATATGAATCAAACAACTTCATATTATTATTTTTAATCAAACCAACTTCATTTTATTTTTTTCATAGATATATATCAATCCACATTATTTTTCTCAAATACATATTGAAGGAAAAAAAGAGGAGATGTCAAAGATATTGATCCTTCACGCCTCAAGTTGATTTCACACCTTTCATTTTAACATTTGCAGCATTTTCATACTATCTTTTTCAGGGCAGCTTTCTTTGGATTGAAAAATAACGGTTAATTGATCCATGGCAACCTTCATATCCACCTTCTTGCATTTGAGGTCATAAATAATCTTTACCAAATTGTTCTGTTGCTTGCCAATTTTGTTTGTTTTGGACAGGACCCCTAGTCAATCAGAAATGCCATCTTTGGCATAATCAGAGTTGGCTTCAGAGGCTAGACAAGATTGTTTGGACGCTTTTACCACCTCTGGACAGAAAATTGAGTTGGAAACCAAAGGCAATGAGGGGAATCCACTGGTGGCTGGGGTATGTAACTCGCTGTGTGTTGGCACTTTATTGCCCATCCATTTGGGATGATATCAAAGGATCTCCCAGGCCCCATCAACTTTGAAATCCTGGCCCTTGGTCTGTTGCTGGTAAATTTCTTTGGCTTGTTGCATCCAGTCCATTGGACTTGATTCACTGGGAGGTGATTGTTCAATGCCTCAATAGATGGCCAAGAAATTCAACTTTGCAGTTTTCAGGTTGGCCCATCTGTAGGTAAGAAAAAAAAAACATGTCAGTCACTGTGGAGCTAGGGAGGATTAGAAATAGAAGAAAAAAGAGTCACCAAGTCCTGATGCATTCCCAATTGCAATGGGTTCCTTTTCTGTGGAGGTTGAAGTCCTCCTCAACACGTTTGAAGAAGTTGGTCCCAGATTGATTGGTGGAAAACTTGGTCTTTTTGCTGAAATGGATCCAGGAGCAAGCAAGCTGCTCTTCTTCTTGAGGGGTCCAGTTTGGGGCACTTTTCTTCTTGTTTTTGTTGGGGTTGGTTGCAGTTGGATTGTTTGCCATTGCCTCTTGGTTGTTTGTTGAGATGTGGCCTTCCATGTCCAATGAAGAGATAATGGATAGAGTGAAGTGAAAAAGAAGGGGAGTTTTGGAGTAAGATTTTGGATAGAGGAGGGAGGGGGAGGTAGGTATGGTGGCTGGGAGTTGAATATCCATAAAATACTTTGTGGGAAATATGCTGGTTGGATTGATTGGCAATATGAAGGTTGGAGTGCATAGGGCATATGAGATGATATGTGAGCAAGGGGTAGGGGGATGTAGAATCAGATATCAAGGTTTGAGCTTAGCAAGCTTGCTAAATTCCCATAACTTTATGGAAAATTGAGCGGACTTATGGAGCTTGCTTGTTAGAAAGCCCCTATTTTTGCAAAATTGTGAAAATCTCTTGGTAAACTTAGCTAACAAGTGGGTTTACCAAGACAATTGTAGATGCTCTAAAATACACAACACCTCAATTCTGACTGAATTTTTGGTTTGAAACCTATACATGACAATACATGTGAAATATTAATTTGGCCAAAAGGTGCCATATTGGTGCCATGAGTTTTTGGTCCATTTTTATTTAATTATTTATAATATGAAGGAGTCATATTTCAAGGGTGGGGTCAGTGAGTGACCCTACCTTATTTTGGGTGGGCAATTCATTTATGCAATAATATTTATAGATTTCCTCCTCCTTAATATTTTATTTATTTTATTTTTATTATTATCTTTTGTTTCTGTTTTTTGTTACTTTGGAAGGTTGTTCTGTACATAGTGGCAAGCTGACAAGAGGAAAGAGACTGTAAATAAAACTTTTTCCAACCATTAGAAAATACCCTCTCATTATTTGGAAAGATGAGTTCACAAGTATGGAGAAAGGGCATAATTGGGTTAGTTCTATCAAACTTTTCTGGAGAATTAATGGAAGGAGATTTGAAATTAGAAGAAGGTGAGTTATCAGCAGGTTTGGAAAGGTGGGTCATTGGAGTAGTCATTTTCTGAAGAATGGCCAGCAGAGCTGGGTCAGTAGTAGCACCCTGAGAAGGAGAAGGGCTATTAGCAGCTTGGGAGGTTGTTGGGACTGCGGTAGCATTAGAGGTTGGACTTGGATTACCCTCTGGGGAAGTTGAATTCAAACCACTTAAGATTCTGGAATAGAATCCTGAGTCCTCATCCTCATCATCCCCATCATTGCCTCCTGGAATGGGAACCAAGCTTGCATCATAAGCAGGGGAGTCAAGGCCATAGTAGCCAGGTATTGGAAATTGACCTGTAACTCTGTGTAAACTGGCTTGGTCAGAAGAGATTGGAGAAATGGAAACTTGTGGAACAGGATCCAATAAGCCAGTGTCCATGGGAGTAGAGGTGGTAGCCACTGGTGCTATTAAGTTGGAGAAGGTTCTTTCAGTTACACAAGCTCTGGGGGTAGAAGGGTCAGTTGGTTGAGTGGCCCCTCTGCCTCTGGAGCTGTGGGTAACAGCAGGGCTAGAGATATGAGAGAAGAGAGCATGTTGTGGAGGAATTTTATTGCTTGAGAAAAAGGTTGCTGCCCAAAAGTTGTCTTCACCAGAAAGAGATTAATTTTTTTCAAGAATTTATTATACCCAACTAATAATCAAAAAAATTACCCAAAATTGGACATCAAAGTTGGTGTCAGAGCGTCAAAGCATCAAAGTGGAAGATCAAAGGTGATGTCAAAGCATTGAAGTGTCAAAGCGTAGAAGTAAGAGGTCAAAGTGTTGAGGCAAGATGTTGAAGCGTCAAAGAATTGAGGCAGGGCATTAAATTATGGTTTTATGACAAGAAGGAAGGATAAATGAAATGGCCACAAATTCAATAGCCAATTCAAGTCAAGAATAGGGGTAGTATGGTAAAATAAGAGCAAACAAAAGTTGCCACAATTGAATAGCAAAATTTGGTGCAATTAAATAAGGTAAGGATTGTTGGTTGGTGAAGGTGGTGTTGTTGGGGAAGAAATCAGTTTAATGTCACAAGGGCTGCTGATGTGTAAGCAGGGATTGGCACAAGTGGTACCCCAACTCACAGTAGGCTTGGGGTCAAGGTTACTGGAGGAGGCTAACAGGAGTGGAGTAAGATTGATTGGGAAAGGTGCTGATGAAAGTTGCTTGGATGTGTTCCTAGTAAGAAGTAGTAAACTGATTTCTTGGGGGAGAATCAGGAAAGAGTAAAAGAAGGGCTGCTTAAATAGACAGGAGGCTGGAACTACAACAGAGGCACAAGTGATTATGGCTCAGACTACATATGTGATGTCATGGGAGCAGTCTAGGTAGCAGAGAGGGCTGGTCAGGTATGCTACTACATTAGGTTAGGCTGCTTCTACATTGGGGAAAGTTTACAGGTCTGGGCTGTCTAAGTTGGGAGAGTACAGTTGAAGGATGTACAGTGTACATGGAGGCCATGAAACTATCTACTAAGTAGAGAGAGTATGTAATAAAATCTGCAAGAGGATGTACATAAGGATTCCCAAAGGATAAACCATGACAGATTATGAATTAGACAGAGTAAATAAGGTTAGAGTATGTGTAGAACTGGGAGATTAAGCATGTGCAAGCCTATGGTGTCTATCTGCATAATGTATGAGGTTAGACTATATGTAGATATGTACTGCATGAAGATCCTGAGGTATATTGTTACTGGAGACATATTGATATAAGTCTCCTAATCCTTGAGGTTGAAGTTCCTTAGAAAGTAGATCAGGCCTGAGGGTTAGATTTGGTTTGCTGAGGTTAGATACTGAGGTTATACTGAGCAAGGTGTCAGTATGACACACATTTAAGTTTGTAAGAAATATCTAGGAACCTTAGTTTGATTAAAAAAAATTATGAAAAGGTAGCTTCAATTTAATGAAGGTTTTCACTTCTTGATTATAGTGAATACAGTGATTTTGCTCAGGTTTTCAACTCCTGTTGGTCATGTGAAAATCTATGTTTTATGACATCAGTTGAAAGCTGCCACAGCCAATTTAATGGCAAAACCCAATTGGTTGACCACCTTAAAAGTGGTGGTTATGTCTTTGAGAACCCACTAACCATGGTTTAACAAAAAAAAAACAAAAATGATTTGACAAACCAAAGAAACTCAGTGGATTACCCATATGTGGTGAAAAATTGCCAAGGGAATGAATCCACCCATAAAGCTGTGGAATTATCTTTCTTCCTCTCTGTTTTATTTTCTATTTTTGGTTTAATAAATTTGCATATTTTTAGATAAATTGAAACCACTTGAATCTAAATTTTAAATTCAACAGATTATCTATCTATCCAATCCAAAAAACTTCACAAAGAAATCCTTTGCCCATAAATGAATGCTCACACTTCCTGGAACAGATCTTTCAATCAGCTTTTCTGTAATGGTTATTTATAGCTTACCTTAATTTACTCCATAAACCAGAAAATAATCAAAGGAAATTATTACAAGAACAAAAATTTCATAAACAGTCAGAGTTAGAGCCTGAAAATGATTCTGAAATCAATTCCTTTTGTTTAATTAATGTGAAAGAAATATTGAGCAACCTAAAAAATACTTAACTTCTGGCAAAGTTTTGTTTTAAAAAAAAATTAAACTACTATAATGATGATATTGGGCTCTGAACCCTTGGTACACACCAGTATCCTTTTTCTTAAGTGAATGGAACTATTCACTTCACAACATCAATCATTTTAACCATTCATCCCTTTCATTTACACCAGGAACTTGCACTGGGTGAATCCCTTCCCCCCCCCCAAATCTGGGACATGTAAACCAGTTCTTTGATATGATTAAAAAAATCAAATCATAATTAGGTGATTTGAGAGATAGGCAGGAAGAAGACTTGGACTTCAGAAAAATCTTTCAACCTACTGGATCCAAATCCTTCCCAACAATGTTCCTAAAAATTCCATTTTAAAATAACTTTGAACTAAAATAAATTATTGTAAGTTTATAGAAATGTAATTATGTTTTCTTTTTTAATTGATGACATTTTTACTTCAAATAAAAAAATTTCAATTATTCAGTTCCAAAAACTGGATCATCATCTCCAGGTGGATCTGGGTCTCTTTCAACACCTCCTTGTTATTTAAATTTCTAAAAATAAAAGGATGAGAATACTACATTTATTGAATTCATCCTCTGCAGAAAAGAGACTGTTCCACCTTTGTACGAGTACCATGGAACCTTGATAAAATCCATTCATTTTAAATAATCTTCTGTTTTAAGCCAAGGAAGAGTATGAAAGGTTTTTTTTTGTCTTGAAATCAATCAAAGAAATTTGATTAGCCTGATAAAAACTCTTACCCAAAATGATATGTACTATTTTCTTCAAATGGGTTATTGAATTACCTAGGACTTCTTTGAATGAATCATTTGAAATCCTGCCATTGACTTCTAAAACACATCAAAGTTTATCTGGAGCTTTGAACCATGATTAGTGTCTTTTTTATCTCACCAAAAAATTTCTTTGAAACCAATCAAACCAATGTTTTTTGAGGCCAACACTCATACTTGGTTTATCTTGAGTTTTTTTTGTGCCTACATTAATTTATCAGAAAATTTTCAAATTTATAAAAAAATTTGCACTTCCACTATGAAAACCAAGTAAAAAAATCTGGATGAATTTTTCACTGAAGAACTGTGGTGATGAATGCTGCTTTCATCCCTCTCTCTTCTGCTATACTCCATCAGACTTTCAAAATGAAAATTGGGAAATTTTTGACTTGAACAGTAAATTGATGGATTGATGGAATATCATAAAATTTTAAATCTGTCTGCCTTGTATCAGATAAATAATTTAACAGAAGTGAGTCACATTCAAAATTTGTGCAAACAGCCTCCAAAATTAAAAATATCCTTACCTTTCCTCTACCATGTGCTTGGAGCACAGCTTTAATGGCCCTAATTAAGTCAGAGGTTGAATAATTAGAGAGGGGCATTTAAATCTGGATCAAAGGAATATTCATAATATCCATAACATCCTTAATCTTTAAATTTAGGGAGAAGCATCTTTTTTTTGAATATTGAACCTAATTTGATATGATCTGGGAGCTGTTACTTAATTGAAATCTTGATGCAAATTTGCACAATTTCTTTCTTATCCCCCCCCCTTGTATTTAAACCTAAATCATCTTCCCAACTTGATTTTTATCTACCTCCATAAATATATTGGTTTTTTGAGGGTTGTAAAATATCAATGTTGACCTCCTTTTAAAAAGAATTCAGTACCCAGTGTTGTTCCCTGCAATCTTAGCCTCTGACCAATTCATCCAACAAGGAAAATTATGCTTATCTTTACTCTGCATTCAATCATTTACACCTGGAACCCAAATTTGGGGAAGCCTATTCATGTTTTTATTCTTTTAGAAATGCAACACATCAAATTAGGAAACATAATTGGAAAATTTTAACGTTTTCCCTAAGCTTTTGAATTCTCCCTTGCATTCAAATTTCTACTTGATGGAATTTTCGCTCATGTGGATTCCCAAAATGATCTTAATATTTTTTGAGGATGGAAAGCATTGAATCTCATGTTATGACAAACCACGTTCAAGCAATTTTTTTTAGTTTGATCCGGCTGAAGAGTTGGATGATCAAACTTTTTTTTCAGCATTCTTATTTCTATTTTTTGTAACTATCTGCTCCTATGAAGGAGGGGATTGATAGGATCAGGTCCGAGGAATCAATTTCCGATGAAAAATTCAAACCTGGTGATTTAACCGCACGACTGATGATACTCTGAGCATGAATACTTGTTAAAATGTGGGAGGTTAGATCCTAATCTTGGGGCTCGGCGATCAAAATACTGTTGAGAGTTAGAGGGATGGATCCCTTGGGTTCTTTTGACTCTCGCGACCTGATTTGTGTCCTCGTTGTTATTAACTTTTTCATCATTTCGATGGTGGTTCCTCAAGCAAGAGGCAAGTAAGTGACTTGAATCGTGTTGATTTGTGTATCCCCTGTTGATGTCCTTGCGCCGCCCTGGGAGGATGGAGTAAGAAAACAGTCGTGGCTATGTGAACCCGTGGTGATACCCTGATTGAGGTCTGTTGAAGCTTCTGTAACATCTCAGCAACACCTCTTCACCCCCACTATCTCTATGCTCCCAAATGACCATCGATCATCAACCTCACCCCTCATCCGATCTCCAACCTCTCCCTCCCATTCGAATTCTTTCCCAACTCTCCCATCATTCGAGAGATATCATCGCTCCCAAGTTATCGGTCTCAGTTTCCAAAGTGTCTCGAACTCGGTTCAGAATTCACCAGCTCACAACTGTCGCTCGAGTCGAGGGATATCCAGGTCTACAGGCAGCCACGGCGAAAGCTGATGAACCTGACGACGGCCCCCAAATGTATCTGACGCGAAAGCTGACTTGGATCGAATATTGCCATCGAGTCGAGCTTTAGAGCCTAGTCTCAATCCAACCTCAGTTCGTCTGATCGTTTTGCGAGACTCAACTCTTATCGTTATCTATCTCTAGAACCTTCTCATCATGTCATCCGAGTCAATCGATCGATCGAATGATCAATCCAATTTGGATGATGATTATCTTGCGATCGATCTGAGGATCAGATTATTAGAGTCCGTCTTTGCTGGTGCTCTATCAAGCTCCGAGGTTTTTGTCAGTCGGGTCAAGAGTGAGACGACGACCAAGAACTCGATTGCACTGCGAATCGAGAGAATCCACAATCAACTCACGACGATCCTCAACACCAAACCAAACGATGCGATCCGACGTTTCGTCCACAGTTGTCAGTCCCTTTTATGGTCATCAGCCGCCGCCTCCTGGGTCCCTCATCCCTCCATCGGCGAGGTTTAAGCAGTGTTGATGATTTAGATTGAATTCGACCCGCTTCGATCACTCTCTCGAAAGATGATCTTAACGAACCCTTGTTACATCTACCCAACCCTCTTTCTAGCAACAAGCCATCGCCCACCCCATCCCTCTCCACGACTGAGAAGATCGGACTGGTTTTTGAAGCCGAATCGGAGATCATCGAACTTGAGAGAGATCTTCGAGAGATCGAATTACTCGATACTCGTGGGTTTGTCGGCGCAGGCAAATTAGCCAGTCAGTTCTGGTCCGGTTGACCGTCTTTTTTGAGTTTGAAAGCATCGTTTTACTGATCAGAGAAGCAGCAACCCTGTGAGTATGTACGTAGATGGAGATTGGTCCGTTGAAGAACTCACAACTTCGGTCTTGGACCCTTTGGAGGAATGTGACAAGGCGATTAAGGAGATAGAGGATCAGGCGGCCACGATCATGTCACGATACGATTCCTACGTGAGTTCATCGCTCGATGGGCTAACAATCGGCCTTTATTTTTTTTGTAAATGCAATCCTATGGTCGCTAGACTGAGCGGACAAATCAACCCTTCCAGTCAAGTTGACTCTCTTCTTACCCTTGATCGCCCGGCTTTCATTCAGGTCAACGCTCTCTCAGAAATTTTCATTTCATGGGATTCCATTCTGAGTACAGTTGAAGATGATATACTCCAACTCCAGAGTGCTCTCAGACCTAGAGAGCTCTGATTGACCTGCCGAGTCACGCCTGAGCCTCAGTCGTAGCCGTTCTCTCTTGGTCCTCTGTAATTTCCTTCCAAGTTCACAGAGGCAGTGAGCTGCGCCTGTTGTAGGCAAATGCTATGCATACCATACATACACATACACACCCGAGCTAGCTGAAAACTCAAGTGTTAAGCTCAGCCACTAACAAGGGAAAAAATTATTTCGAGCAGCATCATCGGGTTTTTTTTTTTCTTTTGACATTCCGATTCCTCCTGACAGAGTTACTAGTGTAAACTTGTTTATTGGTTGATGACTTCACCTGTTTAGATCAATCTCTTATTAAGTCAGAAGAGGTAACTGGAGCGTGTTGTTGCGTATCGCATCGGCCCTTTTAGATTCTAAGGAAGCTACTTAACATCTTAAGAACTGATTGGGGGCTGGCACTTGGATTTATCGTTCAAAGAACGCATCCGGCTTCCATGAACCCAGCTTGTGTTCCAAATGGGAGGGGAGAGCATTGGTCTCCAGAGTGACTCAAGTCCTCCGCGATGATGACGTCGCCGTGCGGGAGGAAGCGAATGCCTTCAATGAGAGGAAGGAAGCCTTTGCTGCGGGAAAGCGGAGCTCCTCAGTCAGAGTCGACGGTTACGTGAGCACGAGCTGGCTCGTAAAGCAAATATTTGACCATCCTTGATTGGTGAGCTCATGAGCAAGCCATTGCATTTGTAAGGATAAATCAGAATGCCAATCTCGAACTCTGGACGAAAGCAATCCAGCGCCCGTGTCCTCCAAAAAAAAAAAAAAAAAAAAAAAAAACAGTCCGTTAATATTCAAATCTCGTGATCCTAACTCCTGCTTTCAACTCGTCCAAGTGAGGAGGCGATCAACTATTAAGCTACGATAGTCTCGAGTTTGTTTATGTGCATCTCGGATACATACAATGACGGGGCCAATCTTAGGATTACCAAGTGGGTGACGATTAGCAGCGGGGATCGGAAGGTCGGGCCCGGTCCCGTTGGACTTGAGTGAGAGTCTCATGGTGAGTGAAGCCAGCCAAAGAGCTGCTAGCAGAGCCCCCTAAGGGTTGGTAGCTTCCAAGCCTGGAAATCCTCTCGTCCAACGTGGGTCTAGCTGTGGCTGAGAGGGATCTGGAGGTGATGATCGTCTCTCTAACAGAGATGGTGGGTAATTTGGATCGGGGTGGGAACTGGAGCTTGCCTTCGATTGCGCGCTCTGTTGGACGACTTTCGCAAGCAGATAGAGAGCCCAGCCCACCCAGCGTCGCTATCCATGGTCATGATGAAGGATCCAGAATCTGGTGAATTCGATTCTGACTCAGCGTAGTCCACGATAGAATGCTCCAGTCACACCCTCTGAGCCTGTAGATTGTGATGTAAATCTCTCTCTCTCTCTCTCTCTCTCTCTCTCTCTCTCTCTCTCTCTCTTTTTCTTTTTCTTTCTTTTTTTTTTTTTTTTACAATGCTTACTATCGATTGGCGGTTGGTTGAATGTGCTACGACGGCCACAAAGTCCTGAATTTGGCGGACTAATTGAGCTCAAAAGGAGAAGGGAAGGAACACTCCGGATGTTAGCGGCTCGTCAAAGGTCTTCTTCGACAGGGGGGACCGTCCGATTGGTCTCCTGTTGATGAGCTCAGCCACAGAGGACAAGGAGCCGATACACTCACTCGGTTATCTTTGAGTCTCGAGGCTTAGCTCGAAGGCTGACTGGCCTCTGGAGGGCGGGGAGGGTCCTGCTCCAGATGGCGGGCTAGTCCTCAAGATATTTACTTATGCCGTCCTGCCCTTGAAGATCTAGTGGGGCCTGTGCCACAAGCAGAGAGAGCAGAGAGGCAAGGAATCAAGTGCTCATGGAACTCGCCAGCCTTACCGTCCTGGATCATGATGATGGGCTGCTAGATGATGCATGACGGATGAGGGGGATGCCATGGGCGTTGTGCCTTAAAGATTGTTTCCAAGCAAACCAACCAAGTCGATCAACCAAGCACCAGAGAACACTCTGCTATCGGCGGAGTAGAGTAGAGTAGAGTAAAGGCCTTCCCTTCCTCCAGTCATCCATCATAAGAACCCTCCATCGCCTCTCCTCCATCCTCTGTCCCTTCCACCCCCCACCATCCATCCATATCATCCATCACACCGACTCCTTGCTCCCCCTCAACTCGTTGAATCGATTCCGACCAGCTTCGTGTGCTCCTTACTGATTGCTCCCGTCATCGTCTCCTCGAGAAAGATTCCAGGAAGCTTACCTTGGTTGTATCTACCTGCTTCCTCGATTACCGCCTCCCTTCCATCTCATTCCCATCTTCCAGTTTCCTCCCGTCTTAGAGTCTCAGTCACACCCCATCATCATCATTAACATCAAGCAGATCCAATCTGGTCTTGTCATCTAAAACGTTTGCCGTTCTGTTGAGCTCTGTAGTAGTCGTATCCTTTCAACGCTCGCCAAAGAAAATTATCCTCGCACCTCCCCAAAGTTGAATTACTTCCACCCTTCAATCTATCCATCTCCATCTTTACGGAGCAGATCTATTTAAAAACCCTCTTTCAAGATTTTTTAATCTCTCTCTGTTGTTGAGCCTTCCCCCCCACCCCCCCATATCTTATCTATTGACTAGCTTAGAGATCAGAGAAAATGTCCCTTACTCTTGATTCGTTAGCAGTCGACGATCAGGTGTCTACACCAACCCCGGGCTCACCTCATCCGTACATACCAGTTGATAATCACGATCGACTGAATTCGATCCAGCTGAGTAGTGACGCCAGTGGGGAGCTATCGGTCGCTCATTCCCCCCGTTCTTTCCTCGATGTACCTGGCGAGGCTCTTTCTGAACTGCGCAATGCTCGCAACCCACCTTGGTTACATGGTCTCACAGGCACCCCACCAGGCCTTCTTGGGCTTCATCCCGTCGACCGTGCGGGAAGATGGGTGGAAGATGCTCGTAGACTTAACGAACAACCCCTCGATTTGGCGGCTCGTAAGTTCTTGCAACCCAACGAAGGATGATAACACACCAATGCTAATACTGATTCGTTCTGTGAAATCTCAAGATGCCAATCTGGCTCGTCTCTCCTTGGGCCATGGGCTTATTCCACCAGGCAATTTGACGCATTTATCCCCTCGCGTGTCAACGGCAGCTTTCTTGGGGCGAGCGGATTTGATTTCTGGAGTATCGAAAGTTGGGACCAAAATCAAGGCTTCGCCCTTTGATAAAGCAACTAATCTCAAGGATAAACGCATTGATGTTAACGTTCATCGTTCGATTGATGGCTCGGCCCGTCAGTCATCCCCTGATGGCTCGGCCCGTCAGTCATCCCCAATGTTTAAATCCAATGGTGGCCAGTCAGGCGACGTCAGTAGTGAGGAGGAGGAAGCGTGGCCAATGCCTGAGACTCCCTTTATGTCTCAAGATGTGTGGAACGACCCGAATCATAAGGGTCTTGCCAAATCGGCCAAGTTTGATGCTGGCAACCAACCCAATGGTCCGGTTCATCCCACCATCCCGGTGGAACTTCACAAAGTCATCAGCGATCATCGCAAAAACGCGCATGCTGGTGGCCGGGCGAACGCCGTGGCTGTAAAAAACATGGCGAAAGAAGGTGAAAGAAGAATCGGTCGTTGTAAGATGTACAACTGTGATAAGGGGGTTGGGTTTTTGATCGACGACCGCCTCGATCAAGTTCCACACGATGGTCGGTTCACGCTCTCTGTTGTCTGCATGACGATCGTTCCAACTAATGAACTCATTCACATCATTGCTTGTATCAGTTAAAATCCATTGGACCGATATCTACTCGGACCAGGAGTTCAAGTCCCTCGCCAAGGTATACAAGCTTCTCTTATGGTTGGTGATGGTGACGCGTGAAAGCTAATGATTGTTCGGACTACTTACAGGGAGAAGTTGTGGAATATACCTTGAATATCACCGCAAATGGCTTTTCCGCTTCCTACGTGACCGGTCCCGGAGGCAGACCTGTGATGGGTGCCGAGCAAGCCATCGTTCAAGCAAGGTAAGCTAAGTCGATTAACACTCTTGGTCGTCTGTGTGTGCTTACGGAACGTTCATGTCTCTTGCAGTCGACAAACTAGCTACAAGTTGTTCAAAGCCGGCGCCTTACCAGTCAAAACCTATAGGTCAAAGTGGGAAACCATTCTCTGTTAGTTTGATTCCTTTTTGTTGTTGTTCTGAACGTTCGGTATTCTTACTTGGGATTGGATTGAATCAATGTAGCACCGGTCACGAGTGATAAATCACCCTCTCAACCGGCTAACAATAATTCTGTCACTAGTCGCTCTGTTGGCAGTACGCGATCGATTCCAAAACTTGCTGAGTCCAAGAGTGAGGTTCACTCGACCCTTTCATCAACCGGTTTTCGTTATCAAAATCATGCTGGGAAGGTTACTGCTCCGTCGGCCGAACCAGCCAAGGGTCCGGCGATCGATATGCGAAAACTTGGGAGCAACGACAGCGCGTTGCTCAATCCAGAGCATCTCGCCTTCAATCATCAACCTGCTATTTCGGGTCCAGCTCTCAACCCAATGACGCAGTTCAACACACCGGGATGGAACTCCTTTCGATCTCCTCTAAATTATCTCCAGAGTCCCAGCTCTTTAGTTCATAGCTTTTCGAGTTCTCATACTCCCCTTCCTGCTCTTTCGCATTCGGTCTTGACCCCTCTCTCCACAGAAGCTGGTAATCCGCTCTTTCACGGTGGATATACTCCCCATCATGTCCCGTCAAGTCGATCCCCTACTGTTGCGTTTGCTACACCGTCCGAATCTTCCAACCCATTTCTGGCCCATCGCCTTCTCAATCCCTCCCAACTTGGGATGAATCCGACAGATCTTCACAGTTTCCTCGCCGAGCGCCAATTACTTTTGCAACAGCAGGCTCTCCTGATGAGTATGTATCAGAGCAAGAGCCAACCTACCCCGTCGACCACAATTCCAACGCTCCAGCAACTCGCCGTTCCAAACAAACCTCATAGCGGACCAACTGCTGATGGACAACAGTACCTCGGTGCTTACGACCGAGCAGGTCTCAACCTTGATGCGAAGTTCCCGTATTTTGGCTTGTTACCGCCTATCGCCCTACCCGTCAGTAAGGAAGCGCCCAAGCTCAGCGATCTTTTGCCCCACCGGAGCACCGGTCCATGGCGCGCGGGGGATCTATCAGATCTGAAAGTTGATTTCTCTGCGGGCTTGAGAGCTAACGCGGAAGCATTCAAACCAGCCCGATCTAACTCTCCTGGAGCCCATCCACAGGAATCGCAAGCAAAGTGCTCGACTGAACAAGCGTCACCTGAAATACCTAAAAAGATAGATGGACCGGTTTATCAGATACCTGGACGCAGATCAGTCTCTGATCCTGCTTCGGGTGGAATATCTAGTAACAAAAAGGCTAGTGTTTTGGTAAATTCACAATCCACAAGAATCTCAGATACCTCGGCTCCCACGAACGCACTCAAATCTAGTGGTGATAAGTCAGGTAGTACTAAGCGTGTCACGTTTTCAGAGCAACCTACCCGCCGAGTGGTTTCACATGGGGAGGTGGCTGGCGCGCCGGTCCACCGATCGAATTGTTCCGAAGACAATTTGAGTGAAGCGGGGGAAGAAAGTATTGATTTGACGAGTTTCGATTCCGGTTACATTAACCTTTCGAATCCAAAGCTCGAGCAATATTCGACTCATTTAGAAGATATTCGGAATAAGGTTGTGGGAGATGTGAAGAGTGTTGACTTGGCGATGGAACGTCTTCGAGAAGCGGCCCGGCCCAGGCGATTCTCGATTATCAAGGATCCTTCCACCACAACGATCGGTCATCCAGGTAGTAAAGAATTAGCTTCACCAAGTACTATGGGCAATGGAACCTCTGGTCTCGTGGGAAATAATCATGCTGATAGCATGAACGCCGAGCATCATACCAAGTTATCGTTGATGATCCAAGAAGTCGTGCCTCAAATACCCTCTCAGAGCCAAGTCAAAGTTTAACTTGGAGCTATCAATCAGCTACTATGATTTTTCTCTTCCTCCTCCTTCTGACCGAGTTAGAAGCTTTCCCCCTTATTTTCCCATTTCTTGATATCACACACGAAACATGAAGTAACTGTATCCAAAAGAAAGGAGAGATCGATCTTTTTATCCGGTCTAAAATGATTTATCTTTTTGTATTTTTTGTGCCTTTGTATCTTTTTCTTTTTCTTTTTCTTTACAATCAACGCACGTTGAGGCATGATCTTTTTTCTTTCTTTTCTTTCTTTTTCATCTCACCTCTCAATCACTCTCGATCCTTCCCTGCGGATTTTCTCATTTCTCTCTTGCCGACTGTTCTCTTTCTCTCTCTCTCTCTCTCTTTCTCTCTCTCTCTCTCTCTCTTTCTCTCTCTCTCTCTCGCGAAGTATAAATTGTCTCTAACGACCACCGATTCTATTCCCCTTGAATTTGGGCTACTATCCAAGATTATCAGTTTAATAAGTGAATTGGAATATTGAAAATAAAGAGAAAAAAAAAGAATCTTTCGAAAAAAAAAGAAAAAAAAAAAAATAATATAAAATATAAAATAAGAAAGGCGTGAAAAAAAAACCTCCACCAATGTTTTTCCTTCAAATTTTGTTCTCATCCCACCCCGATCTGGATTCCTCGATTCTAAATATCTTTGATCATCGTCTTGAACGATCAATGTATGTACCATTGAAGTATAACCAGACCGTTTTGTTGTTCCAGCTTTGAACGTTTATATACTCTATTCTTTTCCTCTCTCTCTCTCTCTCTCTCTCCCTCTCTCTCCCTCTCTCTCTCTCTCTCTATTTCCTTTTGTTTTTTTTTGTTGACGAAAAAAGAAAAAGGAATAAAAATAAAAACCCACCCCCAGAAAAATCAAACCTGTGAGAAGAGTTTATGGTCCTTGTTTTCATTTTTTTGATTTCCGATGAGGTGGTCTTTTATCGAGACGAGATCAAAGAAACTTGGTGAGAAATCTGTCTCGTATGATTATTGTGTCAACTAAAGATCCAGCGGCGATCCAGTTGCTCCCGCAGCCTCCGGTGCGCAGACCCGCGCCGTTACCGACACCAGTATTTCCAACCCGTGCTAAGTCTACCTCGGCCCCAGGCTTCTGGAACTCCACCTCCTTACGGCTCCGTCGTCTTCGACTCCGTCTCTCCCCTCTCTCGATCCGATACCCGATTCCCAACTCGTCCTCCCACTTCCCTATCCAGCCAGAGAAACGTACCGCACGCGACCTATCCTTGGCAACCCGATTGAATTCAGGAGGAGCAAGTACTCAACCCACTCCCTCCTGTGATCGTGGCGCCAAGCCCGCTAGCAGTGCTTTCGACTCAGGTATTTCCTCAAGTCCTATTCTCCCCTCTCATTGTTTTCCTGGTCTACGTTTTGTCTTTCCTTCTCATTTTTCATTCCTTTCTGACTTGTGATCATCTCTGCTCTCTTATCTCAATCTACAACATGTTTCTCAGATTATACTATTACAAGCGTTGTAATTGAATTGAAATAAAGAGACTCTTGAGCAAATTTTCACATGGTAGCGAGAGTTGACTCTTAATTCAAACAATGCTTGAATAGATACATAGGTTGAAAAATCCAGGTACCCTAACAAATGGCCAAACGCATGGGACATCCCATACTCATCCCTCAATCAGACGACTCGGACAATGACTACTCAACCAAATCAAAGATCGTAAAACAAAACCGTCATAACTGGCACAATTGGAAAAGCGCGTTTGAAGACATAATCATTGGGAAAGGCCACAAGGAGATAATAAGTGACAAATGGATCAAGAATAACTTGCTCACCAAAACTTATTGACGCAAGAATGCTCTGGCACCCAGTCTTCTAAGAAATTAAATTGAAAAGGACTTGTTATCCTGCGTTAAATCCAGCAAATCAGATTTCAGAAAGGCGTACAAGCTCCTTGCAAGTGAGTGCGGCAAAAATTCTTTAATTGTCATAGGGGACGCACTAATTTGACTGGTTAACCTGACATACAAGCCGGGGAGAAGCTTACATGAACATACCTCAACGTTCAAGGATGCCTATGTCAACCTCACCAGCATGATCAAAAGGCAGCCAATCAAGAACCAAATCATGAAAATCTCCTCAGCCTTGGCTGCAATCTTTCTCATCAAAAGCCTGAGACAAGAAAACCTGATCTCAAGTATCACCTCAACTCTCTACAACATAAAGCCCTTCACCTTGGAGGCGGTGTCTACTAGAATCCTGTTGGAAGACTCAAGACAAGAGTTGAACACCATTGATACAAGCTACTATGCTCTCAACACTCAATCCCAACCTTGTTGCAACAAACACACTACTTGTGGTAAACCGGTGGACAAAGGGGCACCATCTCTTCCCAACCAACCACACTCTGTTGCCCCAACCAGGAACAACCCTCAACTTTGTTCACAACCCACATCCTTAGCTGCTCAAATAGAACGGTTAGATTGGGAACTCAAACAACTCAGGTAGCAACACTACGTGAACTTTGCGGAAGACTGCACCAAGGAGTCCACTGCTGAAGATACGGTTGAAAATGCGCTCATGGTGGACAATCAATCAACTGATCCAGATGACTGCGGGTTTCTTCTCTGCAACAATGTACTATACAACACTGCAGCCCCAAGTGGACCTAGGTACAAGCTGGTTTATGACTCAGGTGCTTCAAGGTCCACTTTATGTAACCTGTTGCTACTGTACAATCCCACACCCATTGTAAAGAATCTAAATACTTATGGAGGTTGTATCAATATCACACACATTGGAAAACTCAACATAGGCGGAACAACCATCTATCCTGTGTTCTACGCTCCTGAAGGACCTTGCAATCTGATTTCTACCATGCAACTAGAAGACCATGGGCTGCGCGTGGTGCACAAACACCGTACCGTACTGGTGAAACTTGCGGATTGGATTGTGTATTGGTTTCCTAGGATTGGTAATCTCTACATTTTTTACTATTCCCCCCACCTGATACCAACCTGGCTAGAGTAAGCAACACCAATTTGGATTGGCATATAACACTGGGCCACCCGTCAGATGCCTACTTACGGAAGTTTCTCACCTTCCACAAGTTGCCTGTGCCAACCCCTTTCCCCTTGGCCAACCGTTGCAACATCTGTTCTGAGTGTAAGATCAAGCACAAATCCCACTCAAACCCCCTACCAGTCTTGCTTAAGCCATTTCAAAGCCTCCATCTTGATGTACTTCAAATTACTCCACCTTGCAAGCAGTTGGCCTTGTAAATTCTTGTGATCATTGATGATTTCTCCAGATTCAACAGGATCTATGTTCTCAAGAACAAGTCCAATGCGGAGGATAGGATTGTCAGCTACTTTCAAAAAATCAAGAACGAGCTCAATGTTACCCCGGAATTCCTACACTGCAATCAAGGTGGTGAATTTGGCTCAACAAAGTTCCAAGAATTCCTATCAAGCCGTGGGATTGTTCTTGAAGAAGGTCCTTCAAACTCCCCTCAGTCGAATGGACTTGCCAAACACTTCAACCAGACCATTATGAAAAAGATGAGGTGCATTCTAGCACAGTTGGACATACCCATCAACTACTGGGACAAGGCCGCAAAGTATTCTTCAATGCTGATTAACATTATTCCCTCTGCGTTGCTTGGCTGCAAGTTGCCGGTTAGCACCCTACTCACTGCAAATGCCACCATAGAGCCTGTGCAAGACATACTGAACATAATCCCATTTGGTCTAAAGTTGCATATGCACATCTCTCCCCCATCAAAGCTGGATATTTGATCCAAACCCCTCCTATTACTTGGGTATGAACAGTACATGGATGCAGGGCGGTTCTTGGACCCAAACAAATGGAGGGTGGTGGTAAGCCGGGAATTCACGCCAACCTTTCTTGTCTTACCGTATCACTCCGCTCAATCCTTAAAAAAATCCCTGTCCTCACTCCCACAGGCCGCAACAATTCCCGCAACAGAGCAAAACACTTCCTCTGTACTTCTCCCCATCTCTCAGCCCCAGAAACATAAGTGCCACAAGACAATTGATGTCAGCCTCCTGGATGCCAAGACCCTTGCTATCCTTTAGCTACCAGAGGTGATAGAATAAATAATAAATATATTATTTAATAAATGCAGCAAAAATCCGTAAAATATTTGGATTAAGCTTATTGCAAGGTTGAGTGGTTTGGTTAAGGTTTATTGTTTTAAATCAATATGAATAAATTGATTATTAAATATTTTTATAGAGGGGCCACAATTATATTGGGGATCTTTAACACCTCTCTTCAGGGATTTCAGTATGAAAACACGTAGTCCTGGTTACTTTGGGCTCTTTAGCTTAAAGGATATTTTACCCAAAGATAATATGTATATAAAATACACAGTGGAGTGGCAGGGCCTTGTAACCAAGCTTCCACGACAGAGAAAGGATAATAAAACTCACTGGTATATTATTAAATCCTTTAAGTATCTGTTTGGGACATGCACTGATGGGTTAAACCTGTATACTGGGGTTATAAGGTTGTTCAGCAGTTTTAATTGATAAAAAAAGAGGTTGAGGACGGATATTATTGATAAGACTTAGCCATAAATCACTTACTTATCTCTTTTAAGTACTTGATTACCTTGGCATGGTGTCTGGATATAAATATAAGTGGGTCTCTGCCCATCAATATCCTCAAAAGAGCTCTTTATTTATAGCTTTTGGAGTCCCAATACTATCCTTCTGAGGGGTACAGGGGCTCAAAGGGACAGACACTAAGGCTAGCAGGGTAAAAAGTGGTAGCCTGTCACGCGTTCTTGGTGCTATAGCACGGGTAGCATCTAATTCCTGAGGGTATGGGAATTATTCTACTTTATAATAGATATTAGGATGTGTGAATAACACTAATCTGCCCTATTTATGTATTATTTAATTAATTATCCTTAGTAAATGTTCCCAGTAATTTAAAAATTATTGAAATAGACATTTCTACGGACATCCTGATGTCAGGTGAGTTCTCATTATGTATTAAATAACTGGAGTAAAGTCATGATATTGATTTTACTCCTTATTTTCGAGTTTTAGTTGATTTACTAAAATAATTACTTAAAAAAATTAGTCATGGGAATTCATGTAATATTTTTACATCATTAGTTTTCTTAGTATGTCACAAAGATATTGATGTCTAGAAATTCTCATAAAAGTATATTAAGATATTTTAATATATTTTTAGAAGTTGTCATTGTCTTATTTTTGAAATTCTTGGTACTTTGAATTATATTTAATAAAAAATACGTATAAGGGTTATTTAACTATTTTTATATAATATTATGTACTTTTAGACTATCTAATATCCACGGGAACATTTATTACATATGTAGAATTTTCCTGTGTGGGTTGTAGCATGTTTACGCAGTACCTAAGCCTCTCAGGCCGCCTGTCACTCTGTCAACCCGTAGTCCCCCAGCTGCGTACTTGTCAGAGGCACGGGGCTGCGTACACAACCTTAAAGGAGTGACAGGGCTGTATCTCAGCCGCACGCCGGTGCATTGGCTGCCGCGGCTGCGTGCAGGAATTGTGACAAAACACATTTCCATCCGTAACTCTTAAAATATACAAAACACCTCAATTCTGAGTGAATTTTAGGTGTGAAACCTATACGTGACAATACGTGTGAAATATTTAATTGACCAAAAGCTCAATAGTGGAGCCGTGGTATTTTGGTCTTTCTTTCCTTAATTATTTAAAAATATAAGGAGTTGGATTTCAAGGGTGGGGTCAGTGAGTGACCCTATCTAATTTTGGGTTGAGAATCAATTTCTGTAAGAATATTTATGGTTTTCCTACTCCTTCTTAGGTTAATTATATTATTATTATTTTTATGTAATTTTTGTTACTTTTGCAGCTTGCTTTGCAATAGTAGCAAGCTGACATTCCCTCACTCCAAGATATGGCCATATCTGAAAAAAAATCTGGAGGATGTTGGGAGAAAATTAACTTCATGTGTGTTTCAGTTCCTTTTGCTGGCCCTGTAGTTTCTGAGATGTATTGGTCCATCAGGTATGTTATTTTCTGGTAACCATTCATCTTTGTCTGCAGATTCTCCTTTGTATCTTACTAAGTATAGTCTAACATCTTTTCCTTGTACTCTATCTTTCTTGTCTCTCAATATCCTGCTGAATTTCCCTTTTTGTTTCACAGGGTCAGGTTCCATTGGGATTATTGCTGGAGGGGGGTTGCTAACTTCTCTTGGTTGAAAGTGTTTGACTAGGCTAACAGGAAATACTGGGTGTTTCCTTGATAATTCTTCACTCAAGATTAATTCCACAGCATTTTTTCCATGCATCTTCTTGATAACAAATGGTTCAACAAAGGCTGGTTTCAGTTTTCTGTTACCTGCTAGATTGCTGAAATTGGTTGTAGATATCAAGATCTTATCACCTATCTTAAAGTCAGGTTCTTTATGTGATTTGTCCCATCTTTGTTTGTTTTATTCTACTGCTTCTTCTACACATTTTTGAGCATTATTATTTGCCAGATCTATCATCTTCTTAAAGTCAAGAGATGTTGGATGAATAGTGGCTAAGTTATAGTTTAAGTTATTCCTAGGGAGTTTTGGAATCCATCCTCTTTCTAGTAGGTAAGGAGCTTCTTTGGTAGTAGAATTTTTACTGCTTTTATAAGCCATTTCTAGGGCTGGGAGTAGGCTTACCAAATCATGGCAATAACCATATGAGTTTTTGTATTCTAGACCAAAGCTACAGAACCTTCTTAGCATATCTTCTAGGTTCTGTATCATTCTTTCAGCTAATCCATCAGTCTAGGGATGGTATGCTGTAGAAAATGCTAGAGTAGTACCCAGTATATCCTGTAGATTCCTCCAAAACTCAGAGCTGAATTTGGGGTCTCTGTCACTGATTATAATCTTGGGTAAACCCACACCAGATATGATCCTGTTCCAGAATAGTAAAGCTACATCCATAGCACTATCTTCTTTGTGGTTAGGTAAGAATTTTGCCTTCTTAGAATATCTGTCAACTATAACTAGGACAGAGTTATATGAATGAGTACCTCCAGGGGGGAGGCCAGTGACAAAATCCATATTAATGATTTCCCATCTGGTTGTAGGTTCAGAGATTTTCTGTAAGTCCAAACCTTTTTCCACTAGTTTTATTAGATTTTTGGCAGGTTTCACAGCTAGTAACATATTTAATAGTGATTTCTTTCCAGTCTATCCACCAAGAAGTTTGTTTTACTTTTTACAAAGTTATTTCTGTGGATAGATGCCCTGATGAACACTTTTCATGGCATTCCTGGAGTATACGTTGTATATGTTCTTTTTTACTTAGTACTAATACACTGGAATGTTGGTGTCTGTAGTAAAGGAGACCTTCCAAAAAGGTAAAACTTCCTGCTTTATAGGGCTTAAGTAATGGAGCAGGTAGAATATTTATCAGAACTGCTTCTGGGGATTCACATTCCATAATGGTAATCAGCAGCTTGATTTCAGGAGAGTAGTTTTCCCTTACTAGGTTGAATAAAGCAGCATCTAATTCACATAAGTGGATCCCCATTAATATTGGAGCATTCAGTGCAAAAAGATTGATGTTCAGGATAGGAAAAATATCTTGATCTTCAGGGTCATATGCTGAATTTTTAGAGTCATTAGGCAAAGCACTCCTACTTAGACTATCAGCATTCTGATGCTTAGCTCCAGCTTTATGCACTATAGTCATCTGACCTCTATACTGTTGTATAGCAATTTGCCACCTGAGCATATGTCTGCTGGGATTTTTCATGTTCATAAGAGTTCTTACAGAATCACAGTCCGTGATTACTTGAAAAGTGGTGCCTTCTAAGTAATAGTGTAGCTTTTCCAAAGCCCATACTAGTGCCAAACATTCCAACTGACTGGCTCCATATCTCTTTTCTGTATCTTTGATCTGTCTAGATATGAATAGTACTGGTTTCCCTACTGGTTTGTCTTCTTCTATCCTTTCTTGATGTAGAGCAGCTCCTAACCCTTCCATACAGGCGTCAATGTACAGTTTGAAGGGCTTGGAGTAATCTGGTTGGATGAGTAAAGGAGTAGAGGTCATAGCTATTTTTAGTTCCTCAAAGTTTTTCAATCTCTCATGAGTCATTTCAAATAGAGTGTTGTTGTTGCATACTTCATACAGACTTTTAGTTAGCATAGCAAACTTTGGTATGTATTGTCTGTAATAACTGCAAAAACTAATGAAAGACAGTAACTCTGTTTTGTTTTGAGGCATAGGTCTATTCATGACAGCAGCTATCTTATTTTGATCAGCAGCTAGAGTTAGACCAGAGAATATATGTCCTAAGCCTTTCAATTCTCCGTAGCCAAAGTTGCATTTCTTCATGGACACCTTCAATCCTGCTCTGGAGATAGTCTGGAGTACTAATCTTACTTGGTTAATATGAGTATCCCAATCATCAGAGTATATGATAACATCATATATATATACCATCATCCATTCCTTGTCTGATGTATGTACCTAGAACTGTATCCATTGTTCTCTGGAAGTGTGATGGGCATTCTTTATACCAAAGGGCATCCTAAGATATTCATATATTCCCAAATGACAGATTATTCTCATAAAATTCCTGCTTTCAGGGCTTATTGGTATCTGGTGGAAACCTTTAAGAATATCCATAGTAGTGATGTACTTGGCCTTGGACAAGTTATGCAGAGCATGATCAATCCAGGGTATAGGATAATAATCTGCCTGAGTATAATTATTGAGCATTCTGAAGTCTCCTACCATTCTTGACTTTTCATTATGCCCAGCTATGATTACAGGTATGGTCACATCTACCTGTTCATTATGCCCCACTTTCCTTAGTACTTGTAAGTCTATTAGTTCTTGGATATGTTCCTCAAGAGCTTTTCTAGACTTAGGACTAGAAGGATAGGCTGGCCTTCTTAAGTTTGGAGGATAAGGAGGCTTAATGGTCAATGTCAATACCATATCATATCCTTTAATATCACCAATGGAATGATCTTTAGTACAAAAAGCATTTTGGTTCTCAAAGCAGACTGTCAATATATCTTTCTTCTGTTCCTCAGAAAGTTTCATATTCAGAGCTGCATGAGAGAAGTATTCTTGGTAAAAGTCTTCTAAATGCTTTTGATAAGTAGAGGAGGGGAAGTTAGATTGAATGGTGCATATCTTAAACTTCTTGTCCCAATTACCACCGACTGTGAAGTATCTCCCTTTACTCTGGAACACATCTATACCATATAGACATAAGGCATCATTACCCAGTATCAGGTAGTCACATAGTCCGTTGAGAAATACTACAAATTTCAATTTTATCCTCAAAGATCCTTTAGTATGAGGTAGTATTATAGGAGCAGTCCATACTCGAATAGCATTCATGGTAGAGTTTCAAGAGCTGAACCTGGCTTTTGGGACAGGCAGAAGGTGTTCTTTCCAATTGGGATCACATTTGTTTAAGAATTCAGCACAGAAAAATGAGCAAAAAGCTCCACTATCCAGTAATAACCTTATAGGTCTGTTTTTATACAATCATGTTGCATAAGAAGTTTGACCAGTGGTATAACTTTTCCCACTCATAGGTTTAACTGTTAATGGTTTGACATCCATAATACGTCTAGGAATTATGGTAGGATACCATTGTTGGGGCAAGCTAGAATCCCCATGGATGTCATTGATTTCTACAGAAGTGCCTATATCTCCTTCTATAACATTAACAGGGTTGGTCAGGATCAATTCACATTCAGAAAGAGATCCTTCAGTATCAGCTATATCTTCATAGTTCTGATTCCCTTCAACCTCCTGCTCTCCTTCCAAGACTGCTATCTTTCTTTTTGGTAATGGGCAGTCTTGTCTCATATTCCCAGTCTTGTTACAATTCCAACAAGTTGCAGGCATCCTCTCTTTATCCCTATTCTAATTAGGTTTCTTATTATCAGAGGTATTCATCAGAGGAGGTTTTTCTCTGGTTTTGTTAATGTTGTAGTTCTCTTTGGGTCTAGAAGGGTCTTTCTTGTCTAACCCATTCATGTCTATTACTTCTTCTAGCACATTGATTAGAGTTGGCAAGTCAGCATCCATACTCATCCTACATCTTACACTATGGTTAAGATGCCAGGACACAGGTTGAGGAGTCTTTCATTTACTTCCTCTTTATCAGCATCTGGATAGAAGCAATCCATCCTTTTCTTCTGTTCCAAGCACCATTTGTGAGGTTTATCCTTGGAGGGGTCAAATGAGGAATTTCCAAAATTTTTCATCATTTATCTTTTCCACATTCTAGAACCAAATTGTTCTTTAATAAGAAGTTTCCAAGAATTCCATGGTAAGGATCCTAATTATTCTCTTTTACTGATAAACCAGTCCAAGGCTACTCCTTCAAATAGTCTGGGCAGCCTGACTACAGCTATAGCTTCTGGTAGGTCATAAGAGTTAATAGTGTAGTCAATAAATTTAATAAAATTTATATGATTGTATTCTCCTTCACCGGAGAAATTTGGCCATTCAGAAACAGGGGGTAACAGTTTGAGGGCTTGCTCCATCTCAGGGGTAGGACTAGGCCTAAAGGTGTCACTCCTATACATTCCTAATAAGGGTGGTGCATAAGGAGTAGTGGTTTGCCTGGGAGGTTTTGGTTCCTCTGTGGTACTCCCCAAGGGGTTGGTCAGACGGACTTTTAAGTCTCTAAGATCATTTTTGACCAGATTAAGTTGCATGTCTACTTTGTTATTGAGAAAATACAGTTTTTTAATAAGGGATAGAATGGAGCTGTTAGTAGTGGTTACCAATTCTTCTTTTAAGGGTTGGGAAGACATAATAAAATCTTCTTGGATTCCTGATAAAATATTCTCAATTGTTTGAGTCTGTCTCATCCTACCTTGATTAATTGTCTCCAATAACTGTTCTGTGTGTTCTTTGATTTATTCCATTCCTACCTTCTTTGTTTGGTTATTAATTGATTTGGCTACTACTGAGGTTAATTTATCCATTTGGGTATAAAAACTGTCCAAATTTTAACAAACAATTTTGAAATTATGACACATATCATTAGAAAAGGAAGTAATTACATCAGAGGTTTGTTTGGGATGAGAATTAGAAGCCAATTGTTGTAAAACTTTTTCCATTTTTTAGCTAGGGATATTATCTGATCCCAATCCTTCTTTCCCTTTGGCTTTGGATGGGAAGAGGATCTCTTCTTTCCTGATCCTTTGCCTTTCAGTTGGGCTGATTGATCCCAAGGATTCCATTTTTCTACGTAGGATTCTACCTCTTTCTTTGGAATCATTTTCTGAAGAGCTATCTGGGTAGCTTTTGCCTGGGAGATTATCTTTTTCATAGACACTATGCCCTCCTTGGCTTGGGCTTCTTTGAACTCTTTCCAATATTTCAGGTGCTCTCTGACTAAGTCTTTGATCCTGGCTTCCTTGGCCAGATTCTTCTGGGGTGGCTGCAGGGAATCTTCTTGTAAAGGAGGGTGGCTTGATTCTACTACCATCTCCGGCTCTAGGTTGGGAGAGGGCAGAAGTAATTGGTGCGGCTCCTTGTCCATCAAAATTTGATTCATGGGTTCCAGTCCCTTCATGGTTGTCCTTATTGGTGGTCTCACAGTTACTGGGAGCTGTTGGAAAAGATTCATAGGAGGGAATTCTCTCTGAGGCTCTTATGTTAATTCTATTCATTTTTGAGTAAAAAGTTTATAAGTATTTTACAGAAAAAATCCGTAAAAATAAGTTTTATTCAAAACTCACTTAAGTTGATGTTCAAAGGTATCAAGAATTTATTGGGATTAAATTTATTGTTAGTAGGTAATCCTATGGGGTCTTGGTGTGTTCCAATGAGGTCTTCACTTTTCCAATCAATATTTTCAGGGCGTCCAGAGATATCTGGGATTTCTTGATCCAATAAATCAATTTCAGTGGCGGTGTTTTCTGGTACAGGAGGGTTCACTGATGTAAAAAAAGGTTTATTTTATTGGTCAATAAAATATATTAATATTATTTTTAAAAAATAATATGGTAATACAAGTTGTATACTTACTTTTATATTTAAAAAAGTAATTTATACAGTATTTCTTCCAAGATTTATGTTTCCTTAATAGGGCCTGAAAGTTGATACACCTCTCAAGATCTTCTTGTTCAAGGAGTTTATCTAAGTGTTTCTGTGCAGAAGAGATATTAAGTTTCTCAGCTTGATTTAAAGCCTTCCAACCAGTAGTTTTAGAATTTTTAATATATTCTTCTTTTCTTATCTTTAAAAGATTTAAATAATAGATTATTAATTCTGCATTGGTTTTTAAATCCACTGCAAAAGAATTTAATGATAAATCACAGTTTTAAAGTCAGATAAATTTATCTTTGATTTATTTTTACGTGAAATTTCTGGTCCAAGGTATTCCCATGTGGGTTGTAGCATGTTTACGCAGTACCTAAGCCTCTCAGGCCGCCTGTTACTCTGTCAACCCGTAGTCCCACAGCTGTGTACTTGTCAGAGGCCTGGGGCTGCGTACACAACCTTGACGGAGTGACAGGGCTGTATCTCAGCCGCGCGCGGGTGCATTGGCTGCCGCAGCTGCGTGCAGGAATTGTGAAAAAACACATTTCCATCCATTGTAAGACTCCAAAAGGTGCTAGGCCGTGGCAGTTCTGTGGAGGGGAAAGGTGCTGTTTAGGCTGCCCTCCTGAGTGTTACAAAAATATTTAAATGTAACCAAGATCAAAGTCCGGAACCTGGTA
The DNA here is from genome assembly GCA_025617555.3 of Puccinia polysora. Classification (NCBI taxonomy): domain Eukaryota; kingdom Fungi; phylum Basidiomycota; class Pucciniomycetes; order Pucciniales; family Pucciniaceae; genus Puccinia; species Puccinia polysora. The sequence continues at coordinate 26,564,990 of CM062645.1, read as the reverse complement.
AATGGGGGTCCAAAGAGTAAAGAATAAAGATGATAGTAGTCAGTAGCTGGGGAAACAACACTATCTGAGGCAAGATGATGCCAGGGAAAACTTGAATAGAAGAAGTCAAGGATTTTTCAGAGTTCAACAGGACAAGGCAATTGTAAGTAACAACTCCCAAAGGATGATCAGGACCAGTATGGCCGGATAAAGGGATCAGGAGTGATGTAACACACTAAAGAATTCAATTGGTCAAATTCTTCTTCAACCAGCAAGGCTATTGGTTGGTGATAAGGATCAAGGATCAGCATTTGAGTATGGAGGCTCAAAGATCAGGGGCAATCATGGATATACCCAGAATTTGGACTCAGATAAAGGGGAATGGGACCCCACAGATGTTTTATTTTGAGATGATAATGATGATAATTCTCTGGTAAGATGCCATGAGATACCCCCCCATGCCAAAAGGCAGGGGAGAGCCCCTCCTTATATGGGCAGGAGGCCCTGTTAGACTATGTACAAGTGATACTACAGATAGAGCAGGAAATATATATATATATATATATATATATATATATATATTTTTGACACTAGATGATCAGAAAAATAGATCACGCGGGCCAGTGAAAATCTGGCCTCCCTGACTGGGGTGGGATCTTTTCTCATCCCTTCACCTTTCTTGCGTCCGTCCGCGGACGGGCGCGCGCGACAACAGAAAGATCACCCACCCCCACCCAAAGGCGGAAGGGGTGGGGAAAAATTGAACCAGACCGCCCACAGGCGTATGCGGGCGGTAGACAACACTTTTCCACCCCCACCCAAAGATGGAAGGAGGGGTGCGAGTGATTGAGGGAAGAGATGGAGGGTAGATGGAAGGGTGAAATATGAGTTTTTGGAAGTGGAGGGATGTGGATCCTGGCCTGCAAATGGAGAGGAGGATGCAGGATGAGGTTGTTGATCTAGTGAGAGGTTTGATGATTGAGCTGATGGGTGGGGATGAAGTTTGTGAGAGCGCAGATGGGCGGATAGGAGATCACATTGGCAGATGAACTGGCAGTTTGAGGAGGATTTGAGAGGGCAGGAGACCAGTAGTTTGTCAACTAGTTTGCAGATGATCTTGGGGGCGGGACTGACAATGGAGAGTGATAGGGGTTGTCAATCAATTGGACAGCTTGGGGAGATCTCCAAGGATTTGATGAGACATACTCAACAAAACATGTGATCCGTTGACTCACACATGACGGGGTTGATGAATGGATTCCTGCAAATGGGGAAGACCAAGTTCTCATTGGGCTCTGATAGATACTCATAGGTGAGTTTGTGGGCTTTCTGGAGAGGGTGGTTGGGATGATAGGAGGATGAGAGGGATTGATCTGAGAGGACAGGTGTCAGCCTGCTACTTAGCACAGAGCAACCTGACAAAGCAACAACAATAATAATATTAACAAAAATAAAAAGAACAAAAAAATAAATAAATAAAATTATTATAAAATGAAGGAGTAGGAAATCCATAAATATTATTGCAGAAATGGATTCCCCACCCAGAATAAGGTAGGGTCACTTACTGACCCCACCCTTGAATTCTTACTCCTTATATTTTTAAATTAATTTAAAAGAAAATGGTAAATGACCACGGCACCAATATGGCACCTTTTGGCCATTTTAATATTTCACATGATATGTCATGTATAGGTTTCACACCTAAATTTCAGTCGAAATCCAGGTGTTGTGTGTAGTTTAGGAGTTACACAGGGAATTGTGTTTTGTCACAATTCCCGCACGCAGCCCCGTGTCCCTACAGCGCTGGACTCCCGCGCACCCAAACTCCCGCGCGCAGTTGATCCCTCCCGCGCGCAGGTAATCCCGTGACCTAGTCACGCGTGCAGCGGATAAGTCCCCGCGCGCATCTGAATGGATTGATCCCTGCGCCTAGCCTGCCGTGATCAGTCTGACAGCCAGGTACCGCTCAGAGGAGCTAAAAGCTAGTAGGATCTACCCTACACATGTAAAGCTACCACACAAGCGTAGATCATAGTTTAAAAACCTTAAAAGTCAATTAAAATTAGTTATTAACTAATTTTTAGTATTTTTTATTAATTAAATAAAGATCCAGACTCACCACGTCATGAGCTGATCAGAACCTTCAAAGACCACAAAACTACACAAGGAGTGGTTGTAAAAATTATTAAAAACTACATAAAGGATCAGCAGATGATGGAGGATCAATAAACATCCACGTATGCTCACTTTGGACCAGTACTTACAGTACAAATTGAGGATCAGTGCAGGATCAGCAAAATGATTAATCTGTTGATTAACAGATCCTGCAGCTAAAAAGGAGCTGTTCCTTGACAGATCTAAGGCCAGCAGGCTAACAGCACCTTGAGGAAGTGCCAATCTTGCCCTGACTGCCCCACTAGCCTCAGCCCATGGCTAATACCCCTTCTAGAGGCCCTCAAGCACCCAAAAAGGAATATTTAAACAGGCTCTTTTTGCCCTTTTGTTCCGGATAATCCATCAGTTATCAGAGATATTATTATTATCAATCAGAAATTGTTTCATTGTTAGTCAAGTGCTTATCAAGAATAAAGCAAGTGATTTATGATCTATTCTGAAGTATTATTATTATTATTTTCTAAATAACTATAAAGAATCAGAAGTTTGAACCAGCCACCAACCCCATCTGTTCTGAAGCTTCTTACCTGAATCTTTGCAGGATTTCTGTGGATTACTTCCCAAGTAAGTTGTTCCCTTCCTGCTCTGGGTTTGTGTGCTGTTTTGCCCGCCCAAATTAGTGGATAAGGCCTTAGAAGGCACCCATCTTCATTCCAAGGTTATAAACTGCCTAAGGAGGCCCCTTGAGGAGAGGTTGCCAAGTCTGTAAAGACCCCCAGTAGTATATTACTGTGGCCCCTCTTTTTATATTATATTTAAAATATTTATAACCAAACCAATTAAACCTTGCACTTGCTCTTACCATATTATTATTGGAGCTGTAAAGTGTTTATTCTTTGGAATATTTTTGATCCAAATTCTTTCATCACTCTTTGTAGCTAAAGTACTGCAAGGTTCCTGGTATCAGATAGCTGACAACAGGCAAATGATCAAATTGGATGGCTTGAGGGGTACCTTGGAAGGAACAGCCAAAATTTTGGAAGGGACAAGGGATCAGGTTGACCAAATCGGGGGCCAGGTTGGAATTGACTCATTGGCTTGGTTGATGGAGGTGGGATTGCAATTGGGACTTGGGGTGACGGTCCGAGCAGAGGAAGATTGGGCCAAGCGGGTCTTGGCCCGCGCGTTTGGCCAAAAGGAAGGGGGGAAAAAAGAGAGAAGGAATCAAACACAATGCCTAGGTGATGAGACCAAGAGAGGCCTGTCCTAGACCACTGGGACAGAGGAATGCTTGGCAGGATGAGGAAATTGGAGGAGTGATACTGATACAAAAAAATTCCATTTTTTTTTTTGAATGACACCTAAATAAAAGCATTGTAAAATTTTTTTTTGAATTTTCTGCATCTGGTCCAGGGTGTCCATATTTGGTCACCACACTGTAACTCCTAAAATATAAAAAAAACCTCAATCCTGACTGAATTTCAGGTGTGAAACCTATACATGACAATACGTGTGAAATATTTAATTGACCAAAAGCTCAATAGTGGAGCCGTGGTATTTTGGTCTTTCTTTCCTTAATTATTTAAAAATATAAGGAGTTGGATTTCAAGGGTGGGGTCAGTGAGTGACCCTATCTAATTTTGGGTTGGGAATCCATTTCTGTAATAGTGTTTATGGTTTTTCTACTCCTTCTTAGGTTAATTATATTATTATTATTTTTATGTAATTTTTGTTACTTTTGCAGCTTGCTTTGCAATAGTAGTAAGCTGACAATTGAATCCAAGCCTCATGATGAACCCGTCCCCTTCCCTCCTTGCAGTGCAGAGCGCACCACACCACCTGGAACAGCTGCCACCAAGATGGCTTCTTCTCAACTGCCACCCGTTCCCATTTTGGTCCCCAAGGGCTACGCGGACGTGCAATACTACAACAAAGCTCCCCAGGATGTGTCCTTGAACATCAATCCCACTGGTATCCTGCAAACGTCCAGACGTCAGCCTGATGCCCCCCCAACAATGACAATGCGGACAAAGCCCTAGTTATTGAGGTGATCTTGGTGGAAAAAGCCTTTGCGGATCTGGACAAGCGGCCTAAGTGGATTGAGTCTATGACAACCAAAAATCAGTCACTCCTAATGCACAAGACCAGCACTCTTGTTCCCCAACCAACCAACAACAAATTAATAGGTGGGATTTGGCGGCTGGTCTGAAAAAAGAAAAAGTTTGGCAAAATCACTCAAAGCAAGTCAAGATGGTCTGCTTTGGGAATCACCAAGAGTGCCCTAGACACTAACTTGATAACTACTCTTTGGTTGGCCAGAGTGAATCCTTCAGGGCACTCCTATCAGCTGCAGTTCAAAATGACTGGCATGTGTTCCAGTTCAATGTCAAAACATTGTTTCTTTACAGCAACATTGACGCGGTTATTCATGTGGCGCAAGTGGTGGGTTTAGAGGTACCGGGAAAGGAGGATTGGGTTTGGAAGCTTAATAAGTTGCTCTACGGAACCAAACAAGCCCCCAGGTGCTGGCGCACCCATCTTACAAAAACACTCCTATTGCTTGGCATGACCCCGTCAACGGGCAACAAGTCCATCTTTTTTAACGACTCAAAATCAATGCAGTTACACTTGCACATGGATGGCAGGCTGGTTGTTGGGGCAAACCAAAAGGAAATCAAGCAGTTTCTGGAACTTCTGGGGGGGGGGAAACATAAAATAAAGCTCAAAGAATGTCCTACTCAACATCTGGGCTACACCCTGGAGTGGCGTCATGATGGTTCCCTCAAGCTCCATCAGCATGACTTCATGGAGAAGGCCTTGAAGGACTTTGGATTTGAACATCTCAATGCAGTAAAGGCACCTTCCCCTATGAACATACACAAAGTGGTAGGACAGGAGTCACCGGAATTTGATGTGAAGACTATGCAAAAGGTGCTAGGGACCCTCATACACTTAGCCATCCATACAAGAACCAACATCCAATTCACGGTAAATTTGTTATCCCAATTTGCAAACAAGCTGACTCAAGCCCAGTGGAAAATGGTCAAAAATTTATTTTTATACCTGCAGGGAACAAAATCCGTGGGTCTCTTGTTCACAAAGTCCTCTGACCCTAGGGATCAACTGTGCAGGTGGGCAGATGCTGATTATGGCCAATCTATCACTACTCAGAAATCAACCTCCGGCTATGTCATCATGGTATATGGTAACCCCATTAGTTGGACCACTAAGAATCAGACCATTGTGGCCCAGTCTACGACAGAAGCATTTGTGGAAATGAATCTGTGTGCAAAACAAGTCAGGTGGTTGTCAATTCTCATCCTTGGACTTGGCATCTTGATCTCAAAGCCAAAAATAAAGAATGATAATCAGGGGGCGAACTTCATAAGCAAGGAAACCCAGTTAAACCCCAACTACCAGAACATCAAGATCAGATTTCAGTACTTGTGTGACCTTGTGTCCACATCACTGCTTTCCGTCAAACAAACATCAATGGACAAAATGATTGCAGACATCCTCACCAAGGCCCTTGGGTACATGAAGGTGGTACAGGCCAGACTCCAACTTCACCTCACCTCCACTGAATCTAGGAGGAGTTTCAATTAAAGATCCAGCGGTGATCAAGTTGCTCTCGCAGCCTCCGGTGCACAGACCCGCGCAGTTACCAACAACAGTATTTCAAACCCGTGCTAAGTCTACCTCAACCCCAGGCTTCTGGAACTCCACCTCCTTATGGCTCTGTTGTCTTTGACTCCATCTCTCCCCTCTCTCAATCCAATACTAAATTCCCAACTTGTCCTCCCACTTCCCTATCCAGCCAGAGAAATGTACTGCATGCAACCTATCCTTGGAAACCCAATTGAATTCAGGAGGAGCAAGTAATCAACCCACTCCCTCCTGTAATTGTGGCGCCGAGCCTGCTAGCAGTGCTTTCAACTCAGGTATTTCCTCAAGTCCTATTCTCCACTCTCATTGTTTTCCTGGTCTACGTTTTGTCTTTCCTTCTCATTTTTCATTCCTTTCTGACCTGTGATCATCACTGCTCTCTTATCTCAATCTACAACATGTTTCTCAGATTATACTATTACAAGCGTTGTAATTGAATTGAAATAAAGAGACTCTCAAGCAAATTTTCACATATTGATTGAATTTGAAGGATTTTTTGAACATGATTCTTTCAGACCAAATGGATTAGATCTTCAAGCTAGATCTGATTCTAAATGGGTCTCCTGTCTCCAAAGTACTTCTAAAACTGCTAGATAAAAACTTGCTGTTCTCTAATCCTGATTTTAATTTCTGATTCACGATCAGAATTGGACCCACAACCTCATGAGCCACTAGCATGATTAACCAGAATGAAAATCTATTGAGGGATCATAGACTGATTCAGAAAGTTTGGAAGATGAAATTTTGAAGATTTTGAATCCAATTTTCAGGATATTTTATCATGATTTCTTGATTAAAGTTGGCCTGAAGGCTTCTGGATTCAGATTTTTCATTAGTGAAGGTCTTATAGTCTTGAAAGTCATTGAAAGGGTTTCATGCTTCTTGAATAAACTTCACATCTTTTCTAACCCTTCAAACCTTGAGGGTTTTGATTTATTTTATTTCAACTTGAATTTCATCCAAAAATTTCTGATTTACATCTTACAGTTCTTCCAAAAAAAAAAAAAGATTATTCATTTATTTTCAAAGTCCCGTTGTCATCCTCCCAATTAATCATTCAATCCAAAGATTCTTGTTTTTTTTAGATTCCCTTGAGTTCCTGAATATCTTTTCAAAACAATTGATTATCTGTCCATATTATTTCTGATTTTTTTCCAAGCGGATTCCTCTAAAGTTGAAGAATTCCAGCCTGATCTGATTGTTGTCATTGAATATTTCTTTTAAGTTCAAATATAAATGGATTGATTTAAATTTTTGAGATCCTCGCCTGAAAATCCTTGATACAGCATTCTGTATTGAGATTGATTTTAATCAATTTCAATGATTTGTGAATTCCTAGTGGTCCGTTTTTTTCTGGTCATTTTGGCTGAGCTTCTACCTATTATGAAATTTATGGGCTTCATGGGGTTCAAAAGACTTTGGAAGCTGTGGGAGTAGGATTCAGAAATATTTTATTATCATTCAAAAAAAAAAAAAAAGAATCATGGTTTCCATATTTCACAGAAGATTGTGAAATCTTTCAGAAATAGGTTTCATCTTTTTCCCATAGTTATTTCAATGAAAGTGAAGGCTAATTATTGATAAATTCTGAGTTTGAATAATGATGGAATTCATGATTTCAATCCAATTATTCAAAAAACCTTTCATGGTGCCTTATTTTGTGGAAAATATGCACACAAGGGATACCCATGATCCTTGATGAAGATTCTGAAGAATTTGAGTTCATTCAAATTTCAATCTTGGTATTTTTTCTTTCTACATTCAACCAATGCATTGTGGGAATTTTTCCCATGATACTTGAGGTATGAATCTGGGAATTTTATAAATCTGCTAAAATCTGGGAGAGAGATGATTTTCTGTATTTTCTTCAAATTTGTTTCACCAATTCCCTTGAGGTGCTTCCAGTTAATACTATGATATTTAAAGATTGAATTCATCAAGGCTTTCTTAATCAAAAATTTTGAAAATCAAGCTTGGAAACCTGTGCTGTTTCCATAATGCAAATTATTTGATGGGAAAAGTTCCAAAAAAATAAAAATAATTCAAAACTTTTGATTTGTTGATACAAATAAAAATAAATTTCCAGGCGGTTGTCAGTTTTGGATTTTTATTCCGGTACTCTGATTCATTTCCGCTAGCTATCATTTTATATCAATCTGAAAATAAATATAAAAAATACATGAAAGATTAATTCTAAAGGGATTTGATTTTTCCACTAAATAATTACATATTTGAACTTTAAGCCCTGTTCTAGATAGGGTCAATCAATGAAACAGAACCTGAATTCCCAATTTTTAATTCACTTCCTCATCCAAAAATTTACCATGAAACAGAATGAACAAAAGCCATTCAGTTTCCCAACCCATATTTCAAGTATAAATCAGGTATATTTAACAAGGTCAATGTCATGACCATAGTTCTGAAACTCTTTCAACAAAACTAATCCAACCTCTTCATCAACTTCAACCTGATATCAAATTTAACTTCACTTACTCCTGTACCATCCACTGTATAGTAATTCTGCATACCTTGCATTCTCCATCTTCTTCTACCAGGTTCACCCTCTGAGTGTATGGTATAATCCTTATGTCCATGTACCCCTCACCATTGTTTCATGTGACTCAGTTAAACTTCTCAGAATCTCTCCCTCTCTCCATGGCTTGGTGCATCCTCTATCTCCCCTCAACCCAATTGGTATATGAGTTAGTACATATTACACTTAGTATATACATAGTACATACTCTCCACTCTATTTTCAGCCCATGCCCCCAGGACTCCAGATCAGTAAATTTAAAACCTTTGTGGACAGGCCCAGCACCCAATCAGTCAACTACAGCCTCCGGCCCAATTAGTAAAAATTTAATACCATGGGAACTCCAACCTGAAACACCAGTAACTCATCCCTCAAGGCCTCCTTCTCATTTCTCACATATACTGGCCTCTCCTTCCCTCCTAGAATAATTCCCCCAAGGAATTAGTATACTACTTCCCCCAAGGAATTAGTATACTACTTCCCCCAAGGAATTAGTATACTACTTCCCCCAAGGAATGAGTATACTGCTTCCCCCAAGGAATTAGTATACTACTTCACCCAAGGAATTAGTATACTACTTCCCCCAAGGAATTAGTATACTACTTCTTACTGGTTAGTCCCTCTGACAGTAGGTGTCATCTCAGCACAAGACATCCTTCAACCAGCCTGCTTAACTCATATCACCTTGTCCCTTCCTGGTGCTACTCTTATAGGATTCAACAAACCCTTATTCAAAAACCTCCTCCTGGACTTCTCCATTCCATCCTTCCATCTTTTCATCAATTTTACTCCTCCTCCCATCTTGTTCATTGAAATTAAAAAACCCATCCTTGAGTTCTATGAGTAGTAGTGCCTGTGCCTTCAGCCCCTTGCACCCCAGGGGCAGTAGTGACAGTCAAAGTGAAGTCAAAAAATAGGTTTTGTGTTAAGCTTAGAAGGTATTGATTTTTTTTGTCAAAATTCCCATGTGCAGCTTCACAATAATAACTATAGAAGTGTCAGATCTCTGATACCAGGAACCTTGCAGTCCTTTAGCTACAGAGTGTGATAGAAGATACTGTAACAATAATAACAATAGTATTCCAATGATAAACACTTCAAAAGCTCAAATAATAAATATGTTAAGAGATGGTGCAAGGTTTAGTTGGTTGGTTAAAAGGGTTTTCAATTTGTTATAAAAAGAGGGGCCACAGTATTATACTATGAGGGATCTTTATAGACAGACAACCTCTCTTCAAGGGGCCTCTTTAGGCAGTTTAAGAACCTTGGAATAAATGATGGGTGCCTTATAAGGACTTATCCACTGATATAGCTAGGCAAAACAGCACAATGGCCAAGGAAGGAGGGGAAATACTTACTCAGAGTACTTTCCCACAAAAATACTGCAAAGATAGTAAGGGTTTCAGAGCAGATGGGGTGGATTTGCTTGACTAACTTCATCAGGTTTGATTGGTTTTTATAAATAAATAATAATACTACAGACTAGGTCATAAACCACTTGCTTTTCTCTTTATAAGCAATTGACTAACACTGACACTGTGTCTGATTGATAATGATAATTCCTGGTAAACTGATGGGGAATAATAGATCCAAAGAGGTCTGTATAAATACCTTTTGGGGTGATTATGAGCTTCTCAGGGCATGTAGAGAGGGTTCTGCTCATGGGCAAAGGCTAGAAGGTAATTCAGGGCAGGTTCAGAACTTCCAATTGGTGCTTTAAATCAGCTGTCCTCAGATCTTCTGGTTTTATGCACTATTTTAGCCACAGGAACTGTTAATCTGTTAATGGTTTAATTTGATCATTCTGTACTTATCATCTATTTGTATCAATGATATTGGTTTAAAGTAGAAAGATGTGCATGTTTAATGAATTTTAATTATCTTCTGATCACGTAGGTCATTTTTAATAATTTCTACAGCCACTCCTTGTAGTGTTTTGTGGTCTTCAAAGATCAGGATCAGGGGTTTACGTGGTAATCTTCAATATTTGATTTATTATTAAAAATACTTTAAAATTAGTTTTTATTAATTTTATTCAAGTTTTAAAGTTTTTAGACTATTAGTAATGCATATGTAACTTTATTACATATGTCAGATAATCCTGACTAGGTTGTAGCTCTTGTGAGCGGTACCTGTTTGCCAGATTAGTCACAACTGATCCTGAAGCGGGGATCAGTCCATCCAGATGCATGCGGGGTAGCATCCGCTGCAGGCAAGGAAAAATTGGCTGCGCACGGGACTTCTGTATGCAGGAAACAAGTTTCTGAGCTGTGCATGCGGGCTCCTTTACTACTGCGGGCAAGTGTTGCAGAAGTATGGAAGTATGCATATGGTTGTTCTAGAATTCACACGCTTTTGAGCGGGAATTTGCGCGCTAATGTTTGGGAATTTGCGCGCAGGATTTGCGGGAATTTTAGTGCGGTTCCTGCGGAAATTTGCAGGCGGTTTTGCGCTTCTGAGCGGGAATTTTTGCGCGGTTTCTGCGGAACTTTGCACGCGGTTTTGCGCTTCTGGGCGGGAATTTGAGCGTGGGATTTGATGGGGCATTGCGCGCGGTTTTGCGGAAATTTGCGCGGGGATTGTGGAGAAGAATCTATTTCTGAAATAATATTTGTAGTTTCCTACTCCTTCTAAGTTATATTGATATTTTTTTATTTTGTCTACTTTGACAGGTTGCTCTGAGTAAGTAGCAAGCTGACAAGAAGTCTTGAATACAAAATGCAGAATGAGCAGCCCCTTCAAATTCAAAATTCCAACAACCAGCACATCTAGAAGCATCATAATGTTTTCACAGACCAGACAAAGTCAGAAAGCTTCCCACAGGCCCTTTCAGAGGCACAGTGGATGGAATACCCCAAAAACCTTAGTATACACCAGGAGAATTCTAAAACTTACATGGAGTGACCATGCATTGTTGATATGCATTAAATTCCACCAGAATTGTCACCAAAATAGATGAGATAACTCAAAAGCACTATAGAGATAGGTGGCAGCTCCCCAAAACTGAATTGAAAATATTTCAAAAAAAAAACCAAAACATTGAGAAATCAAGTTTCATAAGAATTTCTATTAAAGTATAATTCAATTCTGCACTTGCTAAATGACATAAATAAATCCAAAAATATTCATCAAACTATCAAATTATATTAATTAATGAAATAACTTCATCCATCATGAAAGAAATTGCACATCCCAACGACAAATTTTGCCTGAAATAATTACACAATAATCACAGGAAAAGTTTTTTAAAATACATCTGACAGGTGAATATGGCATTAAAAACCAAGGAAAAATGTTGTACCATGCCTGAATAAACTACCAGCCTCATTGCAAAGCACCTTCAAGGAACCCTAATAAATCAGAAAGGTATAAATAAAGGAACCTTTTAGATGGTGAGATGGTGTTTACCTCAGAATAAATTCATTAATGAACAAGATCAATTTTAAATGAAGGAACAAACCTCTTAAGTATAAAATTGATCAATGCATTCAATATGAAATATTATTTGACATTTAAAATAAGAAAATCAAAATTGGAACTGTGTGAAGTTTTTTTAACATCAACTCTACCAGGCTCATACTACTTTAGATCCTCTTTTTTTGAAATTAACCTGGCTATTGATACTTCAAAATTGATTTATTCCATTGAACTTCATGATGCTGCTACTCAGACCCAGCCTTACCCCATTCTTTGGGGGTAATAATTCCTTTAAATTGAGAGAAGTTCCAAATTTCCCCAGGCCAAGTGATTTGATAAACTTTCCAATCAATTAGAAAATAAGTTTTCTAATAAATCAGCTGTATAATTACCTGAAGAGAGATTTCAAAGATCCCCAGAGAAATTTGTGGCACCTCTGTTATATTGTAGTAATTAATTCTTGTTAATAATAAATACACCTTGGCTCCAAACCATCACCATTGATTTTCTTTATTCATATTATTACAGATAATTTCTACATTATTTGACTATCAATGTGTATCATTTTATCTATCAGCTCTAGATCTTCAACGATTCAAGGTCCTTGATAGCTACTAGGCTCAAAATTTCAGCTCTGAATGGGAAAATTAATTGAATAAATGATAAATCATCATAAATCTTGGAATGATCTAACTATTCTATGATGTTCCAAAAAGATTTAATAGTGTTTAAATGCTTTTTTCTGACTGATGCTGTGGTTGATTCTTCTTAAATTTGTATCTAAAATCCACTAAATAATGGAACACAAATTACCTTAAAATACTTTGATTGAAAAAATAACATCTCATTTTTGATTATAAAACAACTTACTATGAAATCTTGACTACTTTTGAAAAATTTGGAAATAGAAGAATATAAATTAAATTAAAAAAAAGAAAAGGATTCAGAAAACACCCCCACATCAAAAGAGTACTCTTGCAGCATTAATTTTGGAAAAAAACCAGAGGGCCCAGCAAATTTGAAATATTTAAGATCAAAGCACTCTAATACTTTGAAATTTGAACCTAAGAAATATTTGAAATGAGGGAATTATTTATTCAGTCAGCTACTATTGCAGAGAAAGTTGAAAACAGCACCAAAATCATAAATTAAGCAAAAATACCTAGAATATTGGGGCAGGAATTTATTCCCCACAAAGGTTTACATAGGGTAACCCAACAACCATACCCTCAAAATCCTACTCCTTTCCCACTTTTCATATATAAACCACAATATCACAACACAAGTAATGATTTTTGGCCATTCTTATATTTCACATGAAAAATTGAATATATGTCACCTGAGTAATATTGAATCATAAATTGAGTTTTGTGTATAGTTTGGGATTTATTGATTAGAAGAGTTTTTTATAAATTTCCTACATGCAGCTGTGCACAACACTGCATCCTCTGATTACAGAATGCAGCTTTTCAAAAAAAAAAGGCTGTGCTCCCCACATGCAGCTGTTTACAACACTACAGCATCTTATTCCTGCATGCAGCCATGTGATCTCAAATTTCCACTCACAGCTGCTTCCAGAAATTTACATGTCCAGTATCCAGGCTGAAATGTGCATGCCAAGGTTTAAAATAAAAAACCTTTGCAAAAATCATGAAAAAAGGTGTTAAAACACAAATGGGAAAGGAATCAATATGTAAAATGCATGTGAATAATTCAGGCATGTTAAAAATTTCCTGAGATGAGTTGAAACTTTCTTGAAATAAATTTTACAAACCCTCAAAATATGATTAAGAATGTGGCAAATGTTAAATTTGCAACCTCAGGGTTGCAAAAAGCCATGAATTGCCGTCTGCAACCCATATGGATTGCAAACAGCAATTTGTGGATCAACAAGGAGAAAGAAAAGTTGCTCCCAACTTGCACATTGCCCTGGGGATGGTGAATCCCCAATTCCAACCCTTTCTAGGTCAGAATCCCCCAATTGTGACTTGAAAAAGGGTTGAAATTGGGGATTCATGCCCCCTGGGGGACGCGGGGGTTATGTGTGTTTTCCTGGCCCATTTGGGGCAAAATAGCCCCAAATGGGCAATTTGAGGTGGGATTTGGGGTATCAAGGCACCCCTGGACCACATTTGAGTGCTGTAAAACCAAATTCCCAGATGTGGCACACGGTGTGGGACTATTATTGGACTAAAAAAAGAAAATTTAAACTTTGACATCAAACAATCTGCCTATTGGAACTGCGTACACACACAAAACATGCCTTTTGGATAAATTTATTTTTCCCAACCCAAAAGTGAGAAAACGTTTGGAGTTGTTGGATTGAATAATAAATTGCTGTTGAATTTTGTTGGTTTATGGAAACAGCAGCAAGCCAAAGCCCCCTGGTTTGAAATGGCTTCTTTAACAGACTTAGTTGAAAGGGTTTTCAGAAAAGCTTTGAATTCTAGGGATTTGGGTAGGGAGTTGGAAAAGAAAACATTGGATAAGGAGTTGAAAAAGAAAACATTGGATAGGTAGTTGTGAAAGAAAAAATTGGATAGGGATTTTGAAAATAAAACATTGGAAGTGTTAAGTATTCTACAACAGAGAAGAACAATTGCGACTGGCGCGCAGAGACAAAATCAAGGGAATGTAGACACTCCAAATCTAGAGTGACTGAGTAGTCTCCCTCTCTCAATTCCCGCGCTCAATCAAAAAGATCATCTTCATCAGATCTCTCAATCTCAGAACTCAACCAGACAAGAACAACAACAAATCATTCCCCCATCAATCCACTCATCAATCATCAATCAACTCATACTCTTTCTTTCCCCTCTCTTATCTCATTGTATTTCTTTCATTCTGTCATCTTCATCATCATATCCGTCCTCTATTCCTCATTCTTGATCCGTGTGCCCGGTGAGATTCCTAACCTTTTCATTCTTCTCGACTGTGACCTCAACTTACAAGAACCTCTCTCTTCTCAGTTCCATCTCACTGTATTTTCTCTATGCGTCTCTAAACCTCATGTCCACTGATGTCAAGATCCTCTAGCCTGATGTTGGTATTTACAGGTTACATCTTCTATCAAGAATATTTGTTGATTCATTTCCTTTCATCTATAAGTTTCCAGTTTCTAGTACAATCGATCTCAATCTTCTATTAGGAAGCCCCAATTGCATGCTCATCCAGGCTTAAAATTGAGGAACAAGATATTTCTTCACAACTGGAATTGACTAAAGGTGGTGGGTCACATTTCATATGTCTTTTGACTGAGAAGTATTTGGCTTGAGCAATACACTAATGCAACCATGTGGGGTATAACTATGAAAATAAGGGCTTCCAGACCCGCTTGAACCTCATCCTGTGAGATACTTTGCTAGTAGGAAAGAATACAAGATTTATTTTCAATAATGGGCCGCCATGCATGGCTAAACATTGATGAAATTCAATTCAAAGAAAGATAAATACATAGATCTAGCATGCAAAAGATTGGGTTATATGAAGGGCCTTGCCTCACCAAATTGCAAAGAAAAACTCCCACAAGGAAGGTTGGGTGTCAATTCATTATATGTGCAAGTTGGAAAGTAAAAGATCCCATGTGGCATCTCTCCATTAGAAATGGCCTACACAATCATCAACCATCTGAAAACCCCTAAGTGCATCCTCAACTGAGGAGGATCTCTGGGCAAGCCTTAGATCTACTTAAAGAAGGCATGAAAGATGGGTTCAATACAGTTCAGCTTGAAAGGAAATTGAGCAAGGTTGATTTTGAAGAGTACATTGACAATAAAAAAATCTATAACACTGAGCAGAAGGTAAAGCAAGCAGAACTGGATGGGAAAGGTGTTATGGAAATTATATTGGAAATGCTCCAGGACTCCCAGAATGTTTCCAGGTCCAAATTTGGTGGAGAGGGTCACTTAGAGGCCCTTTTCTTGGCTCATCCTGAGTCTATAAAACTTTGAAAAAAAATAAAATCATATTGCATTTTTGGATTTTACTTATAAAACAAATAGGTACAACACCCCTCTATTGCATGTTGTAGGAATGAAAGCCAAAAAGAAAACCTTCAAAAAGGCTGTTGTTCTTATAACAAAAGAAACGTATGATTTCTAAAGTTGGGAATTGAATGGATCAAAGGAGTTGGCTTATGATCCCAAGAGGCTTCCCAAAGTCTTTGTGACAGACCATTAAAAATCTCTAATTTGTGCTATAGAACATAGTTTCCCTGAGTCATCCAGAAATTTGTGCTCCTGGCACTTGTATAAAAACATTTAAGCAAACTGTAAAGAACCATTCAGTAATGACAATGAAGGATGGAAGATTTTCATGACTCTACCAGCAATTTATTGGGCCTCTAAAACCAATAGGGAGGCAGAAGTCAATGATGAGGAACTTGGAGTATGCAAATTTATTTCTTCTTCTATTCATCTCTTCTGGGAATGCTGATTTTGAAGCTTGTATACAGTTTTTCTTGAAAGACTGCAAGGATTTGCTAGAGTATATGGAAAAATAAATTTTCCCTATCAAAGAGATGTTTGTAATGGCGTGGAATTGTGTCAACCCTGACTGTGGAAATAAAACAATTTCTTGGGTAGAAGGGGGACATGCTAATTTCAAAAGATTACTTGTAAGATCTTTGTGGAACATTTTGGATGTGTGGAAACACCTTGAAGGAAAAATTTAAAGTCAAATCCAATAAGTGCATGTGTCACTTAAAAACTCTTGAATAAAGTTAGGAACTATTCCTCCAAAAGGACTTTTCCATTTGGGTTACAAATTATCAATTGAGGCAATTAAACTCATTGGGGAAGAATTCAAGAAGTTGAAGAACAACCATGATGGCAAGGTGTGCTCAAAGTCATGTTCAAAAAAAATCTGCTTTCCTTATTCCCACATTTTAGGTGAAATACTAGCATCAAGAGGATCCATTGTGCCTGGGGATGTTCATCCTCATTGAAGGTTAGACTATGACCCCTCCATTTAAGTAAGTTCTATTTTTGTGTTTTTCAAAGGGTACCAATTATAGGATTGACAGATTAATTATTAATTATTGTATTTATTTTTGAAAGATTGACACAGATCCAGTGCTCGAAAAATCCAAATTATTCAACCATTTTAATTCCATTCTTGTGGGAAAACCTCAAAATGCTAGATTGTAGTCCATGGTTGTTTATACAGCCAATTTGATTACCAAGCCAAGGCTTGAGCCAAAGGTGTTAAGGTCCAGCGGCAGTCAACCCAAATTGAAATCAACTCATTGGGAAATTTCAAAATTTGAAAACGTTGAAAGAGACATTGAGAGGGAAAAAAGGGTTAAAAGGGGACAAAAAAGACCAAAGATAGTAAGTCTTTTATTTTGAGAAATGTTCATTTTTATGGTTTAATGATATTATGGAAAAATGATTTCTGTAGTGCAAGGGAGGCTATTCATCTGAATTTCATAGTTCAGAGGAATAGAATGAAAGTGAATTAGAGTCCATTCATTTGGAAGCAGAATCCTTTTCTGAGGAAGAAGAAGAAAGGTCAAGTCAAACGGAAGCTAGTCTTTGGTGAGTGTTGTTTCCTTTAATGAGATTAGAATTTTGACTGAGTAATTTTTGATTTTAGGAACTAAAAGTGAATTAAATCAACCAAATACCTGAGAATTATATAATTTCTTGGGGGAGGTTTGGGATCCGTTTGGTGATGGTAATTGTGGATTTAGAGTTGTTGCAAAATCACTTGGGTATTGTCAGCTTGCTACTATGTCAGAGCTAGCTGACAAAGCACCAAAAAAAATAAAATTAATTAAAATTAATAAAAAATAATTAAAGAGTAGGAATATCCAAAATATTGTTGAAGATTTGTATTCCTCATCCAATTATAGGTAGGGTCACTCAGAAACCCTACCTTCCAATTCCTACTCCTTACCTATATTAATTGAGATAATAATCTAATTGATGCCCACGGCGCCAACAGTTCACATTTTTAAATTCTAAACATTTCACATGAAAAGCCAGGGTTATGTTTCATGGCAAAAATTCACTTGGAATTAGAGAATTCCGTATATTCTAGGAGTTATCAAAGAAAAGAAATTTCACCAACACTCCCGCACGAAGCCACAATGGATACATACTTGTGCCGCAGGTTCCATGTGAAGAAACGCGTAGACCAATATTGAACAGGATTGCAGCTTTGGGTAGGTGACCCGCAAGCAGTGGAAAGAATATCCAAAGCAGCAGCCGCGACAGCCATTATCTAATGATGAGAAGCTGCTGTCAAAGTACCTAATTGTCAGGCTACAACCTACACGGAGAAATTCAGACTATGTAAAAAGTTTCTCAGCGGTTAGAAAACCAAAAAAAACATAGTTAAATCACATAAAAAATAAAATAATATATTTAAGTAAAATGTTTAAATAAATACATAAAAACCTCAAAAAAGACTATTAAAAACTATGGAGGCCTGCATACATATCTTAAAATGACATGAATGAGGACTTCAGGAAAAATTTTTTTCCGTGAAAGTCTCATGAACCAATATATGTAAAAATATTAATAAATTTCCCAAAGGAACTATT
Source organism: Puccinia polysora (assembly GCA_025617555.3). NCBI lineage: Eukaryota > Fungi > Basidiomycota > Pucciniomycetes > Pucciniales > Pucciniaceae > Puccinia > Puccinia polysora. Next base: position 26,546,733 of record CM062645.1, on the reverse strand, counting down.
TCAAATAAATAGCTTACTAAATCTCATTGAACTTCAAAATTAACCACCAACAGATTGGAAGATTTTCATAACCTACTTCCCATAACACTTGGGAAATTTTTAAGACATCATATTGACCGTAGAAGTTCCCTCAATCTGAATAACTAACCAGATTACATAGAAACTAAAACTAACTATTTTTTTAAAATTATTCAAATAAAAAAACACAAATTTTGAAAGGACATGTTAAGAACTTCAAATGACCTGAAATCCCACTAAGAGTGAAATAAACAGGATTTTTATGAGAGATTAATGTTTTTGGAATCTCCAAAAGTCAGAATATTTGAAAAGTTTCCAAAATTCTCATTATATAATTGACTATGAATAGAGCATGTGAACAAAACTACCCCTTTCCCAATCTAACTGCCAAATTAACAATGGGAATAATTCCCTTACCATGTAGATTTAGCCTCCACCTGTGCTACAGCACCTAGATCGCATGCAGGGCCACCAATGGTAACCCTGCTAGCCATAGCACCTGTCCTCTTGGGCCCCTATAGCCCTCAGAGGGACAGAAGTGGGTCCCAAAAAGATATGAATAAAGGACCTTTTTTGAGGTTATTTATACCCCAGACCCAGTTACATATACATCCAGACACCTTGCCAAAGTGATCAAGTACTTATGAGAGATAATTAAGTGATTTATGGCTTTATTCTGAGTAATTTTATCCATCCCAAACATATATTTATCAAATTAAACTTCTGAACAACCTTTTAACCCCAGATACAGGTTTAACCCATCAGTACACGTCCCAAACAGGTACCCAAAGGATTAAGTACTATAACAGTGAGTTTATTATCCTTTTTCTGTCGTGGAAGCTTGGTTAAAAAGCCCTTCCACTCCACCATATATTTTATATATATATTATCTGTGGGAAATAACTCCTTTAAGAATATAAATTAAAGGTTCCAAAGTAACCAGTTCTATATATTTCAAAGTGAATTTCCTGAGGAAGAGGCGTTAAAGATCCCCAATATCATTTTGGACCCTCTTTCTATTTATTTAATAATAAATTTATTAATATTGATTAATAATAAACATTCATATGCAAACCATATTGCCTTGCATTGGCTTCATCCAAATATTTTATGGATTATTGCTGCATTTTTATGATAATATATTTTTATTTATTCTATCACCTCCGGTAGCTAAAAGGTAGCAAAAACCTTGGCATCCTGGGGGCTGACAGGTATGATGAGCATGGATGGTTTAAATTACAAAAGAAAATGATTGAAACATTGAGGAAGAATAAAACATGCTATTCTAAGATGCTTGGTGGCATTAAATATGATAAAAAGATAGAAAAAAAACTTGATTTTAATGACATAAACATAAAGATTCCCTCTTCAGAATGGCTTCCGAAGTTGGATACGGGTCAAATAATAGCTGATACTTATGGAAGACGAATATGTTTCATTTCATTGGACTCATGTCGTACTTATACTCCTATAAAAATGGGTGTAAAAGTAAAATTGGATCCTATCTTTCCTTGCTTTGTCAACAATAGTCACTGGGTTCAACTTCTACTTGAGGGAGAACTGATTCAAATCCCGCCCATTGTTTCCAAAACTTCTTTTTTGACTTCTAAAAAATATTTAATTTGGGTTGAGCATTGAGAAGAACAAATTAAGTTGTATTCTAATTTAGAAACATCATTTCAGTTTCAACATTTGGGTTTGGTTTCTGATGCTTATCTATTAATTCTTTAGATATAAAGGGTTATCAAATTTTGAACATCATAATTATGAGTTTTTAGAGTTAAAATCATTGTTTTGAGTGTTTTGAATGAGATTTCATTGGTAAGTAAGCTCAACTTGTGTTGGCATGATCCCATCATAAGGAGTATTTTTTCTTCTTGTGATGGTATCAGCTTATCACAAGTTGAAATAGTTTTTTGTTTTGTTTTTACTTTAGGGATAGTCAAGTTGAACTTTTATTTTTTGTAATTTTTAGTTCAGGGCTGCTCCATAGACTCTTTCATTGTTTATTTACTTTTTGGTGTTTTAAATTTAGGGTTAATTAATTTGAACTTGTATTTTTTGTATTTTTTTTTTCATAAATAAAAGTGTTTATTTGTTTTTATTTTTATTGATTTTGATCTATGCTTATTTTTTTTATCTGTTTTTCCTTATTTTTCCTTATTTTTCTATATTTTTCTTTATTTTTCTTTATTTTTCTTTATTTTTCTTTATTTTTCTTTATTTTTCTTTATTTTTCTTTATTTTTCTTTATTTTTCTTTATTTTTCTTTATTTTTCTTTATTTTTCTTTATTTTTCTTTATTTTTCTTTATTTTTCTTTATTTTTCTTTATTTTTCTTTATTTTTCTTTATTTTTCTTTATTTTTCTTTATTTTTCTTTATTTTTCTTTATTTTTCTTTATTTTTCTTTATTTTTCTTTATTTTTCTTTATTTTTCTTTATTTTTCTTTATTTTTCTTTATTTTTCTTTATTTTTCTTTATTTTTCTTTATTTTTCTTTATTTTTCTTTATTTTTCTTTATTTTTCTTTATTTTTCTTTATTTTTCTTTATTTTTCTTTATTTTTCTTTATTTTTCTTTATTTTTCTTTATTTTTTTTTATTTTTCTTTATTTTTCTTTATTTTTCTTTATTTTTCTTTATTTTTCTTTATTTTTCTTTATTTTTCTTTATTTTTCTTTATTTTTCTTTATTTTTCTTTATTTTTCTTTATTTTTCTTTATTTTTCTTTATTTTTCTTTATTTTTCTTTATTTTTCTTTATTTTTCTTTATTTTTCTTTATTTTTCTTTATTTTTCTTTATTTTTCTTTATTTTTCTTTATTTTTCTTTATTTTTCTTTATTTTTCTTTATTTTTCTTTATTTTTCTTTATTTTTCTTTATTTTTCTTTATTTTTCTTTATTTTTCTTTATTTTTCTTTATTTTTCTTTATTTTTCTTTATTTTTCTTTATTTTTCTTTATTTTTCTTTATTTTTCTTTATTTTTCTTTATTTTTCTTTATTTTTCTTTATTTTTCTTTATTTTTCTTTATTTTTCTTTATTTTTCTTTATTTTTCTTTATTTTTCTTTATTTTTCTTTATTTTTCTTTATTTTTCTTTATTTTTCTTTATTTTTCTTTATTTTTCTTTATTTTTCTTTATTTTTCTTTATTTTTCTTTATTTTTCTTTATTTTTCTTTATTTTTCTTTATTTTTCTTTATTTTTCTTTATTTTTCTTTATTTTTCTTTATTTTTCTTTATTTTTCTTTATTTTTCTTTATTTTTCTTTATTTTTCTTTATTTTTCTTTATTTTTCTTTATTTTTCTTTATTTTTCTTTATTTTTCTTTATTTTTCTTTATTTTTCTTTATTTTTCTTTATTTTTCTTTATTTTTCTTTATTTTTCTTTATTTTTCTTTATTTTTCTTTATTTTTCTTTATTTTTCTTTATTTTTCTTTATTTTTCTTTATTTTTCTTTATTTTTCTTTATTTTTCTTTATTTTTCTTTATTTTTCTTTATTTTTCTTTATTTTTCTTTATTTTTCTTTATTTTTCTTTATTTTTCTTTATTTTTCTTTATTTTTCTTTATTTTTCTTTATTTTTCTTTATTTTTCTTTATTTTTCTTTATTTTTCTTTATTTTTCTTTATTTTTCTTTATTTTTCTTTATTTTTCTTTATTTTTCTTTATTTTTCTTTATTTTTCTTTATTTTTCTTTATTTTTCTTTATTTTTCTTTATTTTTCTTTATTTTTCTTTATTTTTCTTTATTTTTCTTTATTTTTCTTTATTTTTCTTTATTTTTCTTTATTTTTCTTTATTTTTCTTTATTTTTCTTTATTTTTCTTTATTTTTCTTTATTTTTCTTTATTTTTCTTTATTTTTCTTTATTTTTCTTTATTTTTCTTTATTTTTCTTTATTTTTCTTTATTTTTCTTTATTTTTCTTTATTTTTCTTTATTTTTCTTTATTTTTCTTTATTTTTCTTTATTTTTCTTTATTTTTCTTTATTTTTCTTTATTTTTCTTTATTTTTCTTTATTTTTCTTTATTTTTCTTTATGTTTCTTCATTTTTCCTTTATTTTTGTTCTAGGCCTAAACTAAAAGTGCCAAAAAATAAAAGAAGTCTTTTGACCAGCCTTAAAATAAAAGGGCCAAAAAAATACAAGTCTTTTGACCAGCCAAAAAATACAAGAAGTCTTTTGAACAGCCCTAAAGTAAAAGTGCCAAAAAAATACAAGTCTTTTGACCAGCCCTAAAGTTAAAACACCCAAAAAACAAGTTTAACTTGTGTTATGGTGATCCCATCACAAGTTGAAATGAATTACCATTAAAATATCATTAAAAACACTCATCATTATAATGATGTTAACTCAAAACACTCAAAATAATGATGTTCAAAATGTGATAACCCTTTATATTAATAGAATTACAATATCAGCATGTTAGACCAAAAACAAATGATTAAATTAATCTATAAGTTAGAATACAACTTAAGTTGAACTTTGAGGTGATAAAACCAACAAGCTCCTTTTTTAGAAATAATGGAACTTGGTTTGGAAACTCTGGGAAGGATTGGAATCACATGTCCCTTAAGTACAAGCTGGACCCAATGGTTATTGTTAACAACGCAAATGAACACAGGATCTAATTTTTCTTTCAAACCCATTTTCATAGGAGTAAAAGTACAATATGAATCCAATGAAATAAAAAATATTGTTCTTTCATAAGTATCAGCTATTATTTGACCCATGTCAAGCTTTTAAAGCCATTTTGAAGAGGGAATCTTTTCATTGAGTTCATTAATATCAAGTCTTTTTTCTATCTTTTAAACATCTTTACTGCCTTCAAGGATCTTTGAATAGCACCCCTTGTTTTTAATCAATGTTTCAAGAATTTCTTTCCAACCTTTAAAACATCCATTTATTTCATACCCAAATGATTTAGAAATGACTCTAAAACCACAATTTTCATCACCAACTGGGTCCCAAACCTCAACCAAGAACTTATGTAAGTTCCCAGGTATTTGATTGAGTTAATTTTATTTCCAAAATCAAAAAGTAATTAGCCAAAATTCTAATATCATTAAAGGAATCACCACTAACCAAAGATGAACTTCTGTTTGACTCCTCAATTGCGTCTGATTCATCCTCTGAAAAGGAATCTGATTCCAATGGCATCAAACCCAATGAACTTTCAGTCTCTTCCACTGAACCATGAAATTCAGATGAAGAGCCTGACTTGGACTATAAACATTTCTCAATAAGTTCATTAAACCCAAAAAATGAACCTTTCACAAAAGAAAAGACTTAAAATCATTTGTATTTTATTATTTGGTGCCCTTCTACTTCTCTTTGCCTGCTTAAGTTCCTTTTCAATGTTTTCAAATCAAGAAGGCTCTTGCCGGGTATCTGTCAATTTTGGATGGCCCCTTCTCAATTGCAAGACTTAGTTTCAAGTCTTGGCTTTGATTGATAATTGGCTGTCTCCTTCATCAAGTGCTTCAACAGCCCACAATAATCTTGATCAAGATGATTCAAGATCATTGAAGTGAGCTTCTCATGTAACTGAGAATCATTGAGCAGTTCAGCAACATTGACCTTTAAAAATTCAAAAGGATCAAATATGAGTCAAGTAGGAATCATAATTTTAGTCAAGTAGGAATAATCTTTCAAAAAGCATTAATCACAAAGTGATCTGAAAAATCAAAATTAAATTAATTACAGAACTAGAACTGCAAGGTTCATAATCCAACCTCCACTAAGGATGAAAATCCTCAGGCACAACAGAGCCTCTTGACGCTAGTAGGTCACCTATTTGGTGGGAACAGGGAAAAAATATAGTCATTGAGTATGAATTGGTGCACAATTCCCCATCATGGTTCCGCTTTAACCCCTCTAATTGATTCCCAACAAGTTTGATTTCTTGTAAAGACACCTTGTATCCCAAAGGTAAAAGTTCATTAGGAAGAACTATTCCAATATTTATTTGAGAGTTGTAAAGGGCAGCCTGAACCAATTTAATTTGATTGGAAACTGTGCCCTCTAGGTTTTGCCAAACATCCAACAGTTTTCCCAATGAGTTTTCAAGGAATTGTTTGAGAGTAGCATGGGCCATTTCAACCCAAGACATTGTTTTATTTCCAAAGTCTGGTTTTTTGCAAGTCCAAGCCGTTACAAACGTCTATTTGATACAGAAGATATTATGATACATATACTCAAGTACATCCTCACTGTCTACCAAAAAACACTTTATGCAAGTGATAATGTAAGCAACCCAAAACTAGGAAGATTAACAGTAGAGGCAGTGAATAGGCACTTACTCTAAGTTCTGAATCATTTAACTCTGCCTCCTCCTTGGTTTTTGAGGCCCCATACTTAGCCCACAGAGACATAAAGCTTTTCCATCCGTCAATATCATTATTGAAGCACACTTTACAGTTTGATTGTATGTTTTTAGACAAGTGCCATTTATAGCATTGTCTTGTTGACTCAGGGAATATTTGTTCTAGAGCACAGATCAAAGCTTTTTCAAAGACCTTCACAAAGGATTTGGGAAGTCTCTCAGGATCATAAGCCAACTCCTGTAGCACATTTACAGACCAACTGTAGAACTAAAACGTTTCTCTTGTTATAAAAACAAGAGCTTTTGTGAAATTTTTACGGTTGGAAGTAATTCCTACAACATGAAATAGGGGTATTTTGTACTTATTTGTCTTATGATTACAATCCATCATAGCTATATGATGGAATTTCTTGCAAAGCTTTAATGACTTGGGGTGAGGCAAGGATAGGGCCTCCAAGTGACCCTACCCACTGAATTTTTCTTGATGAACCCAACCTGAATTACCAAGTTTTTCAAAGAGGCCCTCCATAACACTTTTCCCTTTAGTTGGGATAGTGCTACCTTATGCTTAGCGTTATAGATTTTTTGGTCATCAACATATTTTCCACAATTTATTTTGCTCAATTTTCTTTCAAGTTGAAGTGTATTGAGCCCATCATTCATGCCTTCTTTTAGATTGTCTAAGGCTACCCCAGAGATTCTCCTCAGGTGAGGATTCACTGAGGGGTGTGGAGATGGTTCATGGTTATGTCAATCATCCTTGTAGGAGATTTGCCATAAGGGATCTGCCTTTTTGTGACTAGCATGGATTAAAAAATTGCACCCAACCTTCCTTGTGTGAGTTTGCCTTGACCTTTTGGTGAGCAATTTCCCAGCGTACAAAACATGTCTATCACAGGCTAAATCCACATATTTATAATGATTTGAGTTGAAAAATGTTGAAGAATAACCATGCTTCATTTACCATATTTGAAAATATTTTTGTGCCTCTTCCCTAGTAGGAAAAGCTCTCACAGGATGTTGGGCAAGTGGATCTGTAATAGTTACATAGTCATATTTACAGTTTCATGGTTATATTGATTGCATGCACTCAATCAGTTTCAATCAAATAAAATAAGCCAAAGACTAGAGTAAAATAAAATGTTACTCACCACCAAAGGTAGTGTCTATTTGTGACACATTTTTTTTATCAATTTTAACCCTCAATGAGGATTCCATTGGGGCTTCCAATGTTTCATTAACCAAATCCTTCTTTTCCCCAGCTTTGTTCATTGCACTAATGTAATCCTTGAACATAGCCATTTTGAAACGAGGGCTTTCCGCTGTTCCCATAATGAAAAAAATATGCGATTCTACTTCAGTATTCAATCCAACTTTAAACTGAACAACTACCAATTTTGCTCACTTTCAATTTGAGAAGGATTAATTTTGTGGGATGTATGTTTGCAGTTTCCCTTTAGTTTCAATGATGTGGCTTACAGATTCAATTTATTTCACTTTGATTTAACTTTGGTATCACTTTGGATTGCTAGATGTGGAACAACAGTCCCACATATTAAGCATTAATCCCAAATTTGGGTTGATGGAACCAAAATGTGGTCCAGGGGGTCCCAAAAAGTTTGTCACGCCCCCCCCGGGGGGCCGTGTACCCCCAAACGCGGCTCAAAACTGCCATGTATGGAGGTAAACAACCCAACTAAGCTGTGTACAGGGGGTATACATCCCCCCAGGGGTTGCCCGTGTTTGAGAAAACCCCTTTTGCGTGTTTAGACGCGTGTTTTTTCCTGCATGCGCGTTTTGGATGAATATATAGGCTGTGCAGGGCCCTAAAAAACTCCCACACAACTGGGAGTCATGAATTTAACATTGAACTTTCTTTATTTTATTTTAAATGTCTTTTTTTTCTCACCACAAATGGGTTGTGAATGGCCATTCACAACCCCAAAATGGGTTGTGAGCAGCCATTCATGGCTAAAATGAGTTGAGAGTGGCTGGTGCCATGAAACCCTTTTTAGGTTGTGAATGGAGGGTGTGAGGTTGAAAATTTAACATTGGCCTTAGAACATTGTTCCAAAAACAGAAAAAATGGAAAAACCAACTTTCAGAGGCTCCTTTAACCAAAATTAATGCATCCTGTCAAAGATAGATGTCACATAAATGACCAAAAAAATTGAATCAATTATAATTTTCTAATCAATTAAAGGGTGATGATAAATTCATGGCCCAAATGAGCCATATAAAAAACTTATTTGGGCTGTGTGGCATGCTACACAACTAAAATCAGGTTGTGTAGCCTCCACACAACTCAAATTTAGTTGTGCGGCCCCCACATTGCGGCGTGGGTTGTGTGGCACCACACGCGACTAAATTCAAGTTGTGTGGGGCTGTACACAACTAAAATTTAGTCCTGTTACGTTCCAAAAGACTACAAGCATTGTGGGCCAAAAAATGAAAAACTAAAAAACTAAAATAAACTAAATAAAACCCATAAATCAACTAAAAAATCAAAAAACATTGACTTTTTGGTTAAAAAAAACAAAAAAATAAAAAATAAAATAAAAATAAGTAAAAAAAATAAAAAAACAAAAAATACTGAAGACAACCAAAACACCAAAAAATAAACAATGAAAGAGTCTATGGAGAAGTCCTAAAGTATAAGTGCCAAAAACTAAAAGTTCAACTTGAATATCCCTAAATTAAAAGTGCCAAAAAATACAAGTTCAACCAAAAAAAAAGTAACTTGAGAAGACCTAAAGTAAAAACAACAACAAAAAAAAATAACAAGTTCAACTTGTGTTAAGCTGATCTCATCACAAGAAGTAAAAATACTCCTTATGATTGAATCAGCCCAACACAAGTTGAACTGACTTACCAATAAAATCTCATTCAAAAAACTCAACATGATGATGTTAATTCAAAATAATCAACATAATGATTTTCAAAGTGTGATAACCCTTTATATTAATAGAATTAAAATTTAGCTGAATCAGAATAACAAGCCATATGGAAACCCAATGATGAAATGATCTCTATAATTGAAGTCTATAATCTAGAATACACATGAAGTTGATCTTTGAGATGATCAACCCCACCAGAAGATTTCTTTGAGATGAAAGCAGAGGGTTTTGATACTATGGGCAGGATTTGAATCTTTTCTCCCTCAAGTAATAATAGAAACCAGTGGTTATTGTTGAAAAAAGAATTATAAATAGGCTCTGATTGATCTGTAAAACCTTTTTTCATTGGATTATAATTAAAACATGACTCCAATGAAATGAAACAGATAGGTCTGGCATATGTGTGACCTTGCTACTTGTACAGAGCAATCTGTCAAAATAGATTAAGAAATCATAAAAATAAAATAAGATAGAAATCCTGAAATATTGTTAAAAATCTGGATTCCTCACCCAAACTAAGGTAGGGTCATTCAATGACCCCACCCTTGAATTACAACTCCTTATATTTTTAAATAATTAAAAGAGAAGTGACCAAAAAAGCCAGGGCATTGCTATGGCACCTTTTTGCCATTTTAATATTTCATAGGTAATTCCACATATAGGTTTCAAACCTAAAAATCAATCAGAATTGAGGTTTTGTGTTTATTTTAGGATTTTCAGGCGGATTTGTGTTGTGTCACAATTCCTGTGCGCAGCCCCGCATCCATACAGCAAGGGTACACACACCTGACACTGAATATATAGGCACCTGTAAAGAAACCTGCACGCAATATACTTCTGGATATGGATGATGGATTCCTGCATGCATCTGTCAAGCAGGTGCGCATCAGAAACAAGTGCACCATTCCTGACAGCCAGCTACTTCAGGAAAATTCTGCAACCTGCATGCATACACCATGAATATGTAACAACCTAACTGAAGGATAGAGGAATGTCTTAAAACTCTGAATACTGAATAAAAAATGTGAAATTCAAAGTATGAAAAAAATAAAATAAGGGAAATAATAATAAATGTTTTCACGTAAATGATTTTGTCAAATCTTTATGAAACACAAAATGTATCAAGAAGTTCACCTAAAATTAATAAAAAATTACCAAAATTTGCAGAAGATAGCCCAGAATCTAGAAATACCCAAAAATTCTCATTTAACTCAAAAGAAAATAATACAAAGTAAAGAAATAGACCAGAAATTTAAAAATAACAGTTTAATATTTAAAAAGTTCTGAAAGTTATTTTACATGGAAATTTGACACAGGAAGGGCTAGCTGATTTAGAGCACTAAGGATAAATGCCAAAATAGCCCTGGACATACTTATAACCTTATCCCACAAGCACAACCCTCTCTACATGCCCTGAGAAGATCTTATTACCCCAAAAAGGTATATATACAGCTCCTTTTTGATGATTAAAACACCATTAATTTTTAAGTAATCTATTCAGACCCCTTGCCATCTGTGATCAGGTGCTTATATAAGATAAAAAAGTGATTTATGGCCTCAGTGTGATAGTATAATTATTAATTCTAACCCCATTGTTAATTAAATTGAAGAATATCAGCAAAATCCCCAACCTTTGTCCTGAGACCCTTTCAACCATGATTTACTGCAAGAATCTTGGAGTGCCTGCTTAAAGTAGTAATTTATCTCACCCTTCCTTCCAGGAATAAGTGCTTTGAGATAGCCAGTCCACCCATTCCCCTTGATTAAACCCCTTTTGAGTAAATCACTTAGGACCTCATTTTCCCAAGGTCTTTAGAAGGTTCAAAAGAGCCCCTTGAAGAGAGGTTGTTTCAATGAAGATCCCCTGTTTTTTATGAAATGTGGCTTTCAACTGGCACTTGCTTTTGGTCAATATTTTTGATAATTTTACGTTTTTTCTTGTAATTATTGTTTTTCCAACACCAATATCACTTGCTGTTGCTAAAGGACTGCATAGTTCCTGGTATGAGTAAGCTGAAAATATGTGTCTGCTATTATTTGACCCCTATCTAACTTAGCCAGCCATTTTGAAGAGGGAATATTTTAATTGATGTCTTCAACATTAAGAATTTGATTAATCTTTTCTATCTGTTTTGCACCACCAAGCATCTTAATGTAGCATGCTTTATGTCTCTCTAATGTTTCATTCATTTCCTTCATCACTCTCAACCAACCTTGTTCATCATACCCAAGCAATTTAGCAATGAATCCAAAAATGCAATTCCCATAACCAATTGGATCCCAAACCTTGCCCAAGAACTTACTTAATTTCTGAGGTACTTGATTGAGGTATTTCAATTTGGGTTCCTATAATCAAAGCTAACTCAGACAAAATTTCAATAAAATTAATTAATCACATCAATACTCACCAAATATGAGATTCTGGTTGATGCTCCCTGCACATCTTCTTTGTCTTAAGAGGATTTTCATTCCAAATGAAGCAAAGCTAATTCACTTTCAGTACCTTCCTCTGAATTATGAAATTCAGATTCTGATCCTGCCAACTTTGAATAACAATTAACACCGTATCATCATCAGTTCATTAAACCCAAAAAAGAACATTTCACAAAAGAAAAGACTTACAATCTCTTGTATTTTCTTATTTGGTGCCCCTCTGATTCTCTTTTCCTGCTTAAGCTGATTTCCAAAATTTTTGAATCAAGAAGGATCTCTCTGGGTATCTGTCACTTTTTGATGGCCTCTGCTTGATTTAAAGAACTTAGGTTTAAGTCTTGGCTTTGATCAATGATTTTCTGTCTCCTGAATCAAGTGCTTCAACAGCCCACAATAATCTTGTTCAGGGTATCCCAAGATCATTCCATTGATCTTCTCATGTAACTGAGAATTTTTGAGAATTTCATCAACATCAACCTTTCAAAATTCAAAAGGATCAAATATTAGTGAAGTAGGAATCATCATTCAAAAAGCATTAATCCCATTAAAACAACTTACAGAACTAGAAATGCAAGGGCCATAATCCAACCTCCACTGAGGATGAAAATCCTCAGGAAAAACAGATCCTCTTGATGCTAGTAGGTCACCTATCTGGTGGGTGTTGGCCAACCTGTGGGAATGGTCTCTACCAGCCGAAGCAAAAAATATAAATAAACCATTGCAGTATGCAATGGGAAATATGTGAGAAATGAAAGATTGAGACTCAAAAGGTTTTGAGCCCTTGAAAAAGGATCTTGCCAACATATTATATCACTATCCTGAATACCAACAGCCTGCGGTAGAAATACCAGGCACCAGTAGAAATACCAAATAAGATACACAAGCCTACAACCAGTAGAAATACCAAATAAGATACACAAGCCTGCCACCAGTAGCAATACCAAATAAGATATGCAAGCCTGGAAATCCCGTAGATTCCTTTACACCATACCTTTCTTCCTTGTCTGTTCCAAAACCACCTTCCAAAAAAAACAGAGACAAAACAGGATGTGATAGTGCCTTCCTGCTGGGTAATCCGCATAAGCTCCAATCAGAAAAGGTCCTGGCCAAACCCTTGTACTTCAGTCCCACACAATCAGTGGAAACTGTGAGGAGGAAATGTAGAGCCAAGCTCAGGACTCCCCACAACCTTTTGCTCTGTCCCCCCCACCCATATTCTTGCCGTAACCTCCCCTCCCCTTCCCCTACCTTCCATTACAAATTTTGTTTCTTTTCATTTTTTAATTTTTTTTATTACTCCATCACTTTCCCACTCTCTGGGCCTCCCACATCCCAAAATGAACCTCACCTTCCCCCATTCTCAATAAGCCCCAATGTCCTTGCTGGAAAACCCCACCATTTTTGTCCATGATGGCAATGGAGTGAGGGATTTCTTGGCCCCCTCCGCAATGAGGGGACATTGACTTGATTTGAAGACACAATTGACTCCATAAACCTCACTTGGGCTCTTCCCCATAAAGCCCCTCTGCACCAATGTATAAACCATGAAAACAATGACACTGAGCTGGACCTGCAACAACAACAGTACACCAATAACATCATTGCATTGACATTCCAGCACTTACAAGAAGATCAAAAGTTGAAAATAAATGGCAGAAACTTTGCTGACTGGTAAGAAAACATCAAAGAATACTTCTGGAAGGCTATTGACCTTCCCAACTACCCCAGCCTGCGCCAACCCCTGGATCCAGTTAGCAAGAAGATTGCCTGCTCCATTTTGCTCCACAGCCTAGAAACCTTGTTACGCCTCTACCTGAAACACATGGACTTGTGCAGAGAAATCTGGAAAAATCTCTGGAGCAGGTTCCACACAATCAGAAGAGCCAGCAAGATGAAAGTGTTCCAACAACTCCTTGACTTCTGGGTGGACTGTAAAACCCCATCTGCCTTGCTATACAAGATTTTTACCCTGCTAGAAGAGCTACACATACTTAATGCGCATCTCAATGCAGACAAACTGGCGGGTTTCTTCCTTCAGGCAGCAATGGACCAGTCAGACAATCCATACCAAGTTTGAACAATGGGTCCAGATTGAAATGGTCCAGTCAATGCCACACACCAAAAACCAGGCCCTGCCAGCACCCACCATGCCAACCTTTGATAGACTCATTCAGCACTTTGACTTGGTGAAGACACTACTTCACCACCAGAAGAGCAATGACAGGATCTCGGGCAGCAGCAACCTGGAAACTCTCATGGCGGCACGGTTTGAACACCATGTGGGGCAGGCCCCAGCCAATGACACCTCAGGCAAGGAGTTGGCTGAGGCAAATGCCTTCCAAGCTTCAGGATTGCAGCAAGGATAATATCCAAGACCAAATCCTGCCTATCACAGCTTCTGGTCATTCTATCCCATTGTGGTACTGTCAGATTGCTACTATGTACAGAGCAACCTGTCAAATTATCAAAATACAAAATAAAAATAAATAAATAAAAATATTAAGAAGGAGTCGGAAATCCATAAGTATTATTGCAGAAATAGATTCCCCACCCAAAAATAAGGTAGGTTCACTCACTGACCCCACACTTGAAATATAACTCCTTCATATTTCAAATAATTAAATAAGAATTGACCAAAAGGTCACAGCACCAATATGGCACCTTTTGAAAAATTTAATATTTCACACATATTTTCACATGTAGGTTTCACACCTAAAATTCAGTCAGAATTGAGGTGCTGTGTATATTTTAGGAGTTACACATGGAAATGTGCTATGTCACAATTCCCGCGCGCAGTCCCGCGTCCCTACACAACCCCTATGTAACTTTAGCATCACATTCCCACGTAAAGAAGTCCTGCCCACAACCAATTTTTCCGTGCAAGCAGTGGATCCTACCCCGCGCGCATCTCAATGGACTGATCTCCCCATGAGGATCAGTTGTGACAAATCTGACAGGAGGTACTGCTCATAGGAGCTGAAAACTAGTAGTGTTTACCTGGCATATGTAATAATGTAACATATGCATTAAAAATCATCTAAAAACCTTGAAAACTAAATAAAAACATTATATAGTTAATTTTAAAGTGTTTTGAATAATAAATCAAATATTGAAGGTTACCACAAAAAATACCAATCCTGATCTTTGAAGAAAACAAAACACTACAAGGAGTGGCCTTAAAAATTGTTGAAAATTACAGACCTGCTCCGCAGATGATGGAAAATCAATAAATATCCAAATCCGTCTACTTTAAAGCAATATTAATAGTACAAATGAAGGATAAGTGCAGAATGATTAGAATTACGCCATTAACAGATTAACAGATCCTGTGGCTAAAATGGTACAGAAATCCAGCAGATCTGAGGACAGCTGATTGAGAGCACCAATTGGACGTTTTGAACTTTTCCTGACTGGCTTTCAAGCCTCATCCCATGAGCAGAACCCTCTCTATGTGTCCTCAGAAGCTCATTATCACCCCAAAAGTTATTTATACAGACCTCTTTGGATCCATTATTCCCCATAAGTTTTACCAGGAATTCATTATTATCAATCAGGACCCATTTCATTTTTAGTCAAGTGATTATAAAGAGATAAGCAAGTTATTTATGACCTAATCTGCAGTATTATTATTACTTCCCAAAACCAATCAACCTGATTCATTGAAGTTTAGTCTGGCAATAAACCCCCTCTGACCTGAAACCCTTTACCTGAATCTTTGCAGGTTAATCTGTGGATTATTGACTGAGAGTTATTGTTTCCCTTCCTACCTTGGCCATTGTGCTGTTTTGCACTGAAATATCAGTGGATAAGTCCTTATAAGGGACCCATTATTCATTCCAAGGTTCTTAAACTGCCTAAGGAGGCCCCTTGAAGAGAGGCTGCCTGTCTTTAAAGATCCCCAGTAGTATAATACTGTGGCCCCTCTTTTTATAAAAAATTGAAAGCCTTTTTAACCAAAGCAATCAAAAATTGCACCATCTCTTAAACATATTTATTATTTGATCTTTCTAAGCGTTTATCTTTGGAATATTATTATTATTTTTATTCAAGTATTTTTATCACTCTATGTAGCTAAAGGAATGCACGGTTCCTGGTCTCAGAGAGGTGAAAAATGGGGGTATTACTGGGAAATATCCCTAAATAATTAACTCTTAATTATTTATTCCTTGGGCCAGGAAATTTATTATTTTAGAAATAAGTAAAAATACTTATAACATTATTTATGATTCTTTTATTCTTCCAGTGGATCTTAAGAAAAAAAGGGATTTGATCAATTATTATTTGAATTTTCTTAAAAAGAAAAAAGTAGAAAAAATACACAACTTTGTGCCTGTTATTATAACTCCTGAGCAACAACAGGAGAAGTTGCTTTATCATTAACAACAAGTTACAAAGCACAAAGAGCTTGAGATTGAAAGAGATATCAAGTTGAATGATTTATTAAGGAAAAACAAGGAGTGGAAAATTTATCAAAGAAAGCTTTCTATCTATAAAAGAAATTAGAAGGAAGTTAAAAATAAAAATAAAAATCGCAAGAGTGAGCATTAAAATCATTTTCTTTGAAAATCACAGAAAATTACAAAAAAATGTAAAACCTATATTTTTTATTGTTTTATCAACCTTAGTGGACTTTGTTTTTGGTGACTTCATTGAACAGGACCTTCTTGAGGATTTCCCAGACAGTGTAGAATGGGATTTGCCCTTGGATTTATCCCAGGCACTGATTGGAACCCACTCAGACCCAGTTAGAATACCCCCAAGGATGGTCTTGACCAAAACCAAGTGTTGGTACCATTGAATTTAACTTTAAGTAAGTCAAAAATTATTAAAAAATAAAAAAATACTCAAAAAATATTATTTTTATATTTTTATATTTTAATATTTTTTGAAAAAATTTTGACAGAGAACGGTATGATTTTTTTTTTGCTATGTAAAAAAAAAGGGGAAATACCCACACAACTGGTAGAGCACCATCATATGGATCTCTTCCCGGAGGAACCTGCCTGCACAAGGACTCCAGTTGCAAACGCCATGAGGGGGCTCAAAACCATGACCATAGCATTACGTGGGATGACAACGGAAACAACTGTGGCTGCCAAATTGACCAACTCGACGTTGGAGATTCATCACTCACCCAACGTGTTATCCCAGGCAGATACCAGTCCTCCTATTCCACCCCAGCCGGAATCAACCAAGGAGGAAAGGGTTAAAGTGTTAGTGAAATAGCACGTGAGCTACTGGGAACAATTAAAACTGTCTCAGACCCAGCAGGATCAGCCAGGTATTAGAAAAGCTATCTCTCTGGCAAAGTGTCACGCAGAGGCTTGAAACAAAGCCAGGGTGGCAGTAACTAACAGTAGAAGGGAGGAGCCAGTACCAGAAGATCCAAATTGGATCAAGCTGAGGATTCAGCAGGAAAAGGAGTGAGAACTCCAGGATGGGTGAAGACCCAAGGAAGACTCTGTCAGCTCTCTGATACCAGGAACCTTGCAGTCCTTTAGCTACAGAGAGTGATAAAAGAACTTGGAGCAATAATATTCCAAAGAATAAACACTTTAAAGCTCCAATAATGGTATGGTAACAGCAAGTGCAAGGTTTATTTGGTTTGGTTATAAATATTTTAAATATAATATAAAAAGAGGGGCCACAGTATTATACTACTGGGGATCTTTACAGACTAGCAACCTCTCTTCAAGGGGCCTCCTTAGGCAGTTTAAGAACCTTGGAATAAATATGGGTGCCTTAGAAAGGACTTATTCCACTAATGGCCGGGCTTAACAGCACAAGTGGCCTAGACAGGAAGGGAAACACTCACTCTGAGCACTTGACCACGAAAATCCTGGAATAATTGGAAGGGTTTCAGAGCAGATGGGGTAGATTGCTTGACTAAACTTCAATGGTTGATTGGTTAATAAAGGTAAATAATACTACTACAGACTAAGTCATAAATCACTTGCTTATCTTCATATAAGCACTTGATTAATAATGACGCTGTGTCTGATTGATAATAAATAATTCCTGATAACTGATAACTGATTGGAAACAGAAGGGCAAAAAGAGCCTGTTTAAATATTCTTTTTTGGGTGCTTGAGGACCTCTAGAAGGGGGTACTAGCCATGGGCTGAGGCTAGGGGGGCAATCAGGGCAAGATTGGCACGTCCTCAAGGTGCTGTTAGCCTGCTGCCTTAGATCTGTCAAGGAACAGCTCCTTTTTAGCTGCAGGATCTGTTAATCAATAGATTAGTCATTTTGCTGATCCTGCACTGATCCTCAATTTGTACAGTAAGTACTGGTCCAAAGTGAGCAGACGTGGATGTTTTTGATTTTCCATCCTCTTCTGATCCTGTATGTAATTTTTAATAATTTTTACGACCACTCCTTATGTAGTTTTGTGGTCTTTGAAGGTTCTGATCAACTCATGTCGTGGTGAGTCTAGATCTTTATTTAATTAATAAAAAATACTAAAAATTAGTTAATAACTAATTTTAATTGATTTTTAAGGTTTTTGAACTATAATCTATGCTTGTGTGGTAGCTTTACATATGTAGTGTAGATCCTACTATATTGTAGCTCCTCTGAGCGGTACCTGGATGTCAAACTGATCACTGCAGGAGGCGCGGGGATCAGTCCATTCAAATGCGCGCGGGGACTGATCCGCTGCTCAGATGCGCGCGGGGGACTGTACCGCTGCGCGCGTGACTAGGTCACAGGATTACCTGCGCGGGAATTCAGTTGCGCGGGAGTCCAGCGCTGTAGGGACGCGGGGCTGCGTGCGGGAGTTGGCGTACGCGGGAGACCAGCGCTGTAGGGACGCGGGGCTGCGTGCGGGAGTTTGCGTACGCGGGAGACCAGCGCGGGGCTGCGTGCGGGAGTTTGCGTACGCGGGAGACCAGCGCTGTAGGGACGCGGGGCTGCGTGTGGGAATTGTGAGAAAACACAATTTCCCGTGTAACTCCTAAACTACACACAACACCTGGTTTTTGACTGAAATTTAGGTGTGAAACCTATACATGACATATCATGTGAAATATTAAAATGGCTAAAAAGGTGCCATACTGGTGCCGTGGTCATTTACCATTTTCTATTGAATTAATTAAAAAATATAAGGAGTAAGAATTCAAGGGTGGGGTCAGTGAGTGACCCTACCTTATTTTGGGTGGGGAACCATTTCTGCAATAATATTTATGAATTTCCTACTCCTTTATTTTATAATAATTTTATTTATTCATTTATCTTTGTTCCTTTTAATTTTGTTAATATTATTATTGTTGTTGCTTTGTCAGGTTGCTCTGTGCTAAGTAGCAGACTGACAGACTCAAAATGAGTAGGGGTGGTACTAGCAGAAAGGGAGCCCTGGAAGGGAGTGGACTGAAAGTAAGGGTGCAAAATAATAGAATCAATTTCATAAGGAAAGACTTGAAAGTGAAGGAAGAGTGAAGTTTTATATAATAGTAGTTAAAACCTGTGAAACCTCATAATTGTAACAGTTTAATGAAACTTACAAGGATGAATAGTCATATAGCTGTATTATATAATCAATTCTACCTCTGTGTTGTGACAGTACCCCGTGGGGAAGAACAGGTGTACTCCTGGATACCATAAAAGAAACAAAAAGAAAAGAGTAATGTAGTTGGAACATAGTGACAACTCTCAACAATGAAATGAAGAAAAGACTTAGACTGGACTACTCAAAGGTTGATGTTCAAGAGACACATAATCCTTGAGGAGGAGTTAGTTGGAGGGGAGTTTCCAACTGGCTCCCTTTGTAGCAGCGGGAGAGCTTTCTTGAAACTGAGGCGGATGAACCACACAAGCTAGGGGGAGCAGGATGAGCAACAATTGGTAGTTGTGCAAAGTTGAGGGGGGAAATTGGTGAAATACTAGAGGCAAGGCAAGGTTGAAAAGAAGGTGCAATCAAAGTTGCGGGATGGGATGCAAACAATGTTGTGGAGACAATGGGAACCAGGTTGCAAGATGATAACTGCTGTCAGCTTGCTAGTTGACAAGAGAAACATGCCAAATCAGATTAAAAAACAGAAAATAA
Organism: Puccinia polysora; assembly: GCA_025617555.3. NCBI lineage: Eukaryota > Fungi > Basidiomycota > Pucciniomycetes > Pucciniales > Pucciniaceae > Puccinia > Puccinia polysora. The sequence continues at coordinate 26,527,013 of CM062645.1, read as the reverse complement.
AAAATAAAATTAGATGAGTGGGAAATCCATACATATTATTGCAGGTATAGATTTCCCACCCAAAAATAGGTAGGGTCACTCACTGAACCCACCATTCAATTCCAACTCCTTAAATTTTTTAATAATTTTAGAAGAAAAAGACCAATAAACCACGGCACCACTATGGCACCTTTTTGCCATTTTAATATTTCACACGTGTTGTCACGTATAGGGTTTACACCCAAAATTCACTCAGAATTAAGGTTTTGTGTATATTTTAGGAGTTACACTTGGAAATGTGTTATGTCACAATTCCCGGGCGCAGCCCCGCATCATTACATACCCCTACGTACTCATAGTAGCAGTTTCCTGCCTACTAGAGACCCGCGCGCAGCTAATTCTTCCACGCACGCAGAGGATCTCACCCCGTGCGCATCTGAACTGACTGATCCCCGCGTCTGGATCTGTTGTGACTAATCTGACAACCAGGTACCGCTCAAAAGAGCTACAACCTAATTGGGTTGCCTGGCATCTGTAACAAGTTGACATATACATTAGTAATAATTTAAGAAGATCAAAACTTATTTAAAATTAATAAAAATCAAGTTTAGAACATTTTTTAATAATAAATTAAAGATCAAGGATTACCACGTAAATCATTGAATCTGATCTTTGAAGACCACAAAACACTACAAGGAGTGTTCATAAAAATTATTAAAAATTATCTAATTGATCAGCAGATAATTCAAAATTAGTAAAAGTACACATCTGTTCACTTTAAAGCAATACTAATAGTACAAATGAAGGATGAGTGCAGAAGGATCAAATTTACGCCATAATAGATTAACAGATCCTGTGGGTAAAATAATACAGAAATCCAGCAGATATAAGGTCAGCTGATTAACACAACCAAGTGAACGTGATAATCTTGCTTTGACTGGCTTGCCAGTCTCAGCCCATGAGCAGAACTCTCTCTACGCGCCCTGAGAATCTCAAAATCACCCCAGAAAATGTATTTATACAGACATCTTTGGATCCATTATTCCATCATCAGTTTACCAATAATTATTATTATCAATAAGACACCGTTTCATTGTTAGTCAAGTGCTTATGAAGAATCTTAGAAAGTGATTTATGACCAAGTCTGTGGTATTATTATTTATTTCTTAAAAACCAATCAACCCTTGAAATTTAGTCAGGCAATCCACCCCATCTGCTCTGAAACCCTTCCTATTATTGCAGGATTTTTGTGGTAAAGTGCTCAGAGTGAGTGTTTCCCTTCCTGTCTAGGCCATTGTTCTGATATGCCCGGCTATCAGTGGAATGAGCCATTTCCAAGGCAACCATCTTCATTCAAAGGTTCTTAAACTGCCTAAGGAGGCCGCTTGAAGAGAGGTTTCTTTGTCTGTAAAGACCCCCAGTAGTATAATAATGTGGCCCCTCTTTTATATACATATTGAAAACCTTTTATTACCAAACCAATTAAACTTGCAACTGCTCTTATTATATTATTTATTTGAGCCTCTAAGTGTTCATTTTTGGAATAATAATAATTATTATTATTCCAGTATTTTTATCACTCTCTGTGTCAGCTTGCCACTATTGCAGAGCAAGCTGCAAAAGTAACAAAAATAACATAAAAATAATGATAATACAATTAAACTAACAAGGAGTAAGAAAACCATAAAAATTACTACAGAAATCTGTTCTCCACCCAAAATTAGGTAGGGTCACTCACTGACCTCACCCTTGAAATCCAACTCCTTATATTTTTAAATAATTAAGGAAAGAAAAACCAAAATACTACGGCTCCATTATTGAGCTTTTTGGCCAATTAAATTTTTCACACACATTGTCACGTATAGGTTTCACACCTAAAATTCAGTCAGAATTGAGGTGTTGTGTATATTTTAGGAGTTACGGGCGGAAATGTGTTTTGTCACAATTCCCGCACACAGCCGGGGCAGCCAATGCACCTGCGCGCGGCTGAGATATAGCCCTGTCACTCCGTTGAGGTTGTGTACGCAGCCCCTGGCCTCTTACAAGTACGCAGCTGCGGGACTACGGGTTGACAGAGTAACAGGCGGCCTGAGAGGCTCAGGTGCCGCGTAAACATGCTACAACCTACACAGGAACATTCTACATATGTAATAAATGTTTCCATGGATAGTAGACAGTCTAAAAATACATGATATCATATAAAAATACATAAATAATCCTTATACGTATTTTTTATTTAATAAAATCAAAGTACCAAGAATGTCGAAAATAAGACAATGACAACTTCTAAAAATATATTAAAATACTTTAAAATACTTTTATGAGAATTTCTAGAGATCAATATCTTTGTGACATACTAAGAAAACTAATGATGTAAAAATATTACATGAATTCACATCAATAATATTTTTAAGTAATTATCTTAGTAAATCAACTGGAACTCGAAAATAAGGAGTAAAATCATTATTATGAATTTTACTCCAGTTATATAATACATAATGAAAGCTTACATGACATCAAGATGTCCGTAGAAATGTCTATTTATATAATTATTAAATTACTGGGAACATTTGATAAGGATAATTAATTAAATAATACATAAATAGGACAGATTGGTGTTATTCACACGTCCTAATGTCTATTATAAAGTGGAATAATTCCCATACCCTGAGGAATTAGATGCTAACCGTGCTATAGCACCAAGAACACATGACAGACTACCCCTGGTTACCCTTCTAGCCTTAGTGTCCGTCCCTTTGAGCACCTACAACCCTCAGAAGGACAATATTGGGACTCCAAAAGCTATAAATAAAGAGCTCTTTTGAGGATATTGATGGGCAGAGACCCAGTTATATTCATATCCAGACACCGGTCAAAGGTAATCAAGTACTTATAAGAGATAAGTAAGTGATTTATGGCAATGTCTGATTGATAAATATCCGTCCTCAACCTCTTTTTATCAATTAAAACTGCTGAACAACCTTATAACCCCAGTATATAGGTTTAACCCATCAGTGCACGTCTCAAACAGATACCCAAAGGATTTAATAATATACCAGCAAGTTTTATTATCATTTCTCTGTCGTGGTAGCTTGGCTTCAAGGACCTGCCACTTCACTGTGTATTTTATATCCATATTATCTTTGGGTAAAATATCCTTTAAACTAAAGAGCCCAAAGTAACCAGGACTACGTGTTTTCATACTGAAATCCCTGAAGAGAGGTGTTAAAGATCCCAAATATAGTTGTGGCCCCTCTATGAAAATATTCAATAATCAATCTGATCATATTGATTTAAAACAATAAACAATAACCAAACCACTTAACCTTGCAATAAGCTTAATCCAAATATTTTACGGATTTTTGCTGCATTTATTAAATAATATATTTATTATTTACTCTATCACCGCTGGTAGCTAAAGGATAGCAAGGGTCTTGGCATCCAGGAGGCTGAAAATTTGAAGCTAAAGGACTGCAAGGTTCCTGCTATCAGAGAGCTGAAAAAATCTACCAAAAAATTATTAAAAATGACCAATATGTGCAGAAGATGGCATAGAATCTACAAATACCCACTTCTACTCATGCCACTCTAAAGGAAGTAATAAAAAATAATGAAATACGTCTGAATCATGAAAATAACAAATTGAAATTGAAATACCTTCTAACAACTATTTCACATGGAAATATGACACAGGAAAGGATACCAGCTGACAGCATCAAGAATACATGCCAAACTAGCCCAGATAGCCTTCCAGCCTCAGCAGACAAGCTCAAACCTATCTACATGCCCTGAGAAAAGTTTTTTTACCCTAGAAATGTACATAACCAACCCCTTTAGATGGTTTAAACCCCAGTAATTTTGAATTAATCAATCCAGACCCCTTGCAATCTGTGATCAAGTGTTTATTCAAGATAATAAAATTATTCATGGCCTCAGTCTAATATTATAATTAGTAATTCTACCCCATTGTAATTCCATTGAAGAATATCAGCTATATCCCCAACAATTGTCCTGAGACCCTTTCAACCATGAATTTCTGCAAGTTTCTTGGAGTGTCTGCTTAAATTAGTTATAAGTTATTTCCTCCTTGCCTCCAGGCGTAATTGCTGTGAGTCAGCCAGTCTACCCAATCCTCTTGAGTTAACCCCTTTTGAGTAATCACTTAGGACCTCACTGTCCCAAGGTCTTTACACGGTTCAAAAGAGCCCCTTGAAGTGAGTTTGTTATCCAATAAAGATCCCCTGTTTGCATGAACTGTGGCCCCTCTTGAAAAATATACTTAAATCAATTTAATCCAGCCAAACAACTCAAACTTTGCACTTGCTTCTAAATCAACCATTTGAGCATTTTATGTAATTTTATTGGGATTATTATTATTCAAACACTAATATCTCTTGTTTCAGCTAAAGGGAGGGAAAGCTCCTGGTACCAGCAAGCTGAAAATTGCTAGCAAAGTTTCAAGATAGGTGCAAACTCATTTGCAAGCAAAGGTTGCAGGTGGGGCTGGGATTGATATTGGATAATTGAAGAGGCAAGGGAGGAAGCAAGGGGGATGAGATGAGTACTAAGTGGGGTTTTGTGCAAGGTGTTGGAGCAATGCAAGAAGTCAGAGTTAATAGTTGCCAAAATTGCCAATGGGAACATGATTGATAGTCTAGCTCCTTCAATTGGGGGGTGGTTGTCATCAGTGTTGTTGTGATGCTAGGCTGATGGTCATTGATGGTTCCCCAGTTCAAGGCTACTTGGGACAGGGACATGATTGTCAGCTCACTGATACAAGGAACTTTGCCGTCCTTTAGCTACAGCAAGAGATATTGGTGTTGGAATAATAATAATTCCACAAAAATTACATGAAATTCTCAAATGGTTGATTTAGAAGCAAGTTCAAAGTTTGAGTGGTTTGGTTGGATTAAATTGGTTTAAATATATTTTTCAAGAGGGGCCACAGTTCATGCAAACAGGGGATCTTTATTGGATAAAAAACTCTCTTCAAGGGGCTCTTTTGAAAAGTGTAAAGACCTTGGGACAGTGAGGTCCTAAGTGATTACTCAAAAGGGGTTTCCTCAAGGGGATTGGTTGGACTGGCTGACTCACAAAACTTATTCCTGGAGGCAAGGAGGAGATAACTTACTAATTTAAGCAGAAACTCCAAGAAACTTGAAGAAATTCAAGGTTGAAAAGGTCTCAGAAAAATTTTTGGGGATATCAATGATATTCTTCAATGGAATTAACGATGGGTTAGAATTAATAATTATAATATCAGACTGAGGCCATGAATCACTTGTTTATCTTGAATTAAAATTTGATCACAGATGGTAAGGGGTCTGGATTGATTAGTTAAAAATTACTGGGGTTTAAACCATCTAAAGGGGTTGTTTATATACCTTTCTAGGGTAATAAGGCCTTCTCAGGGAACATAGAAAGGGTTGTGCTCGCGTGCTAGGGCTGGTAGGCTAGATAGTGCTAGTTTGGCACGTAGCCTTTGTTCTGTAAGCTGGCCTGCCTTGCCTGTGTCATATTTCCATGTGAAATAGTTGTTAGAAGGTATTTAAATGTCAATTTGTTATTTTCATGACTCAGAAATATTTCCTTATTTTGTATTACTTTCTTTAGAGTGGCATGAGTAGAAGTGGGTATTTGTAGATTTTATGTCATCTCCTGCACATTTTGGTCATTTTAATAATTTTTTGGTAGATTCCTTGATGTGTTTTGTGGTCATAAAGATATGGCAATTCCATTTACGTGACAACCTTCATTATTGTTTCTCACAATTTATTTGCTTTAATTTTTTGATTTTCATATTTTTATTCAATTTTCTTAGGTTTCAAACATGTCCCTATCTGTCAGTCAACTTGTTACATATGCATGATGTATGCATGCAAGTTTTAGCATGTTCCTGTGGTACCTGGCTGTTAGCATTAGTACAGTTGATGTTGACGCGCGCAGGCTTGACAGCTGCATGCAGGAATCCATCTTGACACGCGCAGGCTTGACAGCTCCGTGCGGAAATCCATCATCTGCGGCAAGCAGTCATTTTGCATGTGGTTTTCTTGATGTGCACCTGCGTACTGGGTGTCAGGCATGTTTACCCTTGTCATATAAATGCAGGGCTGCGCGTGGGAATTGTGACACAACACTAATCCGCCTTTAACTCTTGAAATATACACAACACTTCAATTCTGACTGAATTTAAGTTGTGAAACCTATACATGGCATTTTGTTTGAAATATTAGAATGTCCAAAAAGGTGGCATAGTGGTGCTGTGTTTTATTGGTCTTTCCTTTTAAAATTATTAAAAAATGGAAGGAGTTGGAATACAATGGTGGGGTCAGTGAGTGACCCTACCTATTTTTGGGTGGAAAATCCATTTATGTTATTATATATATGGATTTCATCCTCCTTTCAATTTTATTATTTATTTTCTGCTTCTAATCTTCTTTGAAAGGTTCCTTGTGTCAACTAGCAAGCTGACAATCCCACACTTCAAGATAGGTCTATATCTTAAAAAAAGTGTGGAGCTCAGTGTCTTCTATTGGCCCTGTAATTTCTCAAATGGATAAGCCAATCAGGGATGTTGTTTTCAGGTAAACATTTATACTCATCAGCGGATTCTCCTTTGTATCTGACTAGATAGAGTCTGAAATCTTTCCCATTTTTCCTTTCTTTTTTGTCTTTAAGGATTTTGACTATTTTTCCTTTCTCTTTCTCAGTTTTTTCTGCAACAGGTATTTCTGAGCGTCAGAGTTTTTTCTCATTCTCTGGGGAGGTAGTGTTTTATAAGACTCAAAGGAAATACTGGGTGTTTTCTTGAAAGTTCATCACTGAGAATTACTTCCACTGCATTCTTCCCATGAAGTTTCTTGATGGTGAATGGTCCCACAAATTCAGATCTAAGTTTCCTGTTTCCAGCTAAGTTGGTAAAATCAATGGTAGAAACTAAGACTTGGGCACCAAAATTGAAGTCAGGTTCTTTGTAGCTTTTATCCCATCTTTGTTGATTATATTCAACAGCCTCTTGAACACATTTAGCAGAATTTGTTTTGGCTACATCTATCATTTTTGTAAAGTCAAGTGATGTAGGGTGAATGTTGGTTAGCTGCTGGTTCAGGTTATCCTTGGGAAGTTTAGGAATACATCCTCTTTACAGTACATAAGGTGCTTCTTTAGTGGTGGAATTGTTGATACTGTTGTAGGCCATTTCTAAAGCAGGTGAAAGGCTAACCCAATCATGGCAATATCCATCAGTATATTTTTATTCTAGACCAAAGCAAAAGAACCTTCTGAGCATTTGTTCTAAGGTCTGATTCATTCTTTCAGCTAATCCATCTTTCTGGGGGTGATAGGCTCTAAAGAAGGCTAAGGTAGTGCCTAACATATCATGGATGTTCCCCCAGAATTCAGAAGTGAACTTGGGATCTCTATCACTGATGATTATATTAGGGACTCCCACGTCAGCTATGAGTCTATTCCAAAACAGTAGTGCTGCTTCCATGACAGTATCCTCCTTGTTGTTAGGTAGGAACTTTGCTTTCTTGGAAATTCTGTCTACTATAACTGGAACTGAGTTGTAGGAATAGACTCTTCCTGGGGGTATTCCAGTTACAAAGTCCATGTTAATGATTGACCATCTTTTCTTGGGTTCAGTAATTTTATGGCGTAGACCAAACCTTTTCCCAGTGGTCCTATTGGAATGCTGACACGTTTCACAGCTGGTGACATACTGGAATATGGAATCTCTCCAATTGATCCACTAAGAAGTTTTTTTGAGCTTGTCTAGGGTTCTATCAGTAGATAAATGACCAGACAAGCAGTTATTGTGGCACTCAGCTATAATATGTTTGATATGGTCTCCCTTGGTTAGGACTATGACACTGGAATAATGGTGCCTATAGTATACTAGACCATCCCATGAAGTGAACCTTCCAGCTTTGTAAGGTTTCAGAAGAGTTTCAGGTAGACTGTTAACCATTTCAGATGGTGGAGAGGTACTTTTCATAATGGTGATTAGAGTCTTCATACCAGGACTGTAAGCCTTCTTGATGGAGTTGAAAAAGGATTCATCCAGTTCAAAGATGTGGATTTCAAGGATAGGAGCCTCAATATTCAGAATGTTAATATTAAGTATAGGAAATATATAATTATCTTCTGGGTAATAAGCAGGGTTACTTGTATCATTGGGTAGATCATCCCTACTCAAACTATCAGCATTCTGTTTTTTAGCACAAGCTTGATGAAATATGGTAATCTAAACTCTGTATTGTTGAATAGCTATCTGCCACCTTAACATATGCCAACTAGGGTTTTCCATGTTCATTAATGTCAGCTTGCTACTATGTACAGAGCAACTTGTCATAGCAACACAAAACTCAAAAAATAAAGAATATCTCAATTAAAAACACAAGGAGTGGAAAATGCATAAATATTGTTAAAGAAATGGATTCCTCACCAAGAATTAGGTAGGGTCACTCACTGACCCCACCCTTGAAATCCAAGTCCTTACATTTTTCAAATAATTAAAAAGAAAAGTACTAAAGATTACAACACCAGTATGGCACCTTTTGGACATTCTAAAATTTCACACATTTTGACACATATAGGGTTTACACCTAAAATTCACTCAGAATTGAGGTGTTGTGTATATTTTAGGAGTTAAACGCGGAAATGTGTTATGTCACAATTCCCGCGCGCAGCCCCGCATCATTACATACCCCTATGTACTCATAGTAGCAGTTTCCCGCGTACTAGAGACCCGCGCGCAGCCAATTCTGCCACGCACGCAGCCAATCCTACCCCGCGCGCATCTGAACTGACTTATCCCTGAGTCTGGATCTGTTGTGACTAAACTGACAACCAGGTACCGCTCAAAAAAGCTACAACCTAATTAGGGTTGCCTGGCATATGTAAAAAGTTGAAATATGCATTAATAATTATCTAAACGGATCAAAACTTAATTAAAATTAGTAATAATTAAGTTTAGAACATTTTTTAATAGTAAATTAAAGATCAAGGATTACCATGTAAATCATTGACTCTGATCTTTAAAGACCACAAAACACTACAAGGAGTGTTCATAAAAATTATTAAAAACTATCTACTTGATCAACAGATGATGAAAAATCAGTAAACGTCCACATCTGTTCACTCTAAAGCAATACTAATAAGACAAATGCAGGATGAGTGCAGAATGATTAAATTTATGCCATAATAGATGAACAGATCCTGTGGCTAAAATATTACAGAAATACAGCATATCTAAGGTCAGCTGATTTATAGCACCAATTGGAAGTGCCAATTTTGCTCTGACTGGATTGCAAGCCTCAGCCCATGAGCAGAACCCTCTCTACGCGCCCTAACAAGATCAAAACACCCCAAAAAGGTATTTATAGAGACCTCTTTGGATCCATTATTCCATCATCAGTTTACCAGAAACTAGTATTATCCATCAGAAACCGTGTCATTGTTAGTCAAGTGCTCATGAAGAGTCTAAGCTAGTGATTTATGACTAAGTCTTTAGTATTATTATTCATTTCTTAAAACCAATCAGCCCTTGAAGTTTAGTCAGGCAATCCAACCCATCTGCTCTGAAACCCTTCCTATTATTGCAGGATTTTGGTGATAAATTGCTCAGAGTGAGTGTTTCCCTTCCTGTCTAGGCAAGTGTGCTTTTATTCCTGGCCATTAGTGGAAGAAGCCCTTTCTAAGGCACCCATCTTCATTCCAAGGTTCTTAAACTGCCTAAGGAGGCCCCTTGAAGAGAGGTTGCTTTGTCTTTAAAGACCCCCAGTAGTATAATACTGTGGCCCCTCCTTTATATACATATTGAAAACCTTTTATTACCAAACCAATTAAACCTTGTCACTGCTCTTATTACATTACTTATTTGAGCCTCTAAGAATTTATTTATGGAATTATTATTATTATTATTATTCCAGTATTTTTATCAGCCTCTGTAGCTAAAGGACTGCAAGGTTCCGGGTATCAGAGAGCTGAAAACTGGGGGTCTGGCCAGGAAATATCCTCAAATAATTAATCTTTGATTATTTATTCCTTGGATCAGTCTATCTTTTTAAAAATAAGTTAAAATACTTATAACATATATTTTTTATCCTTTGTTTCTCTAGTTGATCTTAAGACCAACGGAGAATTGATCAATTATTGTTTGAACCTTCTTAAAAAGAAAAAATAAAAAAAACTTGGTAAATTTGTCCCTGTTATTATAACTCCTGAGCAACAACAAGAGAAATTTATTTATTATAAACAGCAGATTATAAGAGAAAAAGAACTTGAGCTTGAAAGAATTATCAATTTAAATTCTTTATTAAGGCAACATAAAGAGTGGAAGATTTATCAAAGGAAGATTTATATTTATAAAATAAATAATCCTGAAGATCAAAGAAAATACAAAATTAATAAAAGTGATTATTTTTCTAAAAATATCATCTTGCCACGTCAAAATACAAAAAAATATTAAAATTATATTTTTTGTTTTTATCCATTTCAGCGGATTTGGTTTTTGGTGATCTCATTGACCAGGACCTCCTAGAGGACTTCCCAGACAGTGTACCCTTGGATTTAACCTTAGATTTATCCCAGGATCTGATTGGAACTCACTCAGACCCCATTGGAATACCCTCCAAGGACAATTCTGATCCCAACCAAGTGTTGGTACCCTTGAATTTAACTTTAAGTAAGTTAAAATATATAAAAAAAATTATTAAAAATATAAATACCCAAAAAATATTATTTTTTTATATTTTTAAGTCTTTTCTCAAAAGTTTTGACAAAAGACTTACTCATTTTTTTGGTGCTATGTACCAAAACAGGCCCAACACCCGTGCAAAAGGTAGAGCCCCATCATATGGATCTCTGCCCGGAGGAACCGGTATGCGCAAGGACTCCAGTTGCATGCGCAATGAGGGGGCTCGAACCCGTGACCATAGTGTCACGCGGGACAACAACAGCGTTGACTGCGGCCACCAACTCAACCAACAGAGCATTGAAGAACCACCCATTGCCCAACAAGTTATCCAAGGAGGATACCAGTCCTCCTAAGCCACCCCAGCTGGACTCAACCAAGGAGGAAAGAGTCAAAGTGTTAGTGAAAGAGCACGTGAGATATTGGGAACAATTCAAGTTGGCTCAGACCCAGAGGATCAGCCAGGTATGAGAAAAGATATTTCTCTGGCAAAGAAATCTCAGATTTCTCTGCAAAGATTGATACCAAAGAGAGAAGTAGAAGGCTACGTGCATAAATGGAATCCTTGGGATCAGTTAGATTCCTTAAAGGGAAAGGACTCCAAAAATAAGATGTCCTCATTACATCAGAAGTTAAGGAAACCAAAGGATTTGGACAGAATAATATCCCTATCCCAGAAGTGGAAAAAGGTGTACCACAATTAGATGTAGAAGCTCTTAATAGCTTTTCTGTAAATGTGTCTCACAATTTTACAGTTATCAGCCAATTTTTTGACAAAGTTTATCAAAAATTGGACAGATTGAGTCTGAGTATTTTCAGAGTGATTGATACCCAGTCTCAGAAAATGAGAATTGATGAGTTAGAAATACAACAAATCAAGGACAGTATAAAATCTAGTAAGTTGGACCTGATGAAAAATATTGATGATAACCAATCAATTCTTCAGGAAGATATTCTTGCAACCATGAACCAGCTTAAGGAAGAAGTTAAGAAAACTAGTCCTACTCCTTCAGCTCACCTGATTAACAAAATTGATTCACTAAAAAACAAACTTTATTTGCAGTTAGATATGATTAAGAATGACCTTAGAGATCTTGAAGTAAATTATAATAACTCCCCAGTCATTGACCTGGAATAAACTAGACCTGCTGGGTTTGCAAGTACTCCTAGTGTTCCTCTCAAAGCCATGACAACTAGGAATGAATCTTTTAGGCCCAGTCCTACTCCTGAGATAGAACAGGCTTTGAAGTTAATTCCTCTCATTACTGCATGGCATAAATTCTCTGGAGAAGGAGAATACAAATAAGTCAGTTTCATTAAATTCATTGATTATACCCTTGCTTCTTATGAACTTCCTGATACAATAGTTGTGGTAAGATTACCCAGAATATTTGAAGGAGTGGCTCTTCATTGGTTTATCAATAAAAGAGAAGAATTTGGATCTTTATCCTGGAGTTCTTGGAAAGAACTGATCAAAGTACAATTTGGTACTAGGATTTGGAAAAGAAAGATGATAAAAATTTTTGAAACCTCCCAATTTGATCCATCCAAGGACAAACGTCAGAAGTGGTTCTTAGACCAGAAAAGGATTTTAGACTGTTTATATCAGGATTCTGATAAAGAAGAAGTCAATGGAAGACTTCTCAACTTATTTCCCAGACAAATCAACCAAAGTGTAAGGTGCAGAATGCCTATGGACTCTGATATTTCTACCCTGATAGGTGTATTGGAAGAAACTATTGAGATGAATGGTCTAGATAAGAGAGTCAACAGACTCCCTAGAAAACAAAATACTAGGAACAGGGAAGAGTATACGGCCAAAACTAAGGAATCCCCTTCCACTAATCCCACTACCTTGGAAGTCATAAAGACTCCAGAGTCAAAGGAAAAAGTATTTTGGAACTGTAACCAAACAGGACATGTAAGACCTGATTGTCCTCTACCTAGGAAAAGGATTAATCCTATTGAAGGAGAAGAGTATGATAATCCTGATTCCCACCTTGATGATACTGATGGATCACTTTCTGAGTGTGAGTTGATGATCACTAACCCAATCAATGTTATTGAAGGAAGTATTGAGTTTTCTATAGACATAAATTCTGTTAATGAGGATTCTAACTAAAATCAAAAATGGAATCCCTCCATGAGGATCCACCACATCTCTGAGGCTAAGGCCTTGATTCTGAAACCTTCTGCCGGTAAAAGTTACACTCCAGGCAAAACGTGCTACTATACTTGTTTGATCCAAGGTTCCCCTGTTAAGTTACTCTTGGACAGTGAAGCCTTTTGCTGTTGTGTTGGTTCAACTTATTTGGGAAACAAGACCCAAACTGGAAACTGAACTTATTACCTCTACCTTGGCTCAATTCAGGAGTTGTAATTCTTGTCTTAATGCTGTTGGAGTATGGTCCTCTGATATCATACTCCCTCACTCTAAAGGGTCACTTAAACTGAACATTGAATTTGTAGTACTCCAGAACGGAGTATGTGATTACTTAATCCTTGGTAATGATTCTCTTTGCTTGTATGGTATATATGTATTCCAAAGCAAGGGTAGATACTTCACCATAGGAGGAGACTGGAACAACAAGTTTCAAATATGCCATGTCAATTCTCAAACTTCTGATTCAACTTATGAAAAAAACTTGAAGAGTTTCAATCAAGAATACTTCTCTCAAGCAGCTTTGAATCCCCTGCTCAATGAAGAACAAAGACGGAACATCCTACAAGTATGCTTTGAAAATCAGAATGGTTTTTGTACCAAGGATCACCCCATTGGTAACATTAAAGTACATGATATGATCCTGACTCTAACCAATCAAGCCTCCTTACCCACTTAACCTCAGGAGACCTGCTTACCCTTCTAGTCCAAAATCTAGAGCTGCTCTGGAAACTCACATCCAAGAGTTGGTTGACCTACAAGTCTTAAGGAAAGTAGGACACAATGAACAAGTAGATATCACTACTCCAGTGATTATAGCTTGGCATAATGATAAGTGAAGGATGGTTGGAGATTTCAGAATGCTGAACAACTACACACAAGCTGATTATTATCCAATTCCAAGGATTAACCATTCTCTGCATAACCAGTCAAAAGCTAAGTACATCACTACCATGGACATGCTGAAAGGTTTTCACCAAATACCTATCAGCCCTGATAGCCAGAAATTCATGAGAATTATCTGTCATTTGGGAATTTATGAGTATCTAAGGATGCCTTTTGGTATAAAAAATGCTCCTTCTCATTTTCAAAGGATGATGGACACAGTTCTACAATTGTTCATCAGACAAGGATGGATGATGGTTTAAATTGATGATATTATCATTTACTCTGATGATTGGGATACCCACCTGGATAAAGTAAGATTAGTCCTCAAAACCATGTCAGCTGTGGGATTAAAGGTATCAATGAAAAAGTGCAACTTTGGCTATGGGGAACTCAAAGCCTTAGGACACATTGTCTCTGGAATAAGCTTAGCTCCTGACCAAAAAAAGATAGCAGCAGTAATGAATAGGCCAATTCCTCAGAATAAAACTGAACTCCTATCTTTGATTAGCTTTTGCCGCTACTATAGGAAGTAATTAACAAAGTTTGCTCTTCTAACCAAGGGTCTGTATGAAATCTGCAACAAAACCACCTTGTTCAAAATTACTCATGAAAGAGTTAAGAATTATGAGGAACTCAAGATGGCCATGGCTTCAGCTCCAGTACTGATTCAGCCAGATTATTCTAAATCCTTCAAGCTCTACATAGATGCTAGTATTGACAGGCTAGGAGCTGCCTTACACCCGGAAGTCATAGAGGATGCCAAACCAGTGGAAAAACCTATACTATTCATATCCAGACAAGTTAAGGATACTGGGAAAAGGTATGGTGCAAGCCAAATGGAATGCCTTGCTTTAATATGGGCTCTGGAAAAACTTCATTACTACTTGGAAGGCACCAAGTTTACAGTGATTACTGACTGCAATGCTGTCAGGAATTTGATGAACATGAAGACCCCTAGTAGGCACATCCTAAGATGGCAGATAGCCATACAACAGTACAGAGGTCAGATGACCATAGTTCACCAAGCTGGTACTAAACACCAGAATGCTGATAGTTTGAGCAGGAATGCTTTACCCAATGACCCAAGTAACCCTGCTTATGACCCAGAGGATAATTATATCTTCCCTATCTATAAAATTAACATGTTGAACGTTGTAGCTACTATAATGGGAATCCACATTTGTGAATTGGATGAATCCTTGTTGAACTCAATCAAAGAATCTTACAATTCTGGCATGAAAACTCTGATCACAATTATGGAAAGTACTTCTCCACCATCTGAAATGATTAATAGCCTACCTGAACCCCTCTTGAAACCATACAAAGCTGGAAGGTTCACCATATGGGACGGTCTAGTATACTGCGGGCATCAACATTCAAGTGTTATAGTCTTAACTAAGGATGACCATATCAAAGAAGTCCTGGCTGAATGCCATGAAAACTTCTCATCTGTTCATTTATCTGCTGATAGAACCTTAGATAAGGTTAAAAAAACTGCTTGGTGGATCAATTGGAGAGACTTCTCTATCCAGTATGTTACTAGTTGTCAAACTTGTCAGAAGTCCAACAGGACCACTGGGAAAAGGTTTGGTCTACTGCAAAAGATTGCTGAACCCAAGAAAAGATGGGAGATCATCAACATGGACTTTGTAACTGGACTACCACCAGGAGGAGCCTATTCCTACAACTCAGTCTAGTCATTGTGGATAGGTTCTCCAAGAAAGAAAAGTTTCTACCTAATCACAAGGAAGACACTGCTATGGAAGTTGCCCTTTATTTTAGAACAGACTCATTGCTGATGTTGGAGTTCCCAAGATCATTATCAGTGACAGAGATCCTAAATTTACCTGTGAGTTCTGGAGAAATCTTCATGGCATGCTGGGAACCACCTTAGCTTTCTCTACAGCTTATCACCCTCAGACGGATGGCTCAGCTGAAAGAATGATTCAGACCCTGGAAGACATGCTCAGGAGATTCTGTGGCTTTGGTCTAGAATACAAGAATTCTGATGGTTATTGCCACGATTGAGTTAGCCTTTTACCTGCGCTAGAGATGGCCTACAACATTAGCAAGCACTCTACCACTAAGGAAGCACCCTACATACTGGAAAGAGGATGGATTCCTAAATTACCCAAGGATAACCTTAATCACCAGCTAACAAATATTCACCCTACATCACTTGATTTCAAAAACATGATAGATGTAGCCAATAAACATTCTATTAAGTGTGTCCAGGATGCTGTTAATTATAACCAACAAAGGTTGTATAAAACCCATAAGGAACCTGATTTCAAGATTGGTGATCAAGTCTTGATCTCTACCACCAACTCCACAAAATTAGCTGGAAATAGAAAGCTTAGACCAGCTTTTGTTGGACCTTTCACCATTAATAAACTTCATGGTAACAATGCTGTGGAAGTAATCCTTAGTGATGAGCTTTCCAGGAAACACCCAGTCTTCCCAGTGAGTCTCATCAAACACTACCACCCAAGGAATGGAGAATATACTCCTTCAGCTGATATACCTGTTGAAGAAGAACCTGAAAAATACAGAGGAAAAATTAGCAAGATCCTTAAAGATAAAAAAGAAAGGATCAATGGGGAAGATATCAGACTCTACCTAGTTAGATACAAGGGAGAATCAGCTGATAAGGATGAATGGTTAACTGAAAACAATATCCCTGATGGACCTATACACCTAAGGAACTACAGAGCCAGCAGAAGGCATTTACCAAGAATTTTTTTTTCAGATATAGACATATCTTGGAGTGGGGGAATGTCAGCTTGCTACTATGTACAGAGAAACCTGTCATAGCAACACAAAACTATAAAAAGAAAGAATACCTCAATTAACAAAAGAAGGAGTGAGAAATCCATAAATATTATTAAAGAAATGGATTCCTCACCAAAAATTGGGTAGGGTCACTCACTGACCCCACCCTTGAAATCCAAGTCCTTAAATAATTAAAAAGAAAAGTGCTAAAAATTACGACACCAGTATGGCACCTTCTGGCCATTCTAACATTTCACACATGTTTGCACGTATAGGGTTTACACCTAAAATTCACTCAGAATTGAGGTGTTGTGTATATTTTAGGAGTTACACGCGGAAATGTGTTATGTCACAATTCCCACGTGCAGCCCCGCATCATTACATACCCCTACGTACTCATAGTAGTAGTTTCCTGCGTACTAGAGACCCTCGCGCAGCCAATTCTGCCACAAATGCTGCGGATCCTACCCTGCGCGCATCTGAACTGACTGTTTGTGCGTCTGGACCCGTCGTGACTAATCTGACAACCAGGTACCGCTCAAAAAAGCTACAACCTAATTAGGGTTGCCTGGCATATGTAACAAGTTGAAATATGCATTAGCAATGATCTAAAAGGAGAAAAACTTAGTTCAAATTAATAAAAATTAAGTTTAGAAAATTTTTAATAATAAATTAAAGATGAAGGATTCCCACGTAAATCATTGACTCTGATCTTGAAAGACCACAAAAAACTACAAGGAGTGTTCAGGAAAATTATTAAAAATTATCTAATTGTCAGCTCTCTGATACCAGGAACCTTGCAGTCCTTTAGCTACAGAGAGTGATAAAAGAACTTGGAGCAATAATATTCCAAAGAATAAACACTTTAAAGCTCCAATAATGGTATGGTAAGAGCAAGTGCAAGGTTTATTTGGTTTGGTTATAAATATTTTAAATATAAAATATAAAGAGGGGCCACAGTATTATACTACTGGGGATCTTTACAGACTAGCAACCTCTCTTCAAGGGGCCTCCTTAGGCAGTTTAAGAACCTTGGAATAAATATGGGTGCCTTAGAAAGGACTTATTCCACTAATGGCCGGGCTTAACAGCACACGTGGCCTAGACAGGAAGGGAAACACTCACTCTGAGTACTTGACCACGAAAATCCTGGAGTAATTGGAAGGGTTTCAGAGCAGATGGGGTTGATTGCCTGACTAAACTTCAATGGTTGATTGGTTAATAAAGGTAAATAATACTAATACAGACTAAGTCATAAATCACTTGCTTATCTTCATATAAGCACTTGATTAACAATGACACCGTGTCTGATTGATAATAAATAATTCCTGATAACTGATTAACTTCCTGGAAACAGGAGGGCAAAAGAGCCTGTTTAAATATTCCTTTTTGGGTGCTTGAGGACCTCTAGAAGGGGTACTAGCCATGGGCTGAGGCTAGGGGGGCAATCAGGGCAAGATTGGCACGTCCTCAAGGTGCTGTTAGCCTGCTGGCCTTAGATCTGTCAAGGAACAGCTCCTTTTTAGCTGCAGGATCTGTTAATCAATAGATTAGTCATTTTGCTGATCCTGCACTGATCCTTAATTTGTACAGTAAGTACTGGTCCAAAGTGAGCAGACGTGGATGTTTATTGATTCTCCATCTTCTGCTGATCCTGTATGTAATTTTTAATAATTTTTACGACCACTCGTTATGTAGTTTCGTGGTCTTTGAAGGTTCTGATCAACTTATTTTGTGGTGAGTCTGGATCTTTATTTAATTAATAAAAAATACTAGAAATTAGTTAATAACTAATTTTAATTGATTTTTAAGGTTTTTGAACCATAATCTATGCTCGTGTAGTAGCTTTACATATGTAGTGTAAATCCTAATGTATTGTAGCTTCTCTGAGCGGTACCTGGATGTCATAGGAGGCGCGGGGATGCGTGCGGGAGTTGGTGTACGCGGGAGTCCAACGCGGGGCTGCGTGCGGGAGTTTGCGTACGCAGGAGACCAGCGCTAGGGACGCGGGGCTGCGTGCAGGAGTTGGCGTACGCAGGAGTCCAACGTGGGACTGCGTGCGGGAGTTTGCGTACGCAGGAGACCAGCGCTAGGGACGCCGGGCTGTGTGCGGGAATTGTGACAAAACACAATTTCCTGTGTAACTCCTAAACTACACACAACACCTGGATTTCGACTGAAATTTAGGTGTGAAACCTATACATGACATATCATGTGAAATATTAAAATAGCTAAAAGGTGCCATACTGGTGCCGTGGTCATTTACCATTTTGTGTTAAATTAATTGAAAAATATAAGGAGTAAGAATTCAAGGGTGGGGTCAGTGAGTGACCCTACCTTATTTTGGGTGGGGAATCCATTTCTTCAATAATATTTATGGATTTCCTACTCCTTCATTTTATAATAATTTTATTTATTCATTTATCTTTTTTCCTTTTAATTTTGTTATTATTATTATTGTTGTTGCTTTGTCAGGTTGCTCTGTGCTAAGTAGCAGGCTGACATTCCCCCACTCCAAGATATGACTATATCTGAAAATATTTTGGGGCTCAGTGTCTTTTACTGGCTCTGTAGTTTCTCAGGTGTATAGGTCCATCTGGAATGTTGTTTTCAGGCAGCCATTCATCTTTATCAGCTGATTCTCCTTTGTATCTGACTAAGTAAAGTCTAACATCTTTTCCTTGGATCCTTTCTTTTTTATCTTTAAGGATTTTACTAACTTTTCCTTTGTCCTTCTCAGGCTCATCTAAGACTGGTATTTCAAGTGAAGGGGTCTTTTCTCCTTCTCTGGGATGGTAGTGTTTGACAAGGCTAACTGGGAAGACTGGGTGTTTCCTAGAGAGTTCATTACTGAGGATTACTTCTACGGCATTTTTCCCATGGAGTTTCTTGATAGTGAAAGGCCCAACAAAGGCGGGTCTGAGTTTTCTGTTTCCAGCCAAGTTATTGAAATTGGCGGTTGAAATTAGAACTTGATCTCCTATTCTGAAATCAGGTTCTTTGTGAGTTTTATCCCACCTCCGTTGGTTGTATTCAACAGCATCTTGTACACACTTAGCAGCGTGCTTGTTTGCCATATCTATCATGTTTTTGAAGTCCAGTGATGTTGGATGGATATTAGTCAACTCCTGATTGAGGTTATCTTTGGGCAATTTGGGGATCCATCCTCTTTCCAGTATGTAAGGAGCTTCTTTGGTGGTAGAGTGTTTACTACTGTTATAGGCCATTTCTAGTGCAGGTAAAAGGCTAACCCAGTCATGGCAATATCCGTCTGTATTTTTGTACTCCATCCCAAAGCAACAGAACCTTCTGAGCATATCCTCTAGAGTCTGGATCATTCTTTCAGCTAATCCATCTGTCTGAGGGTGATAAGCTGTAGAAAAGGCTAAGGTAGTTCCTAACATATCATGGAGGTTTCTCCAGAATTCAGACGTGAATTTGGGGTCTCTATCACTGATAATAATCTTAGGAATTCCTACATCAGCAATTAGTCTGTTCCAGAAGAGTAAGGCTACTTCCATAGCTGTGTCTTCCTTATGGTTAGGTAGAAACTTGGCTTTCTTAGAAAATCTGTCTACAATAACCAGGACTGAGTTTCAAGAGTAAGCTGCACCAGGGGGCAGTCCTGTTACGAAGTCCATGTTGATAACTTCCCATCTTTTCCTGGGCTCAGCTATCCTTTGGAGTAGTCCAAACCTTTTCCCAGTGGTCCTGTTGGATTTCTGACAGATTTCACAGCTTGAAACATACTTGATAGTGGAGTCTCTCCAGTTGATCCACCAGGCAGTCTGCTTTACTTTATCTAGGGTTCTATCAATAGACAGGTGACCCGAAGAGCAATTATCATGACATTCAGTTTAAACAAGTTTGATATGCTCTGCTTTGGTCAAGACTATAAAACTAGAGTGTTTATGCCGGTAATATAATAGCCCATCCCACAGTGTGAATCTCCCTTCTTTATAGGACTTCAGTAGGGGTTCAGGTAAACTGTTTATGAGTTCAGATGGAGGGGAAGTACTTTCTATGATGTTAATCAAAGTCTTCATGTCAGAGTTGTATGCTACTCTGATGGAGCTGAACAGTGATTCATCTAGTTCACATATGTGAATTCCTATGATGGGAGCTTCCAGATTAAACAGGTTAATGTTTAGTATAGGAAATATATCATGATCTTCTGGGTCATGAGCAGGATTGCTAGTATCATTTGGTAGAGCATTTCTGCTAAGACTGTCAGCGTTCTGATGTTTAACTCCAGCTTGGTGGACTATTGTCATCTGACCTCTGTACTGTTGTATGGCTATCTGCCATCTTAACATATGCCTGCTAGGAGTTTTCATGTTCATGAGAGTCCTAACAGCATTGCAATCAGTGATCACCACAAAATTTGTACCTTCCAAATAATAGTGGAGTTTTTCTAATGCCCATACTAGAGCAAGGCATTCCATTTGGCTGGCACCATATCTCTTTTCAGTATCTTTGACTTGTCTAGATATGAAGAGTATAGGTTTCTCTACTGGTTTATCCTCTTCTATTACTTCTTGGTGTAATGCAGCTCCTAATCCTTCCATGCTAGCATCTATGTAAAGTTTGAAAGGTTTAGAATAATCTGGTTGTATCAACACTGGGGCAGTAGTCATAGCTACTTTGAGTTCCTCATAATTCTTCAATCTTTCATGAGTCATTTTGAACAAAGTGTTGTTGTTGCAGATCTCATATAAACACTTGGTGAGGTTAGCAAATTTAGGTATGTACTTCCTGTAATAGCTGCAGAAGCTTATAAAGGATAAGAGTTCCGTTTTGTTCTGGGGCATAGGTCTGTTCATTACTGCTGCTATCTTACTTTGGTCAGCAGTTAAGGTTAGTCCAGAAACAATGTGTCCTAGAGCTTTGAGTTCTCCGTATCCAAAGTTGCACTTTTTCATAGATACTTTTAATCCCACTGCGGCAATTGTTCTAAGTACTAGCCTTACTTTATTCATGTGAGTATCCCAATCGTCTGAATAAATGATAACATCATCTATGTATACCATCATCCAACCTTGTCTGATGAACATTCCTAAGACTGTATCCATCATTCTTTGGAAGTGGGAAGGAGCATTTTTAATACCAAATGGCATTCTGAGATACTCATATATGCCTAAATGACATATAATTCTCATAAATTTCCTGCTATCCGGACTGATAGGTATTTGGTGAAAGCCTTTCAACATGTCCATAGTAGTAATGAACTTAGCTTTAGAAAGATTATGTAGAGCGTGGTCAATCCTTGGGATAGGATAATAGTCAGCTTGGGTGTAGTTGTTGAGCATTCTAAAGTCTCCAACCATCCTAGACTTATCATTGTGCCAGGCTATTATCACGGGGGTAGTTACGTCTACTTGCTCATTATGCCCTACTTTCCGTAAGACTTGTAAGTCCACTAGTTCTTGGATGTGGCTTTCTAGAGCAGTCCTAGATTTTGGACTAGAAGGGTAAGCTGGTCTCCTGAGGTTAGGAGGGTAAGGAGGTTTAATAGTCAAAGTTAAGATCATATCATGACCTTTGATATTACCAATGGGATGGTCTTTAGTGCAAAAAGCATTCTGGTTCTCAAAGCATGCTTGGAGAATATCTCTTTTCTGGTTTTCACTAATCTGGGAATTCAAGGCAGCTTGGGAAAAGTATTCCTGGTTAAAAGTTTCTAAGTGTCTCTCATAAGTGGAATCAGTAGCTTTAGCATTGATATGGCATATTTGGAACTTCTTGTTCCAATCTCCTCCTATAGTGAAATATCTCCCTTTACTCTGGAAGACATCTATCCCGTACAGGCAAAGAGAATCATTTCCTATAATAAAATAATCACATACTCCATTTTGAAGTACTACAAATTCAATCTTTATCTTGATTGATCCTTCAGAGTGGGGGAGTATGATTTCTGTTGGCCATACTCCAATAGCATTGAGAGGTGAGTTACAGCTGCTGAACTTAGCTCGAGGTACAGGTAGTAAGTTTTTCTTCCAGTTGGAATCCTGTTTATCTAAGTAGTCAGTTCCAACACAAGAGCAGAAAGCTCCACTGTCTAGAAGTAATTTTACGGGGGAACCTTGTATCAAGCCAGTGGCATAACAAGTTTTACCACCGGTGTACCCTTTTCCAATAGAAGGTTTGAGGGTTAAGGTCTTAGCTTCAGAAACATGTTGGATTTTCATGTTGGGTGTCCATTTTTGAGGCAAATTGCTATCTTCATTAACAGGGTTAATATCTAGGGAAGATTCTATGTTACCTTCAATGACATTAATGGGATTAGTGATAATTAGGTCACATTCAGAGATGGAACCATCAGTGTCATCTAGTTGGGGGTCAGGATTAGTGTCATCCTCTTCTCATTCAATAGGATTAATCTTTCTCCTGGGTAGAGGACAGTCAGGTCTTACATGCCCTGTTTGGTTGCAATTCCAACATGTCTTTTCTTTGGTCACCAAAGTATTCTTGGCTTCTGAGTTGTTAGGTAGAAGTTCTTTGTTCTTGTTATTATAATCTTCCTTATTCCTAGTAGTTGGTTCTCTGGGTTTATTAAGCTTTTTGTCTAAGCCATTCATGTCAATAGTTTCTTCTAATACTCCTATGAGAGTGGAAAGGTCAGAGTTCATGGGCATTCTGCACCTTACGCTATGGTTAAGTTGTCCTGGACATAGGTTGAGGAGTCTTTCATTGACTTCTTCTTTATCAGCATTTGGGTAGAAGCAGTCTAGTCTTCTCTTCTGGTCAAGGCACCATTTGTGAGGTTTGTCCTTAGATGGATCAAATAAGGAAGTTTCAAAAGTCTTCATCATTTTTCTTTTCCAAATTCTGGTACCAAATTGTTCCTTAATCAAATCTTTCCATGAATTCCATGACAAAGATCCTACCTCTTCTCTCTTATTGATGAACCAGTCAAGGGCTACTCCTTCAAATAGTCTAGGTAGTCTTACTACGGCTATGTTATCAGGAAGTTCATAAGAGGCCAGAGTATAGTCAATAAACTTAATAAAACTGACATGATTATATTCTCCTTCTCCGGAGAATTTAGGCCACTCAGTGATAGGGGGAAGTAATTTTAATGCTTGTTCTACTTCAGGAGTGGGACTAGGTCTGAAAGATTCATGCCTTGTTAGTCTTGGTCTAGAAGGTAGTTGGGGCGTACTGTGGTACCTGGAAGGTCTGATTTAATCAGAGTCTGCAATGGGTTGAGATAAGTTTATCTTTAGATCTCTGAGATCATTCTTAATCATACCTAATTCCAGATCAAGTTTGTTACTTAATGAATCAATTTTATTAATAATATGAGTAGGTGAAGTGTGGTCTGTTTTATTAATACTTTCTTTGATTTGTTCAATAGATAGAAGAATTTCTTCTTGGATAGCTGAAGTATTGTTTTCTAGGTAATTTATTAGTTCTCCTTTACTCAAACTAATGCTGTCTCTTATTTGTTTTACTTCTAACTCATTGATTTTGATCAAGTTGGATTGGGATTGCATGACTTTACCAAAATTGGTATTTACTTTATCCAATTGCTCATATACTTTATCAAAAAATTTGCCAATGATATCAAAGTTATGAGAAACATTTATGGAAAACAAGTTGAAAGTTTCTACGTCTAATTGCGGTAAACTTTCTTCGATTTTCTTGCCAAAGATATTATATTGTCCCACTCTTTGGGACTCTTTAATTTCTGATGGGCTAGAGATCTCTTCTTCCTGTTGTTGTTGTTTCCTCTTAAAGAAACTAATTGGTCCCAAGGATTCCAATTCTTCACGTAACCTTCTACTTCTCTCTTGGGAATCAATTTTTGGAGGGTTATTTGAGTCTTCTTTGCCAAAGATATGGCTTTTCTCATACCCTGATGGTCTTCCTGGGTCTGAGCCTGTTTGAACAGTTCCCAATGACCCACGTGTTCTTTCACCAATACCTTTATTTTCTCCTCCTTGGAGGAGTCCGGCTGGGGTGGCGTAGGTGGAACGGTATCCTCCTGGGATTTCACGTTCAACAAGGGACGGCCCTCCAACGGTGAGTTGGTCGAGTTGGCGGCCGTGGTTGTTGTCATGGTCGCTCGGATCGGAGCGATCACTGGCTCGATCCGCATTGCGTTCGCAACTGGAATCCTTGCGCACACGGGTTCCTCCGGGCAAAGATCCATATGACGGGGCGCGTCCACTGGCGCGGGTGTTGCGTCTGTTTTGATGCATTTTTAAAGATTATATAAGTTTTTGTCGAAACTTTGTAAAAAAAATAATTTTTTTTTTTTCGAGTAATTTTTTTATTAAAAAAAATATATTTCTTACTTAGATGAAGGTTTAAAGGCACTAAGTCCTTGTTGGGGTCAGGTCCGTCCTTGGAGGGTATTCCAACGGGATCTGAGTGGGTTCAAATCAAATCTTGGGACAAATCCAAGGGTCCACAGTCTGGGACGTCCTCTAAGAGGTCTTGGTCAATAAGATCACCAAAGACAAAGTCCACTAGAAAGGATAAAAAAATAAAAAATATAAGTTATATATTCATTTATTTTATAATAATTTTTATTATAATTTTCGAGTTTTTGTGATTTTTTTTTATATAAAAAAATAAAAAGGAGATCAAAGCTCACTTTTATAATTTGGATACCGTCTCTTAAAAGCAGAAAGCTTTCTTTGATAGGTTTTCCACTCTTTGTGCTGTCTTAACAAGGAGTTAAAATTGATAATTCTTTCTAACTCTTGTTCCTTTTCTTTTAAGATTTGTTGTCTATAATAAAGAAGTCTCTCCTGTTTCTGTTCAGGAGTTATAACAACAGGCACAAAGTTATGTAATTTTTCTTCTTTTTTCTGTTTAAGAAGATTTAAATAATAATTGATCAATTCTCCGTTGGTTTTTAAATCCACTGGACAAATCAAAAGATCAAGATAAATAATAAGTATTTCTACTTATATATAGAATTTTTTTTAATATAAATAACTGGTCCAGGAGATAATTAATTAAACAATTAATTATCAAGGATATTTCCCGGCCAGACCCCCAGTTGTCAGCTCTCTGATACCAGGAACCTTGCAGTCCTTTAGCTACAGAGAGTGATAAAAGAACTTGGAGCAATAATATTCCAAAGAATAAACACTTTAAAGCTCCAATAATGGTATGGTAAGAGCAAGTGCAAGGTTTATTTAGTTTGGTTATAAATATTTTAAATATAAAATATAAAGAGGGGCCACAGTATTATACTACTGGGGATCTTTACAGACTAGCAACCTCTCTTCAAGGGGCCTCCTTAGGCAGTTTAAGAACCTTGGAATAAATATGGGTGCCTTAGAAAGGACTTATTCCACTAATGGCCGGGCTTAACAGCACACGTGGCCTAGACAGGAAGGGAAACACTCACTCTGAGTACTTGACCACGAAAATCCTGGAGTAATTGGAAGGGTTTCAGAGCAGATGGGGTTGATTGCCTGACTAAACTTCAATGGTTGATTGGTTAATAAAGGTAAATAATACTAATACAGACTAAGTCATAAATCACTTGCTTATCTTCATATAAGCACTTGATTAACAATGACACCGTGTCTGATTGATAATAAATAATTCCTGATAACTGATTAACTTCCTGGAAACAGGAGGGCAAAAGAGCCTGTTTAAATATTCCTTTTTGGGTGCTTGAGGACCTCTAGAAGGGGTACTAGCCATGGGCTGAGGCTAGGGGGGCAATCAGGGCAAGATTGGCACGTCCTCAAGGTGCTGTTAGCCTGCTGGCCTTAGATCTGTCAAGGAACAGCTCCTTTTTAGCTGCAGGATCTGTTAATCAATAGATTAGTCATTTTGCTGATCCTGCACTGATCCTTAATTTGTACAGTAAGTACTGGTCCAAAGTGAGCAGACGTGGATGTTTATTGATTCTCCATCTTCTGCTGATCCTGTATGTAATTTTTAATAATTTTTACGACTACTCCTTATGTAGTTTCGTGGTCTTTGAAGGTTCTGATCAACTTATTTCATGGTGAGTCTGGATCTTTATTTAATTAATAAAAAATACTAGAAATTAGTTAATAACTAATTTTAATTGATTTTTAAGGTTTTTGAACCATAATCTATGCTCGTGTAGTAGCTTTACATATGTAGTGTAAATCCTAATGTATTGTAGCTTCTCTGAGCGGTACCTGGATGTCATAGGAGGCGCGGGGATGCGTGCGGGAGTTGGCGTACGCGGGAGTCCAACGCGGGGCTGCGTGCGGGAGTTTGCGTACGCAGGAGACCAGCGCTAGGGACGCGGGGCTGCGTGCAGGAGTTGGCGTACGCGGGAGTCCAACGCGGGACTGCGTGCGGGAGTTTGCGTACGCAGGAGACCAGCGCTAGGGACGCCGGGCTGTGTGCGGGAATTGTGACAAAACACAATTTCCTGTGTAACTCCTAAACTACACACAACACCTGGATTTCGACTGAAATTTAGGTGTGAAACCTATACATGACATATCATGTGAAATATTAAAATAGCTAAAAGGTGCCATACTGGTGCCGTGGTCATTTACCATTTTGTGTTAAATTAATTAAAAAATATAAGGAGTAAGAATTCAAGGGTGGGGTCAGTGAGTGACCCTACCTTATTTTGGGTGGGGAATCCATTTCTGCAATAATATTTATGGATTTCCTACTCCTTCATTTTATAATAATTTTATTTATTCATTTATCTTTGTTCCTTTTAATTTTGTTATTATTATTATTGTTGTTGCTTTGTCAGGTTGCTCTGTGCTAAGTAGCAGGCTGACACTAATTGATCAACCAATGATGGAAAATCAGTAAAGATCCACATCTGGTTACTTTAAAGCAATACTAATAGTAAAAATGCAGGATGAGTGCAGAATGATTAAATTTACGCCATAATAGATTAACAGATCCTGTGGCTAAAATAGTACAGAAATAAAGCAGATCTAAGGTCAGCTGATTAAAAGCACCAATTGGAAGTTCCAATTTCTCTCTGACTGGCTTTCCAGCCTCAGCCCATGAGCAGAACCCCCTCTACGCGCCCGGAGAAGCTCAAAATCACCCCAAAAAGGTATTTATACATACCTCTTTGGATCCATTATTCCATCATCAGTTTACCAGAAATTATTATTATCAATCAGAAACCGTGTCATTGTTAGTCAAGTGCTTATGAAGAGTCTAAGCAAGTGATTTATGACCAAGTCTGTAGTATTATTATTCATTTCTTAAAACCAATCAACCCTTGAAGTTTTTTCAGGCAATCCACCCCATTTGCTCTGAAGCCCTTCCTATTATTGCAGGATTTTTGTGATAAAGTTCTCCGAGAGAGTGTTTCCCTTTCTGTCTAGGCCAGTATGATGTTATGCCCGGCTATTAGTGGAATAAGCTCTTTCTAAGGCACCCATCTTCATTCCAAGGTTGTTAAACTGCCTAAGGAGGCCCCTTGAAGAGAGGTTGCTTTGTCTGTAAAGACCCCCAGTAGTATAATCCTGTGTGTCAGCCTGCTACCTAGTACAGAGCAACCTGACAAAGCAACAACAATAATAATATTAAAAGGAACAAAGATAAATGAATAAATAAAATTATTATAAAATGAAGGAGTGGGAAATCCATAAATATTATTGCAGAAATGGATTCCCCACCCAAAATAAGGTAGGGTCACTCACTGACCCCACCCTTGAATTCTTACTCCTTATATTTTTTAATTAATTCAATAGAAAATGGTAAATGACCACGGCACCAGTATGGCACCTTTTTAGTCATTTTAATATTTCACATGATATTTCATGTATAGGTTTCACACCTAAATTTCAGTCAAAATCCAGGTGTTGTGTGTAGTTTAGGAGTTACACGGGAAATTGTGTTTTGTCACAATTCCCGCACGCAGCCCCGCGTCCCTAGCGCTGGTCTCCTGCGTACACAAACTCCCGCACGCAGCCCAGCGTTGGACTCCCGCGTACGCCAACTCCCGCACGCAGCCCCGCGTCCCTAGCGCTGGTCTCCTGCGTACACAAACTCCCGCACGCAGCCCGCGTTGGACTCCCGCGTACGCCAACTCCCGCACGCATCCCCGCGCCTCCTATGACATCCAGGTACCGCTCAGAGAAGCTACAATACAGTAGGATTTACACTACATATGTAAAGCTACTACACGAGCATAGATTATGGTTCAAAAACCTTAAAAATCAATTAAAATTAGTTATTAACCAATTTCTAGTATTTTTTATTAATTAAATAAAGATCCAGACTCACCACGAAATAAGTTGATCAGAACCTTCAAAGACCACGAAACTACATAAGGAGTGGTCGTAAAAATTATTAAAAATTACATACAGGATCAGCAGAAGATGGAGAATCAATAAACATCCACGTCTGCTCATTTTGGACCAGTACTTACTGTACAAATTAAGGATCAGTGCAGGATCAGCAAAATGACTAATCTATTGATTAACAGATCCTGCAGCTAAAAAGGAGATGTTCCTTGACAGATCTAAGGCCAGCAGGCTAACAGCACCTTGAGGACGTGCCAATTTTGCCCTGATTGCCCCCCTAGCCTCAGCCCATGGCTAGTACTCCTTCTAGAGGTCCTCAAGCACCCAAAAAGAATATTTAAACAGGCTCTTTTTGCCCTTCTGTTTCGAATCAGTTAATCAGTTATCAGGAATTATTTATTATCAATCAGACACGGTGTCATTGTTAATCAAGTGCTTATATGAAGATAAGGAAGTGATTTATGACTTAGTCTGTACTAGTATTATTTACCTTTATTAACCAATCAACCATTGAAGTTTAGTTAGGCAATCAACCCCATCTGCTCTGAAACCCTTCCAATTATTCCAGGATTTTCGTGGTCAAGTACTCAGAGTGAGTGTTTCCCTTCCTGTCTAGGCCACGTGTGCTGTTAAGCCCGGCCATTAGTGGAATAAGTCCTTTCTAAGGCACCCATATTTATTCCAAGGTTCTTAAACTGCCTAAGGAGGCCCCTTGAAGAGAGGTTGCTAGTCTGTAAAGATCCCCAGTAGTATAATACTGTGGCCCCTCTTTATATTTTATATTTAAAATATTTATAACCAAACCAAATAAACCTTGCACTTGCTCTTATCATACCATTATTGGAGCTTTAAAGTGTTTATTCTTTGGAATATTATTGCTCCAAGTTCTTTTATCACTCTCTGTAGCTAAAGGACTGCAAGGTTCCTGGTATCAGAGAGCTGACAACTGGGGGCCTCATCAGGAAATATCCTCAATAATTAATTGTTTAATTAATTATCTCCTGGACCAGTTATTTATATAAAAATTATATAAGTAGAAATACTTATTATTTATCTTGATCTTTTGATTTGTCCAGTGGATTTAAAAACCAACGGAGAATTGATCAATTATTATTTAATCTTCTTAAACAGAAAAAAGAAGAAAAATTACATAACTTTGTGCCTGTTGTTATAACTCCTGAACACAAACAGGAGAGACTTCTTTATTATAGACAACAAATCTTACAAGAAAAGGAACAAGAGTTAGAAAGAATTATCAATTTTAACTCCTTGTTAAGACAGCACAAAGAGTGGAAAACCTATCAAAGAAAGCTTTCTGCTTTTAAGAGACGGTATCCAAATTATAAAAGTGAGCTTTGATCTCCTTTTTATTTTTTTATAAAAAAATCACAAAAACTCGAAAATTATAATAAAAATTATTATAAAATAAATAAATATATAACTTATATTTTTTTATTATTTTACCCTTTCTAGTGGACTTTGTCTTTGGTGATCTTATTGACCAAGACCTCTTAGAGGACGTCCCAGACTGTGGACCCTTGGATCTGTCCCAAGATTTGATTGGAACCCACTCAGATCCCGTTGGAATACCCTCCAAGGACGGACCTGACCCCAATAAGGACTTAGTGCCTTTAAACCTTCATATAAGTAAGAAATATATTTTTTTTAAATAAAAAAAATTACTCAAAAAAATCATTATTTTTTTTTAAAAAGTTTCGACGAAAACTTATATAATCTTTAAAAATGCATCAAAACAGACGCAACACCCGCGCCAGTGGACGCGCCCTGTCATATGGATCTTTGCCCGGAGGAACCCGTGTGCGCAAGGATGCCAGTCGCGAACGCAATGAGGATCGAGCCAGTGATCGCTCCGATCCAAGCGACCGTGACAACGACCACGGCCGCCAACTCGACCAACTCACCGTTGGAGGGCCGTCCCTTGTTGAACGTGAAATCCCAGGAGGATACCGTTCCACCTACGCCACCCCAGCCGGACTCCTCCAAGGAGGAGAAAATAAAGGTATTGGTGAAATAACACGTGAGTCATTGGGAACTGTTCAAACAGGCTCAGACCCAGGAAGACCATCAGGGTATGAGAAAAGCCATATCTTTGGCAAAGAAGACTCAAATAACCCTCCAAAAATTGATTCCCAAGAGAGAAGTAGAAGGTTACGTGAAGAATTGGAATCCTTGGGACCAATTAGTTTCTTTAAGAGGAAACAACAACAACAGGAAGAAGAGATCTCTAGCCCATCAGAAATTAAAGAGTCCCAAAGAGTGGGACAATATAATATCTTTGGCAAGAAAATCGAAGAAAGTTTACCGCAATTAGACGTAGAAACTTTCAACTTGTTTTCCATAAATGTTTCTCATAACTTTGATATCATTGGCAAATTTTTTGATAAAGTATATGAGCAATTGGATAAAGTAAATACCAATTTTGGTAAAGTCATGCAATCCCAATCCAACTTGATCAAAATCAATGAGTTAGAAGTAAAACAAATAAGAGACAGCATTAGTTTGAGTAAAGGAGAACTAATAAATTACCTAGAAAACAATACTTCAGCTATCCAAGAAGAAATTCTTCTATCTATTGAACAAATCAAAGAAGGTATTAATAAAACAGACCACACTTCACCCACTCACATTATTAATAAAATTGATTCATTAAGTAACAAACTTGACCTTGAATTAGGTATGATTAAGAATGATCTCAGAGATCTAAAGATAAAGTTATCTCAACCCATTGCAGACTCTGATGAAATCAGACCTTCCAGGTACCACAGTACGCCCCAACTACCTTCTAGACCAAGACTAACAAGGCTTGAATCTTTCAGACCTAGTTCCACTCCTGAAGTAGAACAAGCATTAAAATTACTTCCCCCTATCACTGAGTGGCCTAAATTCTCCGGAGAAGGAGAATACAATCATGTCAGTTTTATTAAGTTTATTGACTATACTCTGGCCTCTTATGAACTTCCTGATAACATAGCCGTAGTAAGACTACCTAGACTATTTGAAGGAGTAGCCCTTGACTGGTTCATCAATAAGAGAGAAGAGGTAGGATCTTTGTCATGGAATTCATGGAAAGATTTGATTAAGGAACAATTTGGTACCAGAATTTGGAAAAGAAAAATGATGAAAACTTTCGAAACTTCTTTGTTTGATCCATCTAAGGACAAACCTCACAAATGGTGCCTTGACCAGAAGAGAAGACTAGACTGCTTCTACCCAAATGCTGATAAAGAAGAAGTCAATGAAAGACTCCTCAACCTATGTCCAGGACAACTTAACCATAGCGTAAGGTGCAGAATGCCCATGAACTCTGACCTTTCCACTCTCATAGGAGTATTAGAAGAAACTATTGACATGAATGGCTTAGACAAAAAGCTTAATAAACCTAGAGAACCAACTACTAGGAATAAGGAAGATTATAATAAGAAGAACAAAGAACCTCTACCTAACAACTCAGAAGCCAAGAATACTTTGGTGACCAAAGAAAAGACATGTTGGAATTGCAACCAAACAGGGCATGTAAGACCTGACTGTCCTTTACCCAGGAGAAAGATTAATCCTATTGAAGGAAAAGAGGATGACACTAATCCTAACCCTCAACTAGATGACACTGATGGTTCCATCTCTGAATGTGACCTAATTATCACTAATCCCATTAATGTCATCGAAGGCAACATAGAATCTTCCCTAGATATTAACCCTGTTAATGAAGATAGCAATTTGCCTCAAAAATGGACACCCAACATGAAAATCCAACATGTTTCTGAAGCTAAGACCTTAACCCTTAAACCTTCTATTGGAAAAGGGTACACTGGTGGTAAAACTTGTTATGCCACTGGCTTGATACAAGGTTCCCCCGTAAAATTACTTCTAGACAGTGGAGCCTTCTGCTCTTGTGTTGGAACTGACTACTTAGATAAACAGGATTCCAACTGGAAGAAAAACTTACTACCTGTACCTCAAGCTAAGTTCAGCAGCTGTAATTCACCTCTCAATGCTATTGGAGTATGGCCAACAGAAATCATACTCCCCCACTCTAAAGGATCAATCAAGATAAAGATTGAATTTGTAGTACTTCAAAACGGAGTATGTGATTATTTTATTATAGGAAATGATTCTCTTTGCCTGTACGGGATAGATGTCTTCCAGAGTAAAGGGAGATATTTCACTATAGAAGGAGATTGGAACAAGAAGTTCCAAATATGCCATATCAATGCTAAAGCTACTGATTCCACTTATGAGAGACACTTAGAAACTTTTAACCAGGAATACTTTTCCCAAGCTGCCTTGAATTCCCAGCTTAGTGAAAACCAGAAAAGAGATATTCTCCAAGCATGCTTTGAGAACCAGAATGCTTTTTGCACTAAAGACCATCCCATTGGTAATATCAAAGGTCATGATATGGTCTTAACTTTGACTATTAAGCCTCCTTACCCTCCTAACCTCAGGAGACCAGCTTACCCTTCTAGTCCAAAATCTAGGACCGCTCTAGAAAGCCACATCCAAGAACTAGTGGACTTACAAGTCTTACGGAAAGTAGGGCATAATGAGCAAGTAGACGTAACTACCCCCGTGATAATAGCCTGGCACAATGATAAGTCTAGGATGGTTGGAGACTTTAGAATGCTCAACAACTACACCCAAGCTGACTATTATCCTATCCCAAGGATTGACCACGCTCTACATAATCTTTCTAAAGCTAAGTTCATTACTACTATGGACATGTTGAAAGGCTTTCACCAAATACCTATCAGTCCGGATAGCAGGAAATTTATGAGAATTATATGTCATTTAGGCATATATGAGTATCTCAGAATGCCATTTGGTATTAAAAATGCTCCTTCCCACTTCCAAAGAATGATGGATACAGTCTTAGGAATGTTCATCAGACAAGGTTGGATGATGGTATACATAGATGATTTTATCATTTATTCAGACGATTGGGATACTCACATGAATAAAGTAAGGCTAGTACTTAGAACAATTGCCGCAGTGGGATTAAAAGTATCTATGAAAAAGTGCAACTTTGGATACGGAGAACTCAAAGCTCTAGGACACATTGTTTCTGGACTAACCTTAACTGCTGACCAAAGTAAGATAGCAGCAGTAATGAACAGACCTATGCCCCAGAACAAAACGGAACTCTTATCCTTTATAAGCTTCTGCAGCTATTACAGGAAGTACATACCTAAATTTGCTAACCTCACCAAGTGTTTATATGAGATCTGCAACAACAACACTTTGTTCGAAATGACTCATGAAAGATTGAAGAATTATGAGGAACTCAAAGTAGCTATGACTACTGCCCCAGTGTTGATACAACCAGATTATTCTAAACCTTTCAAACTTTACATAGATGCTAGCATGGAAGGATTAGGAGCTGCATTACACCAAGAAGTAATAGAAGAGGATAAACCAGTAGAGAAACCTATACTCTTCATATCTAGACAAGTCAAAGATACTGAAAAGAGATATGGTGCCAGCCAAATGGAATGCCTTGCTCTAGTATGGGCATTAGAAAAACTCCACTATTATTTGGAAGGTACAAATTTTGTGGTGATCACTGATTGCAATGCTGTTAGGACTCTCATGAACATGAAAACTCCTAGCAGGCATATGTTAAGATGGCAGATAGCCATACAACAGTACAGAGGTCAGATGACAATAGTCCACCAAGCTGGAGTTAAACATCAGAACGCTGACAGTCTTAGCAGAAATGCTCTACCAAATGATACTAGCAATCCTGCTCATGACCCAGAAGATCATGATATATTTCCTATACTAAACATTAACCTGTTTAATCTGGAAGCTCCCATCATAGGAATTCACATATGTGAACTAGAGGAATCACTGTTCAGCTCCATCAGAGAAGCATACAACTCTGACATGAAGACTTTGATTAACATCATAGAAAGTACTTCCCCTCCATCTGAACTCATAAACAGTTTACCCGAACCCCTACTGAAGTCCTATAAAGAAGGAAGATTCACACTGTGGGATGGGATATTATATTACCGGCATAAACACTCTAGTTTTATAGTCTTGACCAAAGCAGAGCATATCAAACTTGTTTTAGCTGAATGTCATGATAATTGCTCTTCGGGTCACCTGTCTATTGATAGAACCCTAGATTAAGTAAAACAGACTGCCTGGTGGATCAACTGGAGAGACTCCACTATCAAGTATGTTTCAAGCTGTGAAATCTGTCAGAAGTCCAACAGGACCACTGGGAAAAGGTTTGGACTACTCCAAAGGATAGCTGAGCCCAGGAAAAGATGGGAAGTTATCAACATGGACTTTGTAACAGGACTGCCCCCTGGTGGAGCTTACTCTTACAACTCAGTCCTGGTTATTGTAGACAGATTTTCTAAGAAAGCCAAGTTTCTACCTAACCATAAGGAAGACACCGCTATGGAAGTAGCCTTACTCTTCTGGAACAGATTAATTGCTGATTTAGGAATTCCTAAGATTATTATCAGTGATAGAGACCCCAAATTCACGTCTGAATTCTGGAGAAAACTCCATGATATGTTAGGAACTACCTTAGCCTTTTCTACAGCTTATCACCCTCAGACAGATGGATTAGCTGAAAGAATGATCCAGACTCTAGAGGATATGCTCAGAAGGTTCTGTTGCTTTGGGATGGAGTACAAAAATACAGACGGATATTGCCATGACTGGGTTAGCCTTTTACCTGCACTAGAAATGGCCTATAACAGTAGTAAACACTCTACTACCAAAGAAGCTCCTTACATACTGGAAAGAGGATGGATCCCCAAATTGCCCAAAGATAACCTCAATCAGGAGTTGACTAATATCCATCCAACATCACTGGACTTCAAAAACATGATAGATATGGCAAACAAGCACGCTGCTAAGTGTGTACAAGATGCTGTTGAAAACAACCAACAGAGGGGGGATAAAACTCACAAAGAACCTGATTTCAGAATAGGAGATCAAGTTCTAATTTCAACCGCCAATTTCAACAATTTGGCTGGAAACAGAAAACTCAGACCAGCCTTTGTTGGGCCTTTCACTATCAAGAAACTCCATGGGAAAAATGCCGTAGAAGTCATCCTCAGTAATGAACTCTCTAGGAAACACCCAGTCTTCCCAGTTAGCCTTGTCAAACACTACCATCCCAGAGAAGGAGAAAAGACCCCTTCACTTAAAATACCAGTCTTAGATGAGCCTGAAAAGGACAAAGGAAAAATTAGGAAAATCCTTAAAGATAAAAAAGAAAGGATCCAAGGAAAAGATGTTAGACTTTACTTAGTCAGATACAAAGGAGAATCAGCTGATAAAGATGAATGCCTACCTGAAAAAAACATTCCAGATGGACCTATACACCTGAGAAACTACAGAGCCAGTAAAAGACACTGAGCCCCAAAATATTTTCAGATATAGTCATATCTTGGAGTGGGGGAATGTCAGCCTGCTACTTAGTACAGAGCAACCTGACAAAGCAACAACAATAATAATATTAAAAGGAACAAAGATAAATGAATAAATAAAATTATTATAAAATGAAGGAGTGGGAAATCCATAAATATTATTGCAGAAATGGATTCCCCACCCAAAATAAGGTAGGGTCACTCACTGACCCCACCCTTGAATTCTTACTCCTTATATTTTTTAATTAATTCAATAGAAAATGGTAAATGACCACGGCACCAGTATGGCACCTTTTTAGTCATTTTAATATTTCACATGATATTTCATGTATAGGTTTCACACCTAAATTTCAGTCGAAATCCAGGTGTTGTGTGTAGTTTAGGAGTTACACAGGAAATTGTGTTTTGTCACAATTCCCGCACGCAGCCCCGCGTCCCTAGCGCTGGTCTCCTGCGTACACAAACTCCCGCACGCAGCCCAGCGTTGGACTCCCGCGTACGCCAACTCCCGCACGCAGCCCCGCGTCCCTAGCGCTGGTCTCCTGCGTACACAAACTCCCGCACGCAGCCCGCGTTGGACTCCCGCGTACGCCAACTCCCGCACGCATCCCCGCGCCTCCTATGACATCCAGGTACCGCTCAGAGAAGCTACAATACAGTAGGATTTACACTACATATGTAAAGCTACTACACGAGCATAGATTATGGTTCAAAAACCTTAAAAATCAATTAAAATTAGTTATTAACCAATTTCTAGTATTTTTTATTAATTAAATAAAGATCCAGACTCACCACAAAATAAGTTGATCAGAACCTTCAAAGACCACGAAACTACATAAGGAGTGGTCGTAAAAATTATTACAAATTACATACAGGATCAGCAGAAGATGGAGAATCAATAAACACCCACGTCTGCTCACTTTGGACCAGTACTTACTGTACAAATTAAGGATCAGTGCAGGATCAGCAAAATGACTAATCTATTGATTAACAGATCCTGCAGCTAAAAAGGAGCTGTTCCTTGACAGATCTAAGGCCAGCAGGCTAACAGCACCTTGAGGACGTGCCAATCTTGCCCTGATTGCCCCCTAGCCTCAGCCCATGGCTAGTACTCCTTCTAGAGGTCCTCAAGCACCCAAAAAGAATATTTAAACAGGCTCTTTTTGCCCTTCTGTTTTGAATCAGTTAATCAGTTATCAGGAATTATTTATTTTCAATCAGACACGGTGTCATTGTTAATCAAGTGCTTATATGAAGATAAGCAAGTGATTTATGACTTAGTCTGTAGTAGTATTATTTACCTTTATTAACCAATCAACCATTGAAGTTTAGTCAGGCAATCAACCCCATCTGCTCTGAAACCCTTCCAATTATTCCAGGATTTTCGTGGTCAAGTACTCAGAGTGAGTGTTTCCCTTCCTGTCTAGGCCACGTGTGCTGTTAAGCCCGGCAATTAGTGGAATAAGTCCTTTCTAAGGCACCCATATTTATTCCAAGGTTCTTAAACTGCCTAAGGAGGCCCCTTGAAGAGAAGTTGCTAGTCTGTAAAGATCCCCAGTAGTATAATACTGTGGCCCCTCTTTATATTTTATATTTAAAATATTTATAACCAAACCAAATAAACCTTGCACTTGCTCTTATCATACCATTATTGGAGCTTTAAAGTGTTTATTCTTTGGAATATTATTGCTCCAAGTTCTTTTATCACTCTCTGTAGCTAAAAGACTGCAAGGTTCCTGGTATCAGAGAGCTGACACTGTGGCCCCTCTTTTATATACATATTGAAAACCTTTTATTACAAAACAAATTAAACCTTTCAACTGCTCTTATTACATTACTTATTTGAGCCTCTGAGCGTTTATTTTTGGAATAATTATTATTATCATTATTCCAGTATTTTTATCACACTCTGTAGCTAGAGGAATGAAAGTTCCCTGGTATCAGACAGCTGAAAATTAAAGTCCTGACATAATTGTAATCAGTAATTATTGTGAACTTGGTACCTTCTAAGTAGTAATGGAGTTTCTTCAGAGCCCAAACTAAGGAAAGGCATTCCATTGCCTTGCACCATACCTTTTTTCAGTATATTTTACTCATCTGGATATGAACAGTATAGGTTTTTCCACTGGTTTATCACTTTCTATGACTTCCTGGTGTAAAGAAGCTCCCAGCCCTTCCATGATAGAATCTATATAGAGCTTGAAGGGTTTTGAATATTCAGGTTGAATCAATACTGGAGCTGAGGTCATAGCTAGTTTGAGTTCTTCATAGTTCTTAACCCTTTCATGAGTCATCTCAAAGAAGGTTTTCAGCCTCCTGGATGCCAAGAACCTTGCTATCCTTTAGCTATCAGAGTTCATAGAATAAATAATAAATATATTATTTAATAAATGCAGAAAAAATCTGTATAATATTTGTATTAAGCTTTTGCAAGGTTCATTGGTTTGGTTATAGTTTATTGTTATAAATCACTATGAATGAATTGATTATTAAATATTTTTGAAGAGGGGCCACAATTATATTGGGGAGCTTTAACACCTCTCTTCAGAGATTTCAGTATGAAAACATGTATTCCTGGTTACTTTGGGCTCTTTAGTTCAAAGGAAATTTTGCCCAAAGATAATAAGTATATAAAATACACGGTGGAGTGGCAGGGCCTTGTAACCAAGCTTACACAACAGAGAAAGGATAATTAAACTCACTGGTATATTATTAAATCCTTTGGGTATCTGTTTGGGACGTTCACTGATGGGTTAAACCTGTATAATGGGGTTATAAGGTTGTTCAGCAGTTTTAATTGATAAAATGATGTTTAGGACGGATATTATTTATCAGAATTAGACATAAATCACTTACTTATCTCTTATAAGTACCATATTATCTTGGAACGGTGTCTGGATATAAATATAACTGGGTCTCTGCCCATCAATATCCTCAAAAGAGCTCTTTATTTATAGCTTTTGGAGTCCCAATACTATCCTTCTGAGGGGTATACGGGCTGAAAGGGATGGACACTAAGGCTAGCAGGGTACCAGTGGTAGCCTGTCATGTTTTCTTGATGCTATAGCATGGGTAGCATCTAATTCCTCAGGGTATGGGAATTATTCTACTTTATAATAGATATGAGGACGTGTGAATAACACTAATCTGTCCTATTTATGTATTATTTAATTAATTATCCTTAGTAAATGTTCCCAGTAATTTAATAATTATTTAAATAGATGTTTCTACCAACATCCTGATGTCAGATGAGTTCTCATTATGTATTAAATAACTGGATTAGAGTTGTCAGCTTGCTACCTTGCTACTATGTACAGAGCAAAACTGTCAAATAGTAACACAAACTATGAAAAATAAGAATACCTCAATTCAAAAGGTAAGGAGCAAGAAATTCATAAATATTAATACAGGAATGGATTCCTCACCCAAAATTAGGTAGGGCTACTCACTGACCCCACCCTGGAATTCCAAGTCCTTATATTTTTAAAATAATTAAAAAAAAAGTACTAAAAAATTATGACACCTGTATGGCACTTTTTGGCCATTCTAATATTTCAGACGTATTGTCACTTATAGGCTTTACACCTAAAATTCACTGAGAATTGAGGTGTTGTGTATATTTTAGGAGTTACACACTGAAATGTGTTATGTCACAATTCCCGCGCACAGCCCCACATCATTACATAACCCTACGCACTAGTAGCATCAGGTTCCGGCGTACTAAAGACCCGCCAGCAGCGGATTCTGCCATGCACGCAGCGGATCCTACCCCGCACGCATCTGTATTAACTGATCCCTGCGCCTGGATCAGTCGTGACTAATCTGACAACCAGGTACTGCTCAGAAGAGCTACAACCTAGTTAGGGTTGCCTAGTGTATGCAACAAACATATATATGCACTACTAATGATCTGAAAAGATCAAAACTTAAATAAAATTGATGAAAATTAAGTTTTAAACATTTTTTAATAATAAATCAAAGATCAAGGACTACCACGTAAATCACTGATTTTGATCTTTGAAGACCACAAAACACTACAAGAAGTGTTCATAAAAATTATTAAAAATTATCTACATGATCAGCAGATGATGGAAAATCAGTAAACATCCACATCTGCACGCTTCAAAACAATATAAATAGTACAAATGAAGGATGAGCACAGAATGATCAAATTTACACCATAACAGATTAACAGATACTGTGGCTAAAATAGTACAGGAATCCAGAAGATCTAAGGAAATCTGATTGACAGCACCAAGTGAACGTGCTACTTTTGCCCTGACTGGCTTTCCAGCCTCAGCCCACAAGCAGAACCCTCTCTACGTGCCCTGAGAAGATCAAAATCACCCCAAAAAGGTATTTATACAGACCTCTTTGGATCCATTATTCCAGGATCAGTTTACAAGGACTTATTTATTATCAATCAGACACCGTGTCATTGTTAATGAAGTGCTTATATGAAGATAAGAAAGTGATTTATGACTTAGTCTGCAGTAGTATTATTTACCTATATTAACCAATCAACCATTGAAGTTTAGTCAAGCAATCTACCCCATCTGCTCTGAAACCCTTCCAATTATTCCAGGACTTTTGTGGTGAAGTGCTCAGAGTGAGTGTTACCCTTCCTGTCTAGGCCATTTTTGCTGTTGAGCCATTGGTGGAATAAGTCCTTTCTAAGGAACCCATATTTATTCCCAGGTTCTTAAACTGCCTAAGGAGGCCCCTTGAAGAGAGGTTGCTAGTCTGTAAAGATCCCCAATAGTATAATACTGTGGCCCCTCTTTTATATTACATTGAAAACCATTTACTACCAAACCAATTAAACCTTGCAACTGCTCTTATTAAATCACTTATTTGAGCATCTAAGAGTTTATTATTGGAATAATAATTATTATTATCATTCCAGCATTTTTAACACTTTCTGTAGCTAAAGGACTGCAAGGTTCCTGGTATCAGAGAGCTGACAAAAGTCATGATATTGATTTTACTCCTTATTTTCAAGTTCCAGTTGATTTACTAAAAT
The DNA here is from genome assembly GCA_025617555.3 of Puccinia polysora. NCBI lineage: Eukaryota > Fungi > Basidiomycota > Pucciniomycetes > Pucciniales > Pucciniaceae > Puccinia > Puccinia polysora. Next base: position 26,485,852 of record CM062645.1, on the reverse strand, counting down.
CATTACTTAAAAATTTAAGTCATGGAAATTCATGTAATATTATTACATCATTAGTTTTCTTAGTATTTCAAAAAGATATTGATGTCTAGAAATTCTCTTAAAAGTATATTAAAGTATTTTAATATATTTTTAGAAGTTGTCATTGTCTTATTTTTGACATTCTAGGTACTTTGAATTATATTTAATAAAAAATACGTATAAGGGTTATTTAAGTAATTTTATATAATATTATGTACTTTTAGACTATCTACTATCCACAGGAACATTTATTACATATATAGAATGTTTACGTTGTAAGACTCCAAACGGTGCTAAGCCGTGGCAGTTCTGTGGAGGGGAAAGGTGCTGTTTAGGCTTCCCTCCTAGGAGTTACAATAATATTTAAATGTAACCAGAATCAAGGTCCAGAACCTTATGGATGAGAAATCAAAGTAAGGGAAGAGGATAAGAGTTGTTGGTAGCAATGAAAACAACACTATCTGAGGCAAGATGGTGCAGGTAAAGACTTGAACAAATAAGTCAAGGTTTGTTCAGAGTTCAATAGGACAAGGCAGTTGTAAGTAACAACGCCCACAAGCTAATAACTCTGGTTGTCAGCAGCTGATTAGGAAAGATCAACTCAATCCCAACCAACCTCCAGGTTCTCAATGAACCTGCCCAACTCTCCGCAATCAAGTGCTTGAAGGGTACCAGATAACTGTGGGAGGCTGGACGAAACAAAAGCAATTTGTTTATGAAGCTCTAGAAGCAAATCAATAACGAATTTGAGCAAGAATATCCCAACACTTCTCAAGGGACTCAAGAATAGCGTGGCAAAATTCAACCTTAAAGAAGAAGGGAGGTATAACACTCCAGGTTTTAAGCTTAATAAAACCTCTTCAATCAAACGTGATTGGCTCCAGAAAGATGATCAAGGAGAGATCAAGACCAGTATGGTTGAAAAAAGGGATCAGAGTGGTATAACACACTCAAGAATTCAGACAGACAGGAATTCTTCTTCAACCAGCAAGGCTATTGGTTGGTGATAAGGATCAAGGTCACAAGGAACAGAGTTTGAGTATGGAGGCTCAAAGGATCAAGGGGGCAATCATGGATATACCCGGATAAATTGCTCAGATAGGTGGGGAAGGATGCCCACAGATAAGTTGATTACTGATGATGGTCTGATAGGATGATGGGATCCTTTGATGCTGGGCCAAAAGGTAGGGGAGAGCCCCTCCTTTTATAGACATGAGTCCCTGTATACTATTTACAAGAGAGATTTACAAATAGAGCAGAAAAAAAGAAACAAACAAACAATCAGAAAAAAAAGAAGAGTTCAATCAAGACCCTGGCCCGTGTCAATGGTGGGCACGTGCAGGAGAGTAGCTATTGAGGGGCCCGCGGACAGGCTGATGGGCCCGGGAGACAGCTGAGACCCGCGCGGGAAACAGACAAGCCGGGCGGGAGACCAGCCAGCTGGAGGTTGTGAGTAGGAGGATCCAATCCAACCAGTCGGTAGGAGAGTGAGGGAGGAGATAAAGTGGTAGTTTGAGGGATCGAACAGGTGAGAGTCAATCTGATTAACCTGATCGTAGGGATGGATGGGCGGATGGGGACTAGCTTGAATTGAAAGCAGGTCTGGTTTGAGGTGATCACCGGAGAACTCTTCCAAGATAGGATGACTGATCCCGTCGGCACCGATCTGACAGTTGGACAAGTTGGGAAACCCACCATCGGATATTTTGGTACAACCTGAGAGACTCAGTTCACGGAGGTGGGAGGAGTGCTTCCATAGCATCCAGAGACTAGCTTTGGTGATAAGCTTACAACCTACAAGATTGACCTCGAGTAAGAGAGGGCAAGCAACGGCGACGGCAGTGATGGCGGCATTGGTGATTTTCTTGCAGTACTTGAGCTTGAGCCTCCTGAGAGCTTTACAATGCCGGAGTGATTGAAGACCAAGGTCGGTCATGGCCTTACAACCGGATAGGTTGAGAGCCTGTAAGAATTTAGAGTGTTGACCGACGGCATGAATGCATTCATCGGTGACGAGTTTGCAATCGGATAGGTCGAGGGCTACCAAGTCTTGCGAGTTTTTGAGGATCTTGATGATCGAGTCATCGGTGATTGAGTTACAACCTGAGAGGGTTAGACGTTCGAGGCGAGTACAGTTGACGAGCCGGAGTAGGATATGATTGGTCATATGATTGGCAATACTGGAGAAGTTGAGTCTTCGGATGAAGGAAATGTAGGGGAACGTTTGATTACCAAGCCTTACAGACCAATAGAGCACGCCTGAGATTGGTGGTGGATGATAGGGAGCGTAAGATTTGGATCAAGATCTCATGAGGTAGTGAGCTTGAGAGGGATGGTGGACGTGAGTGGGAGTGAGCTTGAGAGGTTCTTTGGATCCAAGTGCTGACGTTTGAAGAAGATCTTTAGGGGTGAGAGGCATGGGGGGGATGATTGTCGTTGGAGGTAGTAGTAGTAGTAGTAGTAGTAGTAGTAGTGGTAGTAGTAGTAGTAGTAGTAGTAGTAGTCCTACCAATGGCGGTGGGCGTCGTGGTCGGGTCAGGACTGGAATCAAGAGCTTGAGGGGTGGTGGAGATGGGAGCAAGTCAAGAGAGGGCTGGTGGGTTGGAAGGGTTAGGAAGGTGATGGATTAGAGGATGGTTGAGAGATGAGGAGGATGAGGAGGATGAGGAGGTTGAGGAGGAGGATAGGTTGGAGGAGGATTGGATGGTGTACTTGGTCGTTGGATGACCCAATTGAATAGCCAAGGGAGAAGACAAGCAAGGAGGAGATCAGGACCAAGATGATGGGAGGAGATGAAGGTACCCATAGGGGTACAACTGAAAAATATATATATATATATATTTTTTTTCTTTTTCCGTTGTGGTGCCCCATCCTGGACACCCTGGCCGCCTTAAGACCTCAATCCATAAACTGTTGCGCAAACGTACCGCACGGCTGAACAACTTATCCTCAGGCTCATCCAAACCATTCTTTACCCGTGCGCGCGCGCCGCGCCGCGCGCGCTGCGCTTCCATTATCCGCGTCGCGCGTCCTTTATCCGTGTTGCTTGTCATCTCCGCTGTTGTCATAGCACGTCCTCATCTTTGTTGTTGCGTGTCTTCATCTTTGTCATTGCGCCTCCCAATCTCCTCATTGCTACCGTTGCGCGGCGCTCATCCATGATTTACTGAATCCATCCCGACCGCACCCGCAAGCATTTGGAAAATCCTTGGATCCGTCAAACCTCCCATTGCACTTGATCTATCAGTCGTGGATCTAAAAGCCGTCAGGATTTACTCAACTTTCTCAAACCAATCTCCTATCCGCCCATCCGCGCTCTCATGGACTTCATCCGTCACCTTTCCTGGGACTCTCCCACCCGCTTCCACCTTTGGAAGAGTGCCAACGACCGCCCGCAGACATCTGCGGCGGTTTGGTTCATTTCTCTCTCCCACCTGCTTCCGCCTTTGGACAAGGGGTGGGTGACTCTGGTATTGTTACGCGCGCCCATCCACAGACCAACGCGAGTGACCACATGGTTGCCTTCCCTTTTCTGCTCTATTTGTAGAATCCGTTGTATATAGTCTAACAGGGCCTCCTGCCCATATAAGGAGGGGCTCTCCCCTGCCTTTTGGCCCATCATCCCAGCATCAGAGCATCAGAGAATTGCATCATTCTATGAGACCATCATCATAAGCAATTTATCCGTGGGCATCCTTCCCCACTTATCTGAGCAAATTATCCGGGTATATCTATGATTGCCCCTTGATCCTTTGAGCCTCCATACTCAAACTCAGTCCTTTGTGACCTTGATCCTTATCACCAACCAATAGCCTTGCTGGTTGACGAAGAATTCCTGTCTGCCTGAATTCTTGAGTGTGTTATACCACTCTGATCCCTTTTTCTGACCATACTGGTCTTGATCTCTCCTTGATCATCTTTCTGGAGCCAATCACGTTTGATTGAAGAGGTTTTATTAAGCTTAAAACCTGGAGTGTTATACCTCCCTTCTTCTTTGAGGTTGAGTTTTGCCACGCTATTCTTGAGTTCCTTGAGAAGTGTTGGGATATTCTTGCTCAAATTTGTTATTGATTTGCTTCTAGAGCTTCATAAACAAATTGCTTTTGTTTTTTTCAGCCTCCCAAAGTTATCTGGTACCCTTCAAGCGCTTGATTGCGGAGAGTTGGGCAGGTTCATTGAGAACCTGGAGGTTGGTTGGGATTGAGTTGATCTTTCCTAATCAGCTGCTGACGACCAGAGTTATTAGCTTTTGGGCGTTGTTACTTACAACTGCCTTGTTCTATTGAACTCTGAACAAACCTTGACTTATTTGTTCAAGTCTTTCCCTGCACCATCTTGTCTCAGATAGCATTGTTTCCATTGCTACCAACAACTCTTATCCTCTTCTCTTAGTTTGATTTCTCATCCATAAGGTTCTGGACCTTGATTCCGGTTACATTTAAATATTATTGTAACTCCTAGGAGGGCAGCCTAAACAGCACCTTTCCCCTCCACAGAACTGCCACGGCTTAGCACCGTTTGGAGTCTTACATTTGGTCCCCCGGGCCGGGATCAAACCAGCAACCTTGGGCTTTACAGTCCCAACTTGAAGAATCAACTCCAAAATCCTATCCAATTTCTCTTTCTTTTTCTGTTTGTTCTTTTTTCCGATCCGTGGAGGCAGCTTGGTCTAGAAGTAAGTCCTCCCAATTTGTGCACTGCTCGGGCAAGATACTTGTTGTTTTTGGCGAAACCCTACTCTTGCCACACTCGTGAGCCACTTTGGAAATCTGCTCTTTGGATCCCCTAGGAACTCTGTTATTTGATATGGCATCTCCCGCTACTCCAACCACCTCTGTTCGACCTAAGATGGTAAAGATCAAACCCCAGAACAAGAACTTAGGCTTCGACGGTACAAATGTCAAGCCATTCTTGGACTCCTACGAAATGGCTGCTGAAGTGGATGGAGCTAGTGAATTCAATATGGCTTATCAGTTGCGATTCTTTATCTCCTCTGATGAAGTTATGGAGGTAATTGAGTCTTTTGAGGGATTTGAATCCCACAACTGGACGCTTCTCAGGGAGGCTATGTTGGCATACTGGGGTAAAATAGATGTGGCTAGGTTTACTCTGCAGGATTTGGATGCTCTGGTTTCTCAGTGGATCTCCAATGGTGGTATTTCTTCAGCCTCTGACTATCAGATTTTTAGAAAGTCTTGGGATCCCATTCAAAACTATCTTATCCGAAACGATCACATTGACACAGTGGACGAAATTCAAGCAAAGTTCTTCCAATCTTTTTCGTCGGCTGTGCAGGAAAGGATTAAAGAAGAACTGGTCAAATCTGGATCCATGATTACTACCAGGGATAATTGATTCAAGCTCCCTGTTTTTCTTACCCTTAGGAGTACTGTGGATAAATTCATGAAAGGTCAAACTGCTCTTACCTTTGAAAAGCCTAGAACTACTGAACCAGTCCATGCTCCTTCTTTTAAAGAGTCAAACGATATTATGATTAAAATGGATGCAGATCCTAGGCCTAAAGCAGATCCTAATTCCAATCGGGAACCTACTACTATAGACGAAATCACCAAGTTACTTAGGGCCTTTGAGAACAAAATAGATCAAAAGATTTCCTCGCTATCTACGCCTAAAGCTCCTTCTTCTGTTCCCAAATCAACTCTGGTCTGTTACTACTGTCATAGGGAAGGCCATGGAACCAGACGATGTCAAGAACTTCAGAAGGACTTAAAGGAAAAGTTGGTAGAGCAGAGGGGAAACAATTACTTCCTCCCTAATGGTGCCCTAATCCCTTTTGACTCGTCTCGTCCTATCCGACATGTGGTGGCCTCTTACCAGCCATCACCCCCTGTGAAAGCATCTCTTGCTTCCTTTGAATTTCAATCATCCTGTGGTACCCTCCAACCTTGGTATCCTCCAGCTATTTCTTCCTCTAGTCTTGCTGGGACTACTTATCAATCTGATCCAGCCAGGAAACGACATGAGGAACCTAAACCTCATAAGGCTCCTTCCTTGCCAACTTCAATCCTGTGAAAACCCGTTAAACGTTGATCAACACTTGAGCCTGTTAAAATACGTACGCACTTACGCGGGTGCTACGTATAAGTGTAATCCAAATGGGATGCACAAATGGGCCTCTAAGGCCCATTGGACACACACACGGACCATACGGGCCCATGTGGATGTCACGGATTTGGGGAAACTGGCCTCAAAATGCGTGAAATAGGCCTATTGGTACACGGGCCCTAACGGGCCCGGTGGGGTATATGGGCAGATACAGCCAGATGGGCTTGTATGGGCATAATTGGGCCCAAGGTTTATTTTGGACATACTTGGCCAGACGGGCTGGCCCGCCAAAGTATGTTTTTCTCAGTTTTCGGGCTTGGGGCGGCCCATTGGGGCCGCCGCCAGTGTCGCGGCCCACCCGGGGCCGCTGCCCGCGCCGCGGCCCGTTCGGGGCCGCCTGTGTTCCTCGGCACGGCCCACGCGGGGCCCGACGGCCCGCGCGGGGCTGTTGCGCGGCCGAGGGATCCCGCGCGGTGCGATGCCGCGCGGGCCCAGCTGGTCGCGCCGCGGAGCCGGGGCTCGCGGCCCCGGCTCGCTCCCCCTCCCCTCGCTCGCCGTTGCGAGGGGGATGGGGGCGGGCTGGCTGGGTTGAACCAGCCAGCGACCGGCCGCGACATCGCGGTCGGTCAGGGCAGGGGGGACCTGACCACCCCCTTGCCCAGGGAGGTGGCGTCGCCGGCCGCAGTAGTAGCGACCGGCAGGTGGGGGGGATTTGATCACCCTCCCACCTAGCGAAGCGATGCAGAGGGAGCGAGGGGCGCTCTCCCCCCCCCTTTACCGAGGGGGAGGAGCGTCGGGCTGAGGGGACCTGATCACCCCCAGCCCAGTCCTTTTCCTAATGACGACGCCCTGGGGGTATCGACCCCCAGGGCCCCTGGTGAGGGGATTTGACCGCCCCCACCAGGGATTTGAGAGAAGAAGGGGGGGGGCGGCATGTCCGCCGGTTACACCCCCCCCTAGTGAGGTTGAAACCGGACCCAGGTGAGTCCTGGGTCCCACCTGGCCCATTTGAGGGGCCAGGGGCTGGATGCATGAGGCAACCAGCCCGTAAGTATGACAATGAGGTCATCAGGACCGGTTGTAACAGACAACCGGCCCAGGGGATTGAACAGCAAAGGGGCTGGTTCAGCCCCGTAACGGTGGAAACACCAGAATGGACCGGAATAGGCTGGTCGTAAGGGTTCAGGGACTGATGCCATGTGGGCTGATGTAGTCCAAACCAAGTAACAAGGCTTGTAGAGCCTGTAGAGCTCTTTTGGGGCGGAAAATTTGCCTTTTGGCTTGTTGTATCATGGGCTCACAATAGGCCAATCTTTTGTACTTAAGGAGCTCTTCTCCCTGCTGTTTTCCATCATTCATTCATCATCCAATCGAATTCATCCAACATATTGCCCCATTGTGAGAGCCCCATTAGCCATTATTGACACACAGTGTCCAGCATTTCTTTTGCTTTAAATACTGCTCATTTGCCTAAGCTAATTGCTGGCCATAATTATAACACATTATCAGTACCAACATCATCATTACTTCCAAGCCATCTAGACCTTTGTACCTTACTTTGGAGAACCTCAAAGACCTCAAGTTTTCCAAGAAGATGTCCTATATCCCTGATGTTAGCTCTACCAAAATAGTTCTGAATAGTCAGAACTATAATGCTTGGGCTGTCCTTATGGATAGTGAGCTGGATAACATCTGCTGTGGGGAAATTATGGATGCAGATGACACTCTGATCAGTTCCAAAGTGGAGAAGAAGTCTTACCATCTGATCCTTAGGCATCTTGATGAGAATCATGTGACATGGGTTGCTGATACTCTTAGGGAAGATGAGAGGAGGAGGGGCAGCATCCTTTGGAAGCTGCTTAAGTCCAAGTATGCTGGTGATTCTGTTCACCAGAAGGGTATAGCCTTTAATAAACTGTTCAAGTTACAATATTCGAATTGTAAACAGTTTGTGGCAGAGGCTAGGTCTAGTATAGCCAAGTTCAAGTCATCTGGACTTAACATGGATCCAGAGTGTTTGTCACTCTTAATCCTTCAAAAGCTGCCAAAAGAGTTTGATTCCTTAGTCAGAATCATTTCTCAATTGGATCCTCTTCCTGGGGAGGAGGATGTGCTTAAAAGGATTGAAAAGGATGACCTTCAATTCAAGATGAAGGGGGGTTCTGGAACAGCCCTAGTTGGAAAGACTGGAAAATCTCGCAAGAAGGCGAAAAAGGATTTGTCCAAGGTCTTATGTTACAATTGTCAGAATAAGGGTCACTATGCTAAGGACTGCAAGGAGGCCAAGAAAAGGAAGAAGTCCGAAGGGGATGACAAGGAGGTCAATCTCACAACTGAAAACGTTGCAATGGTGGCGTTGGATGCTCCAATTGAAGAGGCTGTTGTGGAAGAAGGTCCCAACAAGAAGGCCAAAATCGATGAGGATCAAGAAATGGACTTGATTGATTATGAAGAGGATTGAAGGAGGATGTTCTTGTTTTGATCGATTCTGGTTGTACAGATCACATGTTTTTTGAACCAAATTTATTTTCAAATCTTAGTGATTATGATGGGGTTGTAAATATTGGTCAGAAAGGCAGAACAATTCAGATTAAAGGAATTGGAAAAGTTATTCTTGCAAATCAACTGGGTTTCCAAATTACTTTTGATAAAGTGTTCTATGTACCAGAGTTGCCTTACAACCTTGTGTCTCTTGGGGTGTTATGGAAAAAAGGTTTCCAAATTCGTTATCTTAAAGGAGATAGGTTTGTTATTGATATGAATGGGAGAACTGTTCTTAGTGGACAAGTTCGGAATAAGCTTCTGTGTGCAAGCTTGTTCAAATTCTCAGCTCTGAGCACTGTTTCTCACAATAGAAGTGGCCATAAGGTAAAGGACAGCAACTGTGAGAGTTGTACCTTGGGGGCCAAGACTAGAAATGTGTTCTCTAAGAGTAGAGATCACACAGATGTTCCTAGAGAGGAATTTTCCATTGATTTGGGAGGGCCATTCACTCCAGAGTCCCTTGGTGGGGCAAGATACTTCATCAATTTAGTTGATACTGCAACTAATTATGTTTGGGTTAAACCGATTCGATCTAAGGATCAGACCACAGAGGAGGTTTCTGTAATCTTCAAAGTCTGGAAACAGAATGGTCTGATGAAGGAGATCAAGAGGGTTATTACCGATGGAGGGGGTGAATTCGTGAGTAAAGAGTTTGGGAGGCTGTTGAAAGATTATGGTATCATTCATATAGTCACTACTGCAAGTACTCCACAAAATAATGGAATAGTTGAGAGAATGAATAGGACTTTACTGGACAAAGTCAGAACTATTATGTCTCAATCTGGTCTGCCAAAGTTCTTATGGGCTGAGTTGATGTGCACGGTGTGTCTGTTGCACAACATTGTAAGTGTTAATGGGAAGTGTCCCCATTATCAGTTTTGGAAGTTGTACCCCAAAACATCACACCTAAGAACAATTGGTTGCTTGGTGTATTATAGTGTCCACCATAATGAAATGGTCGGAAAATTAGACCCTAGAGCCAGAACAGGGGCACTTGTAGGCTATGATTTAATAAGTAAATCTTATAGGATCTATTGTCCAGGGACAAGAAAGGTTATCCGTAGCAGGGATGTAAAATTCGATGAAAGTACCTTTCCACTCAAAAGGAGTGAAGATGTTGTTGTGATTAAGCCACAACAAGAAATAGAATTAGCACCTATTTCACCAGCAAAAGCTGTGGAACATGTGGTTCCAGAAGATGAAGAGGTGGCAGACGTGCCACAAGAGGGTTCAGTACCCGCTTCAGGTGATTCTGTGGAATCAGAACCTGATGAGCCTCCACCTCCGGTTAGAAGGAGTGGTAGGGTTAGAGTACCGGTTGACAGGTACGGGGAGTGGAGATCCCATTATGCTGCCGCAGGATATGAGGAAGATACATTTCAGGAACAGTGTATGCTCAATGAAGTCCTGGAGTTGAGTTCAGAAATGGGTAACAGGGTTAACCCAAATAGCTTTGGCCAAGCTATGAATTCTGATGAGAGAGCCAACTGGAAGAGTGCTATTTTTGAGGAATTTGATTCTCTAGAGAATAATAGTGTCTTTGAAGTGGTTAAGCGGGATTCTGTTCCAAAAGGAAAGACCATTGTGGGGTCTCGATTGGTGTTAAACAAGAAGTTTGACACAAAAGGAGTTTTGAAAAGGTTCAAGGCTAGATGTGTTGCACAGGGCTTCAAGCAGAGAGAGGGTATTGATTACCAAGAAACTTTCTCACCAACTGGAAGGCTGTCCACCTTCAGGTACATCATTGCTCTGGCAGTGGAGTTGGGTGAAGAAATCAGACAAGCTGATTTTGTAACAGCATACTTGAATGCAAAACTTGGAGAGGAGGAGACTGTTTATATGTCGATTCCTGATGGTTTTCGTGAATGGTTAGTAGAGACTAAACCAGAAACCATGAAGAAAATCTGTGTTAGAACTTTTCTTTCGGCAGATAAAGGGGAATATGTCCTCAAGCTGTGTAGATCCCTGTATGGATTGAAGCAAGCAGCTAGGTCATGGTATAACACCATGAGTGAGAAACTGATAGAGATTGGTTTTAAGACGTCTGAGGCCGATCCTTGCCTTTTTGTGAGGAAGGATGCAATTTTGTTTGTATGGGTCGATGACATTATCATTATTGGTGATGGTAAAGAGAGAGTCATGGAGACACTCAAAAAGGAATTCAAGATAAAAGATCTTGGTCTGGCGCAACAGGTGCTTGGAATGAAAGTCAGCAAGAGCAAGAATGGTATTAAGTTAGACCAGAACCATTATGTGGCAGCTCTTCTTAAGCAATACGGCTTAGAGGATGCAAAGGAGTTTGGTACTCCTATGCAGTCAAACATTCGTTTAGAGAAGTCTACAGATGAGGAGTATCTGGAGTTTGTTCAATCAGGGAATGACTACAGGTCAGCTGTCGGATCGCTTAATTATTTGGGGCAGTGTACAAGGCCCGATATTGCGTTTGCAATTGGGGTCTTGTCGCAACACTTAGAGAAGCCAAGCATGAGGCATTGGTCAGCGTTTAAGAGAGTTATGAGGTATCTTAAAGGAACACACAGTCTGGGACTGTTGTTTACAAAGTCAGCAAACTTTGATTTGGTTGGTTATTCCGATGCAAGTTGGGCAGATGGTAACACTAGGGAATCAACAAGTGGTTTTGTATTCTTTTTAGGTAAGAATCTGGTGTCATGGATGTCTAAGAAGGTGTCGGCAATAAGTCTTTCATCAACAGAGGCTGAGTATAGAGCTTACTTAGCAGCTTCACAGGAAGCAAAATGGTTGAGAAAAGTCTTAGAGGACACACATAAACCACAAGGGTTTGCATTGTTGTATTCCGATAACCAGAGTGCCATTGCGTTGACGCAAAACCAAGTGTTCCATTCAAGAACAAAACATATTGATGTCCACTATAACTATATTCGCGATGCAGTTAACTGCAAAGAGATTGTGTTGAGGTACATGCCCACTGGAGCAATGATTGCGGATATCTTGACTAAGGCATTAGACAGAAACAAGCATCAAGGCTTTGTGACTAATATGCGGATGTCACCCCTTTTGGATTAAGGGGGTGTGTTAAAATACGTACGCACTTACGCGGGTGCTACGTATAAGTGTAATCCAAATGGGATGCACAAATGGGCCTCTAAGGCCCATTGGACACACACACGGACCATACGGGCCCATGTGGATGTCACGGATTTGGGGAAACTGGCCTCAAAATGCGTGAAATAGGCCTATTGGTACACGGGCCCTAACGGGCCCGGTGGGGTATATGGGCAGATACAGCCAGATGGGCTTGTATGGGCATAATTGGGCCCAAGGTTTATTTTGGACATACTTGGCCAGACGGGCTGGCCCGCCAAAGTATGTTTTTCTCAGTTTTCGGGCTTGGGGCGGCCCATTGGGGCCGCCGCCAGTGTCGCGGCCCACCCGGGGCCGCTGCCCGCGCCGCGGCCCGTTCGGGGCCGCCTGTGTTCCTCGGCACGGCCCACGCGGGGCCCGACGGCCCGCGCGGGGCTGTTGCGCGGCCGAGGGATCCCGCGCGGTGCGATGCCGCGCGGGCCCGGCTGGTCGCGCCCGGCGACCAGTGCCGCGGAGCCGGGGCTCGCGGCCCCGGCTCGCTCCCCCTCCCCTCGCTCGCCGTTGCGAGGGGGATGGGGGCGGGCTGGCTGGGTTGAACCAGCCAGCGACCGGCCGCGACATCGCGGTCGGTCAGGGCAGGGGGGACCTGACCACCCCCTTGCCCAGGGAGGTGGCGTCGCCGGCCGCAGTAGTAGCGACCGGCAGGTGGGGGGGATTTGATCACCCTCCCACCTAGCGAAGCGATGCAGAGGGAGCGAGGGGCGCTCTCCCCCCCCCTTTACCGAGGGGGAGGAGCGTCGGGCTGAGGGGACCTGATCACCCCCAGCCCAGTCCTTTTCCTAATGACGACGCCCTGGGGGTATCGACCCCCAGGGCCCCTGGTGAGGGGATTTGACCGCCCCCACCAGGGATTTGAGAGAAGAAGGGGGGGGGCGGCATGTCCGCCGGTTACACCCCCCCCTAGTGAGGTTGAAACCGGACCCAGGTGAGTCCTGGGTCCCACCTGGCCCATTTGAGGGGCCAGGGGCTGGATGCATGAGGCAACCAGCCCGTAAGTATGACAATGAGGTCATCAGGACCGGTTGTAACAGACAACCGGCCCAGGGGATTGAACAGCAAAGGGGCTGGTTCAGCCCCGTAACGGTGGAAACACCAGAATGGACCGGAATAGGCTGGTCGTAAGGGTTCAGGGACTGATGCCATGTGGGCTGATGTAGTCCAAACCAAGTAACAAGGCTTGTAGAGCCTGTAGAGCTCTTTTGGGGCGGAAAATTTGCCTTTTGGCTTGTTGTATCATGGGCTCACAATAGGCCAATCTTTTGTACTTAAGGAGCTCTTCTCCCTGCTGTTTTCCATCATTCATTCATCATCCAATTGAATTCATCCAACATATTGCCCCATTGTGAGAGCCCCATTAGCCATTATTGACACACAGTGTCCAGCATTTCTTTTGCTTTAAATACTGCTCATTTGCCTAAGCTAATTGCTGGCCATAATTATAACAGAGCCTCCTTCCTCTGATGTAGAAGACATGGAGGTGGAAAAGGAACCACTCATGGAAAGGTTCCCATATCACCCTGATCCTTCTCCCTCACCTCAACCTTCTAATCCTATCTTAGATTCTGCGTCACCTGAACTTCCTCCCCCCACCCAGCCCAAAGTTTGATTTGAAAGGGGCATCTCCAAGGATCACCCCAATGCTGTGGAGGGAGTATTAAAGAAAATTTCTGATCTCAAAATTCCTGATCTATCTGTGGCTGAACTCCTATCAATCTCTCCATCTGTTGCTGAAGGAATCAAGAAATGGGTCTCTTGTTGATGTTGTGGTAGTCCAAACCTGTCCTATAGCCATCAGACTCACTTTTCTAGTGTAACAACAGCTCAAACCCTCAAATTAACCTCAGAAATGGATTCTACATTGAAAATAACCCATAGTCACTCAGCCAACATACCCCTCTATCTCTCATGGATTAGAAGATACAGCCCAAGAAACCTTCAACTGTGGCAAACTCATACCCACCCAGGTGTCACATCTCTGTGGAAGACATAAGGCATACCTAGTAAACCCTCAAGTACATACCAGTGGCAGCTTATCCTCAAGACCAGGACCACACAACAACCAGTCCATCCAGAATACAGCATACAGATACAGGAGGCAGTGCAGCATGCCAGATCCAGTCACCTCATCCAGAATACAGCATACAGATACAGGAGGCAGTGCAGCATGCCAGATCCAGTCACCTCATCCAGAATACAGCATACAGATACAGGAGGCAGTGCAGCATGCCAGATCCAGTCACCTCATCTAGAATACAGCATACAGATACAGGAGGCAGTGCAGCATGCCAGATCCAGTCACCTCATCCAGCATACAGTATACAGATCCAGGAGGCAGTGCAACCAGTCCAGATCCAGTCACTACAGCCAGAATACAGCAATACAGATACAGGAGGCAGTGCAGCATGTCAGATCTGGTCACCTGAACCCAACAAACATGCAGCAAATACACATACAAGAGGCTGTGCAGAAGTATACAGGAGCAATATATGCAGGAGAAAGTGGAACCAGCCTTAACCAGAACCAAACAAACCAACAGTATTGCACAGCAATACATGTAGGTAGAAGCAAGAATCACTGAATAAACTACCAGTACAGCACAGCAATATACCTTATCTGAACTACACAGCAATCTATGCAAGGCTGTGCATGCATGAAACCCCTGTACAAGCTTTTCCCAACCAGCAGAAATGCCTCATGTAACTGTACAAACTTTTCCCAACAAGCAGAAATGCCTCATGTAACTGTATCTCACTGTCCTCACCATAACAGGGAGAACCCTCAGGGGAAGCCTTGAGCACCCCTGGGGGCAGGATTTGTCTATTTAAGGAGGGCCTCTCTGCCCTATCCAAGTTGTATACCTACTCACCTAATCATTACCACCCATCTCATCATCTATCCATCCACCCCATCAACCCATCTATCTGTGGTACCTACCCAGATACATATTAGTAGTGAACCAATTATAAAGAAACAGGAAATCAGAAACCAATTTATTAACCATATTTAACCAGTTAAACTACCCAACAGGTGCTTGAATAAGGGTTCTTCTGTGACCTAAATATTCAGCACCAGATTAAAGAAAACCCACCCATTAATTAATAAATAACCCTTACAAAGAAAGAGAGCACAACAAAAAGAAACTACCAACCTTTCCTCTACCCAGCCCCCTGTGGGTAAACCCATCCTTGGGTCCTCCCCTGAACCATTTGAACCCTTTGATATTGGGATACTGGTTAAGATCACATATATCTGATCAATAATTAACCAATAATCCAATACATCTGGTCTATTCTTCAACAAACCCTACCAATAACAATTAATAACTAACCTAGGTCTGATCTGAGACCTATTTTAAGTCTCAAAGAAACCAGCCATTAATTTAAATAAATTATTGTGCAGACTTACTATAGTACTAGAAGGGCAGGCAATTCAAAACCACTCTTAGTATATACTATTACTCCAAAGGAGTAGAAGCAATACTAAATTCCCCTTCAAGGACTTCCAGCAAGCTATTTGCTACTTTATTTATATAATCCCACAGGAGTCTCTACAACGTGTGGAAATTGGCCCTGAAGAACTCAAAGTCTCCTCTGGCACTTTAATGGAGGACTCTGGTGGAACCAGTCCTTCTATAGAATCCAATCTTTATTCCTGTCCCCTTGGCTTTCTTCCTTGTTATCTTGGTGACTCAGCTAAAACTGTTTCTCCTCTTGTGGATTCTGGATCTCAGCTTAACTTAATCTTGGATGCTATGGCCTGCAAGCTCAAACTTAGTCCTAGGGTCAGCTTCAACTCTGCAGTGTATGGGATAGGAAATCAAGCTTGTGAACTGGTTGGTATTGCTGAAGATGTACCGGTCAGGATTGGTCGAAATATTGTTGTAACCTGCCACTTTTGGATTACTCGTTTGGACAGCCCTATGATCTTGGGACGACCCTTCTTAATGGATTTTGGTGCAACCCTGATGTTTTCTGATCAAGTTGGGGAGAGAATTCTTCTCCCTGATGCTGATGGCAGGAAAATTGAGGTCCCTCTTTGCTCTTTGGATTCTGGTCGTTGGGAAAGAGATTTTCCTGGTCATTCTCCCAAATCATCTTTTAAGGGGAAGCAGAAGGATAACTCTAGTTCCTCTCATTTTTTAGGGGAATAGTTGATCCTACTAATAGTTGTAGTTCTTTTCAGCCTCAGACTGCAACTCAAGGGTCAAATTCCATCCCTCAGGCTTATTTTTCATTCCTTTCATCATTCTTGTCTGAGCTCAAGAATATTAAAAAACAAAAACATATCAAAATAGAAAAATCCAAAGATAATCCTTCTCCATCTCCTTCTCTCTCTGGATCTGTTGTGTCTTCTTTTCCTTCTACTTTTGAGTCTGATCAATCTTCTCTCAGTTCTGGTTTGAATCTCCGCAATGAGCCTAAACTAGATCCTAATTGCAATTCCGTTTTTGGCAATTTTGGTATGAAGGAATATGGGCTTCAGTGGAGGCAATTAGGGGTACAAGTAAGTCCTCCCAATTGTGCACTGCCAGGGCAATCTTTTACTGTCATTTTTGAAACCCTACCTTGTGCCACACATGTGAGCAACGTATTATCTCCTGGTTCTCCTTTTATGGAAAAGGCACCCTTCAAGGATATTGCAGAACATTGGACTTGGAAGATGTTGGAACTTGGACTCAGCTTTTGTAATCAAGTCTCTCTGGTCCACTCTTGGAGGAAACAAGAACTTCTCTCTTTTGCCACTAAGTATAAACCAGTTTCTAAAAAGATCCAACCAGTCAACCAGCCTATGCCTCTCAACCTCAATCCTCCCCTTATGCGTCCTCCTCTATCTTGCGATCCTTACTGTGGTCTTCCTCAATCTCTTACTGGTCCCTTTGTGCCTAATGGACGGGTTACTGAAGAACGTCTGAAGGTGGTCAACTTAGGTCCAGATGGATGGCTTCTTCCTGATGAGTTAAATTTAATCAAAAATTTCTTATCTCTAAGAGAAAAATCCATTGCTTTCTGTGAAGAAGAGAGAGGTCTCTTGCGGGAATCCTATGGCCTCCCTTATATCATCCCTGTAGTTGAACATGATCCTTGGAAAAAGAAAAAGATCCCTATCCCTGCTGCTAAAGTTGACGAATTCATCAAGTTGGTCCGGGAACGAGTTTGAACTGGCCTGTATGAACAGTCAACTTCTAGTTACTCCAGCCCCGTCTTCTTTGTCCTCAAGAGTCATGGTAAACTTAGAATAGTTCATGATCTTCAACCTCTTAATAAAGTTACTATTAAAGACTCTGGTATCCCTCCTGCTACCGAAGAATTTGTTGAATCTTTTGCGGGAAGAGCTTGCTATGGTCTAGGGGATATTATGGGTGGCTATGACGAGCGATCCTTACATCCTATTTCTTGTCCTCTCACTACTTTCGATACTCCTCTTGGTCGATTTCAACTTACTTGATTGCCTCAAGGAGCCACCAACTCGGTTGCAGTCTATCAGGCTCAGATAATGTGGATCCTCCAGGATGAAATCCCTGATCATGCTGGTATCTTTATTGACAATGGCAGAATTAAAGTTCCAGTATCTGACTATGATAATGAGCTCTTACCTTGGCATTCAGGAATTTGTTGTTTTATCTGGGAATATGCTACTACCTTGGAGAGGATTCTGTTTTGAATTGAGGAATCTGGCCTTACTGTCTCTGGATCCAAAATGGCGGCTTGTGTCCCTGCTCTGGAAATTGTTGGTCATGTGGTCTGCAAGGAAGGAAGAAGAATGGCACCAGCCAAAGTCAACAAGATCATCTCTTGGCCTACCCCAATCAATCCAACTGAAGTTAGGGGCTTTCTAGGTGTTGTCACTTATGTTAGAATCTTTATCCCATCTTTATCCAAAATCTGTGCACCCTTGCGTCGTCTAACCAGAAAAGATGCTGAATGGATTTGGACCCAAGATTGTGAATGTGCTTTCCAGCTACTCAAAAGGATAGTTGGTGAAGACATAGTTTTGAAAAAGATCTCTTATGGACCTGGAGCTGGCAAGATCAAGCTGGCTGTTGATTCTAGTTATCAATCTGTTGGGGCCGTCCTTACTCAGGAAGATGAAAATGGTTGGGACCGTCCTGCTCTTTATGAATCTTTGTTGTTTTCAGATGTAGAATCTAGATACTCCCAGGCCAAACTGGAACTCTGTGGTGTGGCTCGAATGATGAAGAAACTTTGAACCGTTCTCTGGGGCCAACATTTCGAATTGCAAGTTGATGCTTGATCCATCATTGAAATGATCAACGCTCCCAGTCTTCCCAATGCTCCTATGACTCGTTGGGTGGCCTTTATCCAGCTTTTCTCTTTTGATATTGTTCACAGGCCGGGAAAATCCTTCACCATGCCTGATGGTTTATCTCGACAACCTCTTGGGGACAACAAATCTGATGTTGGAACTGATTTCAATGAAGAGGAACCTTTAATTAAACCTATTTTCTCTTTTTCTTCCCAAAATTATTCTGGCTTTCAACAAGGCTTCTGGTTTAAATTAGAGCAGTACCTTTCAACTCTTCAAAAACCTCCTGATCTCTCTGCTAAGGAGTTTTGATCTCTTAAACAAAAGTCTACTAATTTTTTGTTCAAGGTTCTAGACTTATGAAGAGAGGCAATCCTTGTGCTCTTATTGTTGTTACTATTCCCTCAAAACAAGATTCTATCCTTGAAAGTCTTCATGAAGGCCTTGGTCATCGTGGGGAAACTGAAACTTATTGACGACTATCCAAATGGTTCTGGTGGCCATCTTTGAAGAAATCCGTCTCCCAATGGTGCAAGAGTTGTGAAGTTTGTCAAAAACGAGATCTTAGGAGCCCAGCTGAAATTCGTTATCCTACTGGGGAGTCCACTGTCTTTTGAAGGATTGCTATGGATGTGGTTCATATTAAGGCAGGTGGTGCTAAGTAACTAATTGTGGCTAGAGATGATTTTTCCGGATGGGTTGAAGCAAAATTTCTTAAGAACCTTAGCTCTGAATCAGTGGCAGCTTTCCTCTACGAGACCTGGACAATGCGTTATGGCCTGGCTCAATCTTACTCTACTGATGGTGGCTCTGAATTTGGGGGCAAGCTTGCTGAAATGATCCGATCCCTTCCTGGACAACATAGAGTTACTACTCCTTATTATCCTGAAGGCCAAGGCATGGTGGAACAAGGCCATGCCCCTTTGAAGGCTGCACTTGTTAAACTGGCTGGTGAAAGTGGCAAGAATTGTCGCAAATTCCTTCCTCTTTTTCTCTTTTCTGATTGAATCTCAACCAAAAGGACTACTGGCTACTCACCTTATGAAATCATCTTTGGTCAAAGAGCAGTCCTTCCTTTGGATCTGGAAATGGAATCTTTCTTGGGTGTCTCTTGGGAAGAGGTGTCCTCAACTACCAATCTGTTAGTTGCTAGATCCAAGCAACTTGAGCGAAGTGAAGACGTTCGTGAAGAAGCTTATCAAAAGATGATGGAGTCCAGAGCAAAATCCGTCCAGTATTGGGAGGACAAGCACTCTAATCGAATCAGGGAACCCTTGAACCCTGGTGACCTAGTTTTAGCTTATAATTGATCTTTGGAGACCCAGTGGGGCAAGCTTTTCTCTAATCGTTGGAATGGCCCTTATCAAGTGATTCATCAAGTTAGGGGTGGATCTTATGTTTTGGAGGAGCTAGATGGTACTTGGTTCGCCAGAAGGTTCTCTGCTGATCAAGTCAAGAAGTTTCATTTTCGTGGGGGCAACTTATCTCAGAAGTAAGTCCTCCCAATTGTGCACCGCCTGGGCAAGATCCTTGTTGTTTTTGTGAAACTCTACCCTTGCCACACTTGTGAGCCACCTTGGAACTCTCCACTTCTAGGATTTTCGGTTGGATTGACAAATTTTTTCTCAACCACTCTCAAGATCAAAATGGCCATTTTTCGGTTTCAATCATCTGTCTTTCCTTTCTTTTTTTTCTATGGAATCAAAATCGGGAGCAGACTAGGGACAGTCTGTAAGTTGGGGAGAGATGTGGTGCCCCATCCTGGACACCCTGGCCGCCTTAAGACCTCAATCCATAAACTGTTGCGCAAACGTACCGCCCGGCTGAACAACTTATCCTCAGGCTCATCCAAACCATTCTTTACCCGCGCGCGCGCGCCGCGCCGCGCGCGCTGCGCTTCCATTATCCGCGTTGCGCTTCCTTTATCCGTGTTGCTTGTCATCTCCGCCGTTGTCATAGCATGTCCTCATCTTTGTTGTTGCGTGTCTTCATCTTTGTCATTGCGCCTCCCAATCTCCTCATTGCTACCGTCGCGCGGCGCTCATCCATGATTTACTGAATCCATCCCAACCGCACCCGCAAGCATTTGGAAAATCCTTGGATCCGTCAAACCTCCCATCGCACTTGATCTATCAGTCGTGGATCTCAAAGCCGTCAGGATTTACTCAACTTTCTCAAACCAATCTCCTATCCGCCCATCCGCGCTCTCATGGACTTCATCCGTCACCTTTCCTGGGACTCTCCCACCCGCTTCCGCCTTTGGAAGAGTGCCAACGACCGCCCGCGGACATCTGCGGCGGTTTGGTTCATTTCTCTCTCCCACCCGCTTCCGCCTTTGGACAAGGGGTGGGTGACTCTGGTATTGTTACGCGCGCCCATCCACAGACCGACGCGAGTGACCACATGGTTGCCTTCCCTTTTCCGCTCTATTTGTAGAATCCGTTGTATATAGTCTAACAGGGCCTCCTGCCCATATAAGGAGGGGCTCTCCCCTGCCTTTTGGCCCATCATCCCAGCATCAGAGCATCAGAGAATCCCATCATTCTATGAGACCATCATCATAAGCAATTTATCCGTGGGCATCCTTCCCCACTTATCTGAGCAAATTATCCGGGTATATCTATGATTGCCCCTTGATCCTTTGAGCCTCCATACTCAAACTCAGTCCTTTGTGACCTTGATCCTTATCACCAACCAATAGCCTTGCTGGTTGAAGAAGAATTCCTGTCTGCCTGAATTCTTGGGTGTGTTATACCACTCTGATCCCTTTTTCTGACCATACTGGTCTTGATCTCTCCTTGATCATCTTTCTGGAGCAAATCACGTTTGATTGAAGAGGTTTTATTAAGCTTAAAACCTGGAGTGTTATACCTCCCTTCTTCTTTGAGGTTGAATTTTGCCATGCTATTCTTGAGTTCCTTGAGAAGTGTTGGGATATTCTTGCTCAAATTTGTTATTTATTTGCTTCTAGAGCTTCATAAACAAATTGCTTTTGTTTTGTTCAGCCTCCCACAGTTATCTGGTACCCTTCAAGCGCTTGATTGCGGAGAGTTGGGCAGGTTCATTGAGAACCTGGAGGTTGGTTGGGATTGAGTTGATCTTTCCTAATCAGCTGCTGACAACCAGAGTTATTAGCTTGTGGGCGTTTTTACTTACAACTGCCTTGTTCTATTGAACTCTGAACAAACCTTGACTTATTTGTTCAAGTCTTTCCCTGCACCATCTTGTCTCAGATAGTGTTGTTTCCATTGCTACCGACAACTCTTATCCTCTTCTCTTAGTTTGATTTCTCATCCATAAGGTTCTGGACCTTGATTCCGGTTACATTTAAATATTATTGTAACTCCTAGGAGGGCAGCCTAAACAGCACCTTTCGCCTCCACAGAACTGCCACGGCTTAGCACCGTTTGGAGTCTTATACCGTGGTGTCCCGGATTGGTCACCACACCGTGTGGGTTGTAGCATGTTTACGCAGTACCTAAGCCTCTCAGTCCTCCTGTCACTCTGTCAACCCGTAGTCCCGCAGCTGCGTACTTGTCAGAGGCCCAAGGCTGCGTACAGGACCTTGATGGAGTGACAGGGCTGTATCTCAGCCACGCACGGGTGCATTGGCTACCGTAGCTGCGTGCGGGAATTGTGAAAAAACACATTTCCGTACATAACAACTAAAATATACACAAAAATTCAATTCTGACTGAATTTGAGGTGTGAAACCTATAAGTGACAATACGTGTGAAATATTTAATTGACCAAAAGCTCAATAGTGGAGCTGTGGTTTTTTGGTCTTTCTTTCCTTAATTATTTAAAAATATAAGGAGTTGGATTTCAAGGGTGGGGTCAGTGAGTAACCCTGCCTAATTTTGGGTGTAACATCCATTTCTGTAATAATATTTATGGTTTTCCTAATCCTTATTAGCTTAATTATATTATTATTATTTTTATTTAATTTTTGTTACTTTTGCAGCTTCCTTTGCAATAGTAGCAAGCTGACAAAGGTGTTCTTGTTGCAGACTTCATACAAACATTTGGTGAGAAGGGCAAACCCAGGTAAATACTTCCTGTAGTAGCTGAAAAAGCTGACAGAGGATAGGATTTCAGTCTTATTTTGAGGCATGGGCCTATTCATTACAGTTGCTATTTTGCTCTGGTCAACAGTTGAGGTTAATCCTGAATCAATATGCCCTAAATCTTTAAGTTCTCCATAGCCAAAGTTGCATTTTTTCATTGATAATTTTAATCCCACAGCAGAGATGTTTTTGAGGACTAGCCTTCCTTTGTCCATGTGTGAATTAAAATCATAAGAAGAAATGATAAAATCATCCATCATTGTCTGATGAATGATCCTAAAACTTTATCAATCATACTTTGGAAGTGAGAAGGCACATTTAATACCAAAAGGCATCCTAAGGTACTCATAAATGCCCAAATGACATATGATCCTCATAAATTTCCTGCTATTAGGACTAATAGGTATCTGGTGAAAAACTTTCAGCATATCCATAGTGGTGATGAAATTAGCTTTTGAGAGTTAATGTAGGGCATGGTCAATAGTTGGAATAGAGTAATAATCAGCTTGGGTATAGTTATTCAGCATTCTAAAATCTTGGACCATTCTTGACTTATCATTGTGCCAAGCTATGATTACTGGAGTAGTAATGTCCACATGTTCATTGTGTCCTGATTTCCTTAAGAATTTTAAGTCAATCAATTCTTGGACATGAGTTTCCAGAGCTGTCCTAGATTTTGGACTAGAGGGGTAAGCAGGTCTCCTGAGGTTGGGAGGGTAAGGAGGTTTAATGGTTAAGGCTAGAATCATTTCATGTCCTTTGATGTTACCAATTGGATGATCCTGGGTACAGAAAGCATTCCAATTTTCAAAGCAAACTTGAAGGATATCCCATCTTTGGACTTCACTCAGCTGGGGGTTCAGGGCTGCTTGGGAGAAGTACTCTTGGTTGAACTTTTCCAAGTGTTTTTCATAAGTTAAATCAGAAGTTTGAGCATTTACATGGCATATTTAGAACTTCTTGTTCCAATCTCCTCCTATGGTGAAGTATCTCCCCTTACTTTGGAATACATCTATACCATATCAGCAAAGAGAATCATTCCCTAAAATGAAGTAATCACACAATTGATTCTGGAGCACAAAAAATTCAATTTTCAGTTTGAGTGACCCTTTTGAGTGTGGGAGAATAATATCAGAGGACCAAACTCCAATGGAATTAAAGGAAGAATTACAACTGCTGAACTTAGCCTGAGGTACTGGTCATAAGTTCACTCTCCAATTTGGATCTTGTTGTTCCAAATAAGTTTTACTAACACAAGAGCAAAAGGCTCCACTGTCTAAGAGTAACTTAATAGGAGAACCTTGGATAAAACCAGTAGCATAGCAGGTTCTACCAGAGGTGTAACCTTTACAGGCAGAAGGTTTGAGATTCAAAGTTTTGGCTTCAGAAACATGGTGAATTTTCATATTAGGATTCCATTTCTGTGGTAAGTTGCAGTCTTCATTAACAGAGTTAATGTCTAAGGAAGATGCTATACTTCCTCCAATGAAATTGATAGGGTTAGTGATCATTAATTCATACTCAGAGAGTGATCCATCAGTGTCATCAAGTTGAGAGTCAGGGTCATTGTTATGTTCTTCTCCTTCAATGAGATTGATCTTTCTCCTGGGCTGGGGGCAGTGAGGTCTCACATTTCCAGTTTGATTACAGTTCCAGAATACCTTTTCATTAGTATCAGGAGTCTTCTTAACTTCTGATTGGGTAATATAGAGTCTTTGGTTTTGGGTTTGTATTCTTCTTGAGTCTTGGAAGTGGATTCCCTAGGTCTATTGTTTCTTTTGTCAAGACCATTCATATCAATGGTTTCCTCAAGAATACCAATGAGAGTGGAGAAATCAGCATCCATGGACATTTTACACCTTACATTGTGATCAAGGTGTCCAGGACATAGATTGAGGAGTCTTTCATTGATTTCATCTTTGTCAGCTTCAGAATAGAAACAATCTTACCTCTTCTTTTTTTCCAAACACCACTTGTGGAGTTTGTCTTTTGAAGGGTAAAAAGGTGAGTTCTCAAAGGTTTTCATCATTTTTCTTTTCCAGATTCTAGTACCAAACTGTTCTTTGATGAGAAATTTCCAAGAGTTCCAAGTTTGGGATCTTAATTCTCCTCTTTTGTTGATAAACCAATCCAATGCTACTCCTTCAAAGAACCTGGGTAGTCTCACTACTGCCTTAGTGTCTGGTAGTTCATAAGAGGAAAGGGTACAGTCAATGAATTTAATGAAGCTGATATGGTTGTATTCTCCTTCACCTGATAATTTAGTCCACTCAGTTACAGATGGAAAGAGTTTCACAGCTTGTTCTACCTCAGAGGTAGGACTAGGGCGGTAGGACTCATTCCTGTTCATTCCAGAATTCAGAGAGATGTTAGGAGTGATACTTGTCCTGGTAAGTTTTGATTATTCTACTTTAAATAGAGGAGGAGCAGTTGATTTTACTTTAAGGTCTCTTAAATCATTCTTAATCATACCTAGTTCCAAATCCATTTTGTTGCTTAATAAATCAATTTTTTTAACAAGGTGAACAGAAGGGGTATCAGTTTTGTTTCTTATTTCTCTTTTGAGTTTCTCAAGGAGAAGGGGTATCTCTTCCTGTCAAGAAGAACAGAAGGTGCTGATAGGATTTATTAAAGATGCTGTTTTTAAATCAATGGTATTCCTTAATAGTTTGATTTCAGACTAATTGGCTCTCAGATGGTCAGCTTGACTTTGGATTATTTTTTTATAATTTGAATTGCTTTATCAAGTTCTTTGTGCATATTGTCTAGATTGCCTCTCAAGATGTTGAAGTTATGAAAAACATTATCAGAGTATTTGTTAAACAATTGAGTAATATCATCAGAATTTAATTGTGATAAACTTTGTTCCACTTCTGATCTAGAAACATTATGTTGTCCCAATATTTTGAGTTCCTCAATCTTTGATGATTTGAGGACCTCAATGTTTTGGGATCCTTTCCCTTTAATTTGGATAGTTGATCGCAAGTGTTCCATTTTTCTAAATATTTATCCACTTCTTCCCTGGGGATCAATTTCTGAAGGACTATTTGAGAGGACTTGGCCCGTGAAATGGCCTTTCTCATAGCTGCTGAGTCCTCTTGCTCTGGGGCTAGCTTGTATGCCTCCCAATGACTCACATTATCTTTCAATAGATCCTTTATTTTGGCTTTTTGGCTAAGTCTGGACTGCAAGGTGTAGGAGGAGGGGTGGCTTGGCGGGCAACTTTCTGGGCAAAGGACTCATCTCCAACAGTTTGTTGGTTGAGTTGGCAGGTGCAGGTGCCAGCGGGTTTTGAGGCACTTGAGTTGCGGGTTTGAGCCCCTTTATTGTGCTTGCTACAGGACCTTGTACGGGCACGCGTTCCTCCGGGCAGAGGCCCAAAGTCCAGGGCTTGTGTGGTTGCGCGGTTTTTGGGCCTGTCTTGGGCCATGGTGCAAAAATAAGTATAAGTTTTTGTTGAAACTTGGTAAAAATAATAAAAAAAATAATTTTTATTTTTATTTTATTTTTTAATTAATTTAGGCTCACTCAGACTCAATTTCAACGGTACTAAGGCTTTGTTGGGGTTGAAAGAGTCCTTGGTGGGCAATCCAGGGGGGCCTTTGTGGGTACCAATGAGTCTTGGCTTAAATCCAAAGATCCATGGTGAGAACTGTTTTATAACAGAACTTGTTTAATAAAATTGTCAAGGGAAAAGGTCCTTTCAACTCCAAATGGGAAAAATTAAAATTAATAAGTTTTTGTTTATTATAATCTTTTTATTAATTTTTATTTAATTTTTCTAATTTTTTGATTTTTTTTTTGAATTTTTTCAAAAAAAAAATATATAAAAATATATTGAGCTTACTTTCTTTATTTTTTTAAAGAAATAAGGTTTTCTCTGATACTTCTTCCAGGCAGTGTGTTGCCTGAGTAAAAAATTGAAATTAATAATTCTTTCAAGTTCCAATTCTTTATCTTTTAAAGCTTTTTGTTTGTAATAATTTAATTTTGCTTTTTGTTGCTCAGGAGTTATGATAACAGGCACAAAATTATGGAGTCTCTTTTCCTTTTTCTTTTGAAGAAGATTATGATAATAATTTATTAATTCTCCGTTGGTCTTAAGATCCACTGGAAGAATAACAATAAAAAACAATAATAATTATTTTTACTTATATTTACATAGACAATCCAGTCCAAAGTAATAAATAAATTAAAAATTAATTATTCAGGGATAATTCCTGGACAGACTCCCAGTTTCCAGCTTACTGATACCAGGAAATTTGCCTTCCTTTATCTACAGCAAAAGATATTGGTGTTGGAATAATAATAATTCCAAGAAAATTAAATGAAATTCTCAAATGGTTGATTTAGAAGCAAGTGCAAAGTTTGAGTGGTTTGTTTGGAATAAAGTGGTTTAAATATATTTTTCAAGAGGGGCCACGGTTTGTTCAAAAAGGGGATCTTTATTGAATAACAAAATCTCTTCAAGGGGATCTTTTGAACCGTGTAAAGACCTTTGGAAAGTGAGGTCCTAAGTGATTACTCAAAAGGGGTAAACTCAAGGGTATTGGGTGGACTGGCTGACTCACAGCACTTATTCCTAAAGGCAAGGAGGAGATAACTTAATAATTTAAGGAGACAATCCAAGATACTTGCAGAAATTCACAGTTGAAAGGTCTCAGAACAATTGTTGGGGATATTGCTGATATTCTTCAATGGAATTAAAAATGGGTTAGAATTAATAATTATAATATAAGAATGAGGCCATAAATCAGTTTTTTATCTTCAATAAAAATTTGATAACAGATGGAAAGGGTTCTGGATTGATGACTTAAAACTTAATGAGTTTTAAACCACCCAAAAGGGACTGTTTATATATCCCTTTCTAGCAAAATAGGGCCTTCTTAGGGCACGTAGAGAGGATTGTGCTTGTGTGCTGAGACTGAGGCTAGCTAGGGCTAGTCTGGCACGAATTCTTGGTTCTGCAGCTGGCTGGCCTTGCCTGTGTCATATTTCTATGTGAAATAGTTGTTAGAAGGTATTTAAATTTCAATTTTTTATTTTCATGATTCATACATATTTCCTCATTTTGTATTACTTCCTTTTAGAGTGGTATGGGTAGAAGTGGGTATTTGTAGATTCTAATCCATCTTCTGCACATGTTGGTGATTTGTAATAATTTTTTGGTAGAGTTCTTGATTTGTTTTGTGCTTCATAAATTTTTGGAAGTTCCATTTACATGACAACCTTCATTATTGTTTCTTGCAATTTTTTTTCTTCAATGTTTTGATTTTCATATTTTTATTCAGTTTTCTTAGGTTTCAAAAACCTCCCTATGCGTCAGTCAAGTTGTTACATATGCATGATGTATGCTTGCAAGTTGTAGCATGTTCCAGCAGTACCTGGGTGTTAGAATTAGAACAGTTGATGTTGATGCGCGCAGGCTTGACAGCTGTGTGCAGGAATCCATGTTTACACGCGCAGGCTTGGCAGCTGCATGCAGGAATCCATTATCTGTGGCAAGCAGTCATTTTGCATACGGGTTTCTTGACATGCGCCTGCCTCCTGAGTGTCAGGCCTGTGTACCCTCGTCGTATGAATGCGGGGCTGCGCGCGGGAATTGTGACACAACACTAATTGGCCTGTAACTCCTAAAATCTACACAACACCTCAATTCTGACTGAATTTTAGTTGTGAAACCTATACGTGGCATTGTGGGTGAGATATTAGAATGGCCAAAAAAGGTGCTGTAGTGGTGATGTGTTTTATTGGTATTTCCTTCTAATATTATTAAAAAAATGTAATGAGGTGGAATTCACGGGTGGGATCAGGGAGTGACCCTACCTATTTTTTGGTGGGAAATCCATTTTGCTAATAATATATATGGATTTCTGACTACTTTTGATTTTATTATTTCTTTTCTGTTTCTAATCTTCTTTGACAGGTTGCTCTTGCCAACTAGCAAGCTGACAATGATCATAAACTCCATTCTGCTTGTCTTTGTGGATGGTGGTGGTGATGAGTTGGTTGTGGTGATCTGAGGTTCAATTGGGATGACTATCTGAATGATCTTGATAATAAGTTGTTGGGGGTAGTTAAAGATGGATTGGGATTGTGTTGGATGATGGATGATTATTTTCTAAGGCTTTGGAAAGTTTAGTAGATTGTTTGAGATAAAGCTCCTTGGGACAGAGACAAGAAAGGATCAATATGGTGAATTGATAGATGAGCTTGATTGAGCAATGAATGATTCAAAGGAGTTGATATATTGATGGATTGGAAGATTTTCTGGTGAATCTCTCAAGGTTGATGGATGAGTTGACATGAGATTTGAATGAGGAAGTGGTTGGGAGAGTTGGTTGTGGTTTTGGATGAGAAATCAGCTAGATGGCCTAGGAAAATAAATGGAAATAGTTTAGGTGGCTAAATGATAAGGGAAGGGTGTGTTGAAGAAGTCAAGCTAAGAATGAACAAGACAAATTCAAGTATTATAAAACTAGTATCAGGGAGCTAACTAATTCTGTCTACAAGGATGAAATTGATTCTAATTTCACGCGGAGGCTTGACACAAAGCCAGTGTGGAAGTAACTAAAAGTAGAAAGGAGGATACAGTACCAGAAGATCCAAAATGGATCAAGCTGAGGATTCAGCAGGAAATGGAGTGAGAACTTCAGGATGGGTGAAGACCCAAGGAAGACTCAAAATGAGTCAGGGTGGTACTACCAGGAAGGGAACTCCAGAAGGGAGTGGACTGAAATTCAGGGTGCAAACTAACAGAGTCAATTTCATAAGGAAATACTTGAACGTGAGGGAAGAGTGATGGTTTATATAATAGTATTTACAACCTGTGAAACCTCATAATTGTAACATGTTAATGAGACTTACAAGGATGAATAATCACATAGCTGTATTATATAATCATTGCTACCTCTGTGTCATGGTTGTGACGCAAAGAGGTTGGAGATATCCCTTCAAAAGATGATCCCAAGGAGAGAAGGAGAAGTTTACGTGCAGAGTTGGAATTCTTGGGACCAGTTAGCTTCCTTAAAGTGAAAGGACCCAAAAAAGAAGAGATCCTAATCCCATAAGAAGTTAAGAAACCCAAAAGATTGGGACCACATAATATCCTTATCACAGAAGTGAAAGAAAGTGTACCACAATTAGATTTAGAAGCTTTCAACATATTTTCTATAAATGGTTATCACAATTTGACTGTTATCAGAAAGTGCTTTGATAAAGTTTATGAGAAATTGGATAAGTTGAATCTGAACCTCAAAAAATTCATACACACTAAGACCACCCTAAATAGAATTGATGAGCTAGAATCAAAACAAATAAAGCATAGTATAAGCCTAAGTAAAGTGGATCTAATGAAACAAATTAGCAGAATTCAATTCAATATACAGGAAGAAATTCTTGCCTCAATGAATTATATCTAGGAAGAAGTTAGGAGAATAAGTCATACTCCTTCAATTCATATAATCAATAAAATTTCTTTTTTGAGTAACAAACTTGATTTGGAACTAGGTATGATGAAGAATGATCTCAGAGATCTTAATATTGATTTTAATGAACCTCCATTTACTGAATTGCAAGAAGCTAGACCCACTAGATTAACTGGTACTCCTAGTATTCCCCCTAGATCCTGAACAGCTAGGAATGAATCTTTTGGGCCTAGTCCTACACTTCAAGTAGAAAAAGCTTTAAAGTTACTTCCTCCCATCACTGAATGGCCTAAATTTTCAGGAGATGGAGAATATAACCATGTCAGTTTCATTAATTTTATTGATTACACTCTTGCCTCTTATGAACTCCCTGATGCCATAGCTGTGGTAAGATCACCCAAATTGTTTGAAGGAGTAGCTCTTGATTGGTTCATTAAAAAGAAGGAAGAAGTTGGATCTTTTCCATGGGTTTCATGGGAAGAATTAATCAAAGAACAATTTGGTACCAGGATTTGGAAAAGAAAGATGATGAAGAATTTTGAAAATTCCCAGTTTTATCCATTCAAGGAAAAATCTCACAAATGGTGTCTTGATCAGAAAATAAGATTGGATTTTTTTGACCAAATGATGATAAAGAAGAGGTCAATGAGAGAATTCTTAACTTATTTCCAGGAAAACTCAACCATAGTGTAAGGTGCAGGATGCCCATGAAATCTATAATTTCTGCCTTGATAGGAGTATTAGAAGAAACTATTGATATGAATGGTCTTGAAAAGCAAGTCAATATACCAAGGGAAAAGAATATTAGGAGTAAGGAGGAATATGATTTTAGGAACAAAAAATCCCCTGCCCCTACTACCACCAGCTTTGAATTCAAGAAGAATCCAGAGAAAAAGGAAAAGGTATGCTTGAATTGCAACCAGACAGGAAATGTAAGACCTTATTTACCTCAACCAAGCAGAAGGATTAATACTGTTTTAGGAGAAGAGTATGATAATAATCCTGGTCTCCAAATTGATGACACTGATGGATCACTCTATGAGTGTTAATTTATGATTAAAAACCCCATCAATGTTGATGAAGGAAGAATAGAATCTTCCCTTGAAATAAACTGTGTCAATGAAGATTCCAACTTACCACAAAAATGGAATCCCAACATGAAGATTCACAAAATCTCTGAAGCTAAATCCTTGACCCCAAAAAACTCTGCTGGTAAAGGTTACACTTCTGGAAAAACATGCTATGCTACTGGTTTAATCCAAGATTCCCGGGTGAAGTTACTGTTAGATAGTGGAGCTTTTTGCTCTTGTTTTGGTTCAACTTATTTTGAAAAGCAAGATCCAAATTGGAAGATGAACATATTACCAGTAACTCAAGATAAGTTTAGCATTTGTGACTCTTCCCTCAATGCTATTGGGGTATGGTCATCTGATATCATACTCCTTCAATCTAAAGGATCACTCAAACTGAAAATTGAGTTTGTAGTGCTTCAACATGGAGTATAAGATTAATTCATTCTAGGAAATGATTCTCTTTGATTTTATGGTATAGATGTATTCCAAAGTAAGGGTAGATACTTTAGTATATGAGGAGACTGGAACAAGAAGTTCCCAATATGCCATGTAAATTCTCAAACTTCTGATTCAGCCTATGAAAAACACTTGGAGAGTTTTAACCAAGAATAATTCTGTGAAGAAGCTTTCAATTCTCTCCTCATTGAACAGAAAAAAGGGATATTCTCCAAGTTTGCTTTGAAAACAAGAATGCCTTCTGTACCAAGGACCACCCCATTGGTGATATCAAAGGAAATGATATGATTCTGTCCTTGACCATTAAGCCTCCTTAACTCCCTAACCTCAGGAGACCTGCTTAACCTTCTATTCCAAAATCTAGAGCAGCTCTAGAAGCCCATTTCCAAAAGCTAATTGACTTACAAGTCTTAAGGAAAGTAGAACATGATCGACATTACTACTCCAGTAATCATAGCTTGGCACAATGATAAGTCTAGAATGGTTGGAGACTTTGGAATGCTGAAAAACTATCCCCAAGCTGACTACTATCCTATTTCAAGGATTGACCATGCTTTGCACAACCTTTCAAAGGCTAAGTATATCACTACTATGTATATGCTGAATGGCTTTCAGGGGATACCTATCAGCCCTGATAGCCAGAAATTTATAAGAATGATATGTCATTTGGGAATTTATCAGTATCTAAGGATGCCTTGTGGTATCAAAAATGCTTCTTATCTCTTCCAGCGGATGATGGACACAGTATTAGTATAATTCATCAATTATCAATGGATGATGGTATACATTGATGATTTTCTCATTTATTCTCATGACTGGAATACACACATAGATAAGTTAAGGCTAGTCCTAAAAAGTATCTCTGCTGTTGGATTGTAAGTATCAATGAAAAAGTTAAACTTTGTTTTGAGCTCACTGAGGATACGCAGATGTGAGAGCAAAAAGAAGGATCAGGTTTCATACTATGCAGTCACAGAAATATATATATAGATAGAGTGAAACACAGAAAACATAGGAAAAACAGAAAACAAAACCAAGCTTACCTGAGGATACGCAGAGGTGAGAGCAAAAAGAAGGATGAGAGAAAAATCCTTCAGTCTGGCTTGACCTCTGTCCTCAGGTAGTAGTGGACAAGTGAGTGTCACAGATAGTGTGACCTAAACCGTGACAGTGTAAGGTGCGCGTGAGTGATAGACATAATGTGAAAGAGCACAAGAGTGTAAGTGAGACAGATTTGTGAAGCACACATTTACATGAGCATGTCCGATGGTTGAGTAATATGGAAACTGATATGAGAGATAAGTAAAAGGAGAAAAAGAAAAGGAGAAAGAAAGAAAGAAAACAGAAACAGAGTGGTTGTGAGAAAAAAAAAGAAACCATTTGGATAGTGTCAGGTAGGAGTATTCCAACACCCCCCCTTGCTGAACACATCATACCAAGCCAAAACAGGAGCAATGCCTTTGTAGTAGAACCCTGGGAAGAGTTTTCGTGAGCATATCAGCAAGCATGTCATTGGTGGATATGTGGCAAACTTTGAAAAGGGATTGATTTACGCATTCCCGGATGAAATGGTGGCTGGTGTTGATATGCTTTGTTCTGGAGTGATGGAGAGGTTTCTGTGCCAAAGCCTTGGCACCACTGTTGTTGACAAGGTATGCTGTGTTTAGAAAGGGGGGGGTGTTGGAATACTCCTAACTGACACTATCCAAATGGTTTCTTTGACTTCCAGGAGATGGAATTAGCGCCCAGCCAATATGTGCACCCAGAGGTAGACCTCCTGTTGGTAGAATCCTCAGCCCAGTCCAAGTTGGTGTAGCCAGTTAGGTCAAGTGATGAGCCACCAAGGACAAGCCGCAGATCCCAAGAGCTGTAGATATACCGTAAGACCCATACCGCAGCGTGCCAGTGATTGAGCAAGGGATTCTGGAGGAACTGGGATAACTTGTTGACAGCAAAGGCAACATTGGGGTGGGTGCATTGGGAGATCAAGAGTAGAGAACCAATAAGCTGGTTGTACTCAGGAGGGGCTGCTGGACAGTCCGGTAGCCGCTTTTGTAGGAGTTTGAAGGACTTTGACGTTGGGGATTGGACGGACTTGGAATTGGCAGGGGAGAGAAAACGGTTGCGGACAGATTTGATATAGTGGGACTGGCTGACTGAGACAGTTTTAGCCTTCCTGTTGCGACGGATGGATAGCAATAGGAACAGATGGAGATCCTTTTCCAAGCCAACTTTGAACTTACTGCTGATGTTGCCAATGAAGGTCTTTACAAAACTTTCCGTTCCCACAACAGCGAGGTCATCAACATGGGAAGCTACCATGCCTACAAGAGTATTGCTTTCTATCTTGTAGTAGAGGGAAGGATTGTACAAGGATTGTGCCAGACCAAGGGAGATCATCGCGGAGCTTAGTTCAAGGTTCCACTGGCGGGGAGATTGGCGCAGACCATAGATTGCGCGTGAGACTTTGCAAACCCAGTCTGGGTGCAAAGGATCTTTGAATCCAGGTGGTTGGGACATATAGACAGGTTCTTCCAGACGACCGTTCAGGAAGGCAGTTTTGAAATCAATTTGATGGCCAATCCAATCTTTGTGACCAAGCAGAGAGAAGACAAGACGTAGACTTTCCATTTGGAGTGTTGGTGCAAAGACTTCAGAGAAATCAAGAACCTGCACTTGGGAAAAACCCATGGCAACAAGTCTTGCCTTGAGTTTCAGAATCAAACCATCTTCCCAATGCTTCACCTTGAAGACCCACTTGCAGCGGATAACCTTCCTACCAGTGGGCAGCGGGACAAGCTTCCAGGTTTTCATGCCTTGAAGCAAGTACATTTCCTCTTGGGCGGAGAGGATCCATCGACGGCAATGTGGTGACTTGAGGAGTTGCTTCCACGTCTTCAGGGCGACCAGATTGTCCTTCATGGAAACAGACTTGGAGAAGTTTTCATACCGCAAGGGGGATTGGCGGGGTCTCAAGGAACGTCGGACAGGAGGAGAGCCAGCGGGAAGGCTTACTGTGGGAGTGGGAAGAGGAGCCGTGACGGGAACAGATGGTGGAGAGGGAGGAACAGGAGGAAGAGACAAAGAAAGGTGAGGAGGCGACTGCAGCTCATGAGCAGGACAGGGAGAGGAA
The DNA here is from genome assembly GCA_025617555.3 of Puccinia polysora. Classification (NCBI taxonomy): domain Eukaryota; kingdom Fungi; phylum Basidiomycota; class Pucciniomycetes; order Pucciniales; family Pucciniaceae; genus Puccinia; species Puccinia polysora. The sequence goes on along the minus strand of CM062645.1, from coordinate 26,451,681 downwards.
GGAGGGGAGGGTGGTGAGAGGGGATCAGGAAGGGAGGGAAGTCACGGCATCCAGTTGGATCCGGATGAACCAACGCTGGTAGAGCGTGGCTGCAATGATGAAGCTGGCCAATAGTTTGTGGACACGGGAGCCGGGTTAGGGTGAATGGTGGTGGGACTGTGTGATGGACAAAAGGACCACCTGTTAGGTGGTGATCATGGAGTTTCATTTCCCGGGGTGTCGGTGGAAGGGAGGTGATTTGTAGTGGTTGGTATGAGTGAAAGTTCAGGCATGGGAGTCACCATAGGATCCTTGTTTGTATTGGAAGGTTGGTTGTAAGGAAAAACGGTGTTGTTGAAGATACAGTCCCAAGACTTAATCACCTTGCGGCTTTGGGGATTGAGGATGCTATAACCGTTACCGTTGGGGAGATAGGATAGGAAAATGCCGGCCTTCCCTTTCTTGTCAAGCTTGGAGCAATTTAGTTTGGGGATTTTTTACCACACCATGCACCCAAATGGATGAAGATAGGATAGTGGAATAGCTTTGCGACGGAGAAGGGAGTTTGGTGAGACAAACCCAGAAGGGGTCTTTCAAGGAAAAGAATTGAAAGCAAAGATTGAATGACGGAGGGCATCCGCCCAAAAGGATTTGGGAAGATGCAAGGACAGGAGGGAGGCATGTATCATTTTGCAAATGGTCCGGTTGGACCTTTCAGCTACACCGTTGAGTTGGGGGGAGTGTGGTGGACCGGGATTGAGAGTTATGCCTCTATACTCAAGGTAGGTTTTCAAAGGTTGATTTAGATGTTCTCCTTCATTGTTGGTACAAAACAAAGTGATTTGAGCTTGAAAGTGATTTATGAAGAAAGGAACAAAAAATTTTGTGCATTGAAAAACATCCAATTTGTTCTTGATGGGGTACGCAAAGAGAGCTTTAGAGAAGTCGTCAACAAAGGTAACTAAGTACTTGTACCCCTCACAAGATGTGGTATTGAAACTGCAGACATTGGAGTGTATGATTTGTCCTGGTCTTGTCGACCTATAGCTGAGGCGAGTGTGGAAGGGGGTTTGAGTCATTTTTGATTCAATGCAGATGGGACATTGCTGGACCTCAAGATCATTTGACGGCAGCGGTGAGATGTTCTGCAACTTCAGCAACTTCTTGAGAGACTTGAGATTCAAATGGGAGAGTCTGCTATGGTAGCCAAAAAGACTATTGTCAGGTGAGTGTGGAACAGTCGCTGACATAGAATTGTGGCTGCTCACATCTTGTCTTGGAAGGTAGAACAAGTTTCCGTTTTGATAACCCAATTGGAGAGGCGAGTTAGTCAGATCTTTGGTGTTCTTTTTAAAGATGTCACACCCATCTTTGGAGAACACAACAATGAACCCTGAGTCACAAATATTTGAGACAGACAGGAGTGGTTTGTTCAGTTTAGGCACGACAAGAGATTTGAGTTGACAAAAAGGGAGACTGAGGGATCCTTCCAAGACAGAAGTGATGGTTGAGCCATTGGCAAGGCGAATGGGTGTGAGGTTTGTCTTCCTGTGGAAGACCTGGTACTTGTAAGGGGTCATCAAAATGGAGCAGCCGGAGTCCAGGTTGAAATCTCTCTTCAGATTGACGGTTGAGTGAGTGAGATTGCAGGTAGTAGAGCCGGCATGCAAAATGATTTGTGAGTCAGAAAAATTGTCTGACTCATCCTCTTCTGATTTGTTTTCAACGACTGCCTTGCTTGCGTTCACGTTTGATGGTTTGGGTCTTGTTCCTCTGTCGTTGGGCCTCTTTTTGGATTGTTTGATTATTTGAAGTACTTCTGGACATTATGAGAAGGAGTGTCCTTTGGTCTTGTAATTGGTGCAATAAGAGATTCTGGCGTATTTGTTTGAGTTCTGATCAGATTTCTTCTTTGATGGCGCTTTTGTTGCAAATTTAGCATTGGCTGAATTTACTGTTTCATCTTTGATTTAATTTTGTCTCCTTAGATTTTCTTGTTTCAGTGCGGTGATTATTTTGCACAACGGAATCAATTCTTTGTTCATCATACTGGATACACATCCAAGCCAATCTTCTGGAAGAGAAAGCAGAATTGCCATTGATTGGAGATTGTCTGCCATTAGAGGGTTTTCAGGAGTAATTAGGGAACCAAGCATCTCTCCATAGGACACTATTTGTGTGAGGTGAGTGGACATATCCTTGTCATTCAGCTTTGTGAGGAGCAGTTTCCTGAGCCAATACATTCTTCCGCCCAACAAGCTGTCCTGGTGGGCTTCTTTCAGGGTGTTCCACATTCCCAGCGGGCTTTCTTTGTGCTTTTCAATGTATTGGAAATTTTCTGGGAGAATAGACCTAGAGATAACGGAACATATGGCCAGATTGTCTTGCGACAGAGTTTCTGGATTGGTTTTTGTCAATTTGTTGCTGAGAAGGTAGCTTACTCCTGAAACTCTGAAGTGAATACGTAGAATCATTGCCCAATGGAGATAGTTGGAGTCCAAGCCTGGCAAGTTAAGAGGAATAATCAATGGAGTTTTCAGAACGGGGTGGCAGGATTTAGATTCTTCCATAGTGGTCAAGAGTATGGATTTTGATCAGAAAAAAAATTTATCAACCCTAGACTGAGTTGGATCCTTCCTGGAATATGGTGAATCTGGATTGCAGTGATTAACGCTCTGGGCTCATAACCTGTTGAGCTCACTGAGGATAAGCAGGGGTGAGAGCAAAAAGAAGGATCAGATTTCATACTATGCGGTCACAGAAATATATATATAGATAGAGTGAAACACAGAAAACATAGGAAAAAAAGAAAAGAAAACTAAGCTTACCTCAGGATACGCAGAGGTGAGAGCAAAAAGAGGGATGAGAGAAAAATCCTTCAGTCTGACTTGACCTCTGTCCTCAGGTAGTAGTGGACAAGTGAGTGTCACAGATAGTGTGACCTAAACCGTGACAGTGTAAGGTGCGCGTGAGTGATAGACATATTGTGAAAGAGCACAAGAGTGTGAGTGAGACAGATGTGTGAAGCACACATTTACATGAGCATGTCTGATGGTTGAGTAATATGGAAACTGATACGAGAGATAAGTAAAAGGAGATAAAGAAAAGAAGAAAGAAAGAAAGAAAACAGAAACAGAGTGGTTGTGAGAAAAAAAAAGAAACCATTTGGATAGTGTCAGGTAGGAGTATTCCAACACTTTGGTTATGGAGAACTCAGAGCCTTAGGACATATTTTTTCTGGACTAAATCTAACTGCTTACCAAAGCAAGATAGCAGCTGTTATGAATAGGCCCATTCCCCCAAATAAAACTGAACTTCTATCCTTTGTCAGTTTTTGCAGCTACTATATGAAGTAAATACCAAATTTTGCTCTTGTCACCAATTTTTTGTATGAAATCTTCAACAAAAAAACTTTATTTGAGATGAATCAAGAAAGGCTGAAAAATCATGAGGAACTCAAGATAGCTATTACTAAAGCTCCAGGGTTGATTCAATCTGATTACTCTAAACCTTTCAAGCTCTATATAGATGCTAGCATGGAAGGACTAGGAGCCTCTTTACACCAAGAAGTCATGGAAGATGACAAGCTAGTGGAGAAAGCTATACCCTTCATATCCAGAAAAGTTAAGCATAATGAGAAAAGGTATGGTGCAATCCAACTTGAGTGTCTTGCTTTAGTTTGAGCCATGGAAAAAATACATTATTAGTTGGAAGGAACCAATTTTACAGTAATTACTGACTGCAATTCTGTCAGGACTCTAATGAATATGAAGACTCCTAGTAGGCACATATTAAGGTGGCAGATATCCATACAAAATTATAGAGTCCAGATGGTCATAGTTCATCAAGCTGGACCTAAAGATCAGAATGCTGATAGTTTAAGCGGAAATTATCTACCAAATGATCCAAGCAATACTGCTCATTATGCAGAGGACAATGACATATTTCCAGTACTAAACATTGATATGCTTGGTATTGAAGCTCTCATTCTAGGAATCCAAATTTTTGAACTGGATGAATCCCTCTTCAACTAAATCAAGGATGCTAACAGCTCTGAAATGAAGACTCTCACCACCATTATGGAAAGTACTTCACCACCATCTGAACTAGTTAACAGTTTACCTTAAACTCTCCCAAAGCCTCACAAAGCTGGAAGATTCACTATATGGGATGGTCTGGTATACTACAGGCATCACCATTCAAGTGCTATAGTCCTGACCAAGTAAACACATATCAAACACATCCTAGTTGAGTTTCATGAAAACTGTTCATCTGGTCATTTATCCACTGATAGAACCCTGGATAAAGTCAAAAAAACTGCTTGGTGGATCAGTTGGAGAGACTACACAATCCAGTATGTCTCTAGTTGTGAAACATGCCAGAAGTCTAAACTGGAAAAACTTATGGTCTTTTTCAAAATATCACTGAACCCAAGAAAAGGTGGGAGATTATCAACATGGACTATGTAACCGGATTACCCCCTGGAGGAGCTTATTTACATAACTCAGTCCTAGTCATAGTGAATAGTTTTTCCAAGAAAGAAAAGTTTCTACCTAACTATAAGGAGGATACTGCAATGGAAGTAGAATTTCTATTCTGGAACTTACTAATAGCTGATGTAGGATTTCCTAAAATGATTATCAGTGATAGGGATCACAAGTTTAACTCTGAATTTTGGAGAAATCTCCATGACATGTTAGGAACTACATTAGCCTTCTGTACAGCTGTTCATCCCCAGACAGATGGACTACCTGAAAGAATGATCCAGAACTTAGAAGATATGCTTAGAAATTTCTTTTGCTTTGGTTTAGAATACAAGAATAATGATGGTTACTGCCATGATTGGTTTAGGCTTTTTACAGAACTAGAAATGGCTTCTAATAGTAGCAAACACTCTACTATTAAGGAAGCAACCTATATACTGCAAGAGGGTGGATTCCTAAGCTACCCAAGGATACAATCAACCAGAAGCTAACCAATATTCATCCAGAATCACTTGATTTCAAGAAAATGATAGATTTATCCAACAGAAATGCTGCTAAGTGTGTTCAAGATTCTGTTGAATACAATCAACAGAGATGGGATGAAATTCAAAAAGAACCTGATTTTAAAATTAGTGACCAAGTCTTAGTTTATACCACCAATTATACTAACCTAGCTGGAAACAGGAAGCTTAGACCTGCTTTTGTTGGGCCCTTTAAAATCAAAAAGATAAATGGTAAGAAGGCTGTAGAAGTAATCCTCAGTGATGATCTTTGCAGGAAGAACCCTGTCTTCCCAGTGAGTCTCATCAAACACTACCATCCTAGAGAAGGAGAACATACTCCTTCACCCAAAAAAACTGTTTCAGATGATCCTGAAAAGGAAAAATGGAAAGTAAACAAGATCCTCAAGGATAAGAAAGAGAGGATAAATGGAAAAGGTGTTAGACTTAACCTTGTCAGGTACAAAGGATAGTCTGCTGATAAGGATGAATGGTTTCCTGAACAAAATATCCAAGATGGACCTATACACCTGAAAAATGACAGGGAAAGAAGGAGACATTAGAGTCAAAATTTATTTTCAGATATAGAAATATCTTAGAGTGGGAGAATTCCAGATTGTTACTATATACAGAGCAACCTTTCAAATTAACAAAGTAAAAAAATAAAAAAAAAAATAGATAAAAATATTAAGAAGGAGTGGGAAATTCATAAATATTATTGAAGAAATGGATTCCCCACCTGTCAGCCTACTGGATTCCAGGGTTCTTGCTAACTTTTAGCTAAAAAAGGTGATAAAAAAATAATAAATATATAATTATAAAAATGCAGCAATAATCTGCAAAATATTTGGATAAAGAAAATTCAAGGCAATATGGTTTGCATATTAATGATTATTATTAATCAATATAAATAAATTGATTATTAAATAAATTCAAAGAGGGGCCCAAATGATATTGGGGATATTTAACACCTTTTCTTCAGGGAATCAACTTTGAAATCTGTAGACCTGGTTACTTTTGAAACTTTAATTTATATTCTTGAAGGAGATATTTCCCAAAGATAATATATAAATATATAATATATGGTGGAGTGGCAGTGCTTTCTGACCAAGCTGAAACGACAGAAAAAGGATAATAAACTCACCGGTTTAGTATTATATCCTTAGGGTACCTGTTTGGGATGTGTACTGATGTTTTAAACCTGTTAATGGCGTTGAAGGTTGTTCAGAAGAATGATTTGATGAAAACAGGTTTGGAACAGATACTATTAATCAAACTAAAGCCATAAATCACTTACTTATCTTGTATAAGTACTTGATCTCTTTGGCACGGTTTCTGGATATATATATAACTGGGTCTGGGGCCTCAATAAACTCAAACAGGGTCCTTTCTTTATATCTTTTTGGGTTCCACTACTGTCCTTCTGAGGGCTATAGGGACTCAGATGCATTGGTTCTAAGGCTAGAAGGGTAACCAGTGGTAGCTCATGACTTGTTCTTGGTGCTATAACACAGTTAGCATCTAGTTTTACAGGATAATGGAATTATTTTACAATTTAATTGAGTTATTGGCATGTGAATAACACCTTATTTATCCACATGATCCTTATTTCATTAATTGTACTTAGTAAATATTCCAAGGTTGTTAATATTAATTCTTGGTAGAGATTCCTATGGATAAACTGAAGTAAGATTACTTGTAATTATGTATTCACTGATGGGAACAAAATTATAATACTTATTTTTGTCCTTATTTTCAAAATTTTGTTCATTCACTTAAAAAAATTAATTGAAAATAGATTGTGTGGGAATATATGTAATGTTTTACATATTCAATTTCTTTATTGTGTCAAGATAATTTTGATATCTTGAAGTTCTCACATTAAGTTCTCACATTTGTGACTTTAAGATATTTTAAGAGATTTCTCAAGCTGTTGTTATCTATTTTTGACATTTAGCATGTTTTCTTATTATACTTTTTAAAAATGTGTAAAAGTTGTTTTTATGTATGTTTTAAGTCATTAGGTAGGTTTATAATCATACTTCAACCACAGAGACATTTGTTACATATGTGGCATTTCTCCATCTGGGTAGTAGCATGTTTAGGTGGTACTTCCAGTCTCCCGCCGTCAGACTGTCAAGCTAGATCATAGTCCCATGGCTGCATACTTTTCAGATGCTCAGGAATGCATACCTGGCCTGTCATGACATGTAGACAGGGTGACGGTGCTGCCTATCAGCCAAGCTCAGTGATCTCAGCTGGTGCAGCTGCATGCGGGAATTTTGACAAATCACTTTTCCACATGTAACTCCTCAAATATAAAGAATTCACAGATTCTGACTAAAATTTCAGTTTGAAACCTATGAATTGGGTTTCATGTGGAATATTAAAATGGCTAAAATTTCAAAGCCATGCCTTCTTTTATTTTTCATTAATTATTTATAAATAAAAGGAGTGGGAATTTGGGGTGGGGGTCAGTGAGTGACCCTACCTTAATATTAGTGGAGGATTCAAATGGGAAATAATATTTTAAGATTATTTCTTCCTTCATAAATTTTTATTTATTTTTGTATTCTATATTGTTACTTTTGCAGATTGCTCTGTAACAGTAGCAAGCTGACATTCCCCCACTCCAAGATATGTCCATATCTGATAAAAATTGGAGTTTGGAAAAAAGAATTATGTGTGCTTCAGTGTCTCTTACTGGATCTATAGTTCCTAATATGTATTGGTCAATCAGGTATGCTGCTATCTGGTAACCATTCATCTTTGTCTGAAGATTCTCCTTTGGATCTCACTAAGTATAATCTAAAATCTTTCCCTTGAATTCTCTCCTTCTTGTCTCTCAGTATTCTGCTTAATTTGCCCTTGTATTGTACAGGGTCAAACTCAACTGGGATTACTACTGGAGGGAGGTTGCTTTCTTCTCTGGATTGAAAATGTTTTACTAAACTTACAGGGAATACTGGGTTCTTCCTTCATAATTCTTTATTCAGAACTACTTCTATAGAATTTTTGGAATGTATTTTATTGAAAAAAAAGGGTCCCACAGAGGCTGGATTCAATTTTCTATTCCTAGCTAGTTTGTTAAAGTTGGTGGTGGATATCAAAATCTGATCACCCAATTTGAAATCAGGTTCCTTTTGTGGCCTATCCCATCTCTGTTTGTTATATCCTACTGCTTTTTCTACAAATTTCTGGGCATGATTATTAGCCATATATATCATTCTTTAGAAATACAGGGAGTTGGGGTGAATAGCAGCTAAGTCCTGGTGCAAGTTATTCCTAGGCAGTTTTGGGATCCATCCTCTTTCCAAATATAAGGGGCTTCTTTAGAAGTGGAGTGTTTGATACTATTATAAGCCATTTCCAATTCTGGGAGTAAGCTCAACCAGTCATGACAATATCCATCTGTATTCTTGTATTCTAGACCAAAACTGCAGAATCTTCTCAACAGTCCTTCTAGAGTTTGTATAATTCTCTCAGCTAACCCATCAGTCTGGGGATGGTATGCATTAGAAAAGGCTGAGGTGGTCCCCAATATATCATGTAAATTACTCCAGGATTCAGATGTGAATTTGGGGTCTCTATCACTTATTATAACTTTTGTTATGCCTAAATCAGCTATGATGCTACTCCAAAATAGCAGAGCCACATCCATAGCAGAATCTGTTTTATGGTTAGGTAAAAACTTTGCTTTTTGAGAGTACCTGTCCACTATGAATAAAATAGAGTTATAGGAGTGTGTTCCTCCTGGGGGTAATCCTGTGACAAAGTCCATGTAAATAATTACCCATCTTGTTTTGGGTTCAGTAACAATCTGCAGAAGTCCAAATCTCTTGCCAGTGGTTCTATTGGATTTCCGGAAAGTCTCACGACTACCAACATACTCAATAGTGAATTCTCTCCAATTTATCCTCCCACGCACAGTCCTGCGTCCCTACACAACCCCTACGTGCCTGTAGCATCAAATTTCTGCGTAAAAAAGTCCTGCGCGCAGCTAATTTTGCCTTCAGGCAGGGGATCCTACCCTGCGCGCATCTGAATGGACTGATCCCCACATCAGGATCATTTTTGACAAATCTGAAAGCAGGTACCACTCATAGGAGCTACAAGCTAGTAGGGGTTACCTGGCATATGTAGTAATGTGAGATATGAATTAAAAATGATCTAAAAACCTTAAAAACTAAATAAAAAAATTATATAATTAATTTTAAAGTTTTTCAAATAATAAGTCAAATGGTAATGTTAAATTCACGGCTCATTGAGCCATGCACATTGTTTAAAAGGGGCCCTGTGGCACGCAAAATGGTCCAATTTGGGCCTTGTACAACCCCCCACGGCTCACAAAGTTGTGAAGCCCACCCAGCCTGGTCCCCCGCCGTGTGGACTTCCACATGACTAAATTCAAGCCGTGTGGAGTTGTACATGGCTCAAGTGTAGTTTTGTGGCATCCCACACAGTACCGGTTAGGTGAACAATCTGGGACACCTGTGGACCAGTACGGGAAAAGTAAAAATTTTATGAACTCTTCTATAGCCTCCATTTAGATCCAAAAAAAAAAAAATTTTTCCGCTATATCTGTAAATCTCTCTTGTAAATAATCTACAGACCTCTTGTCTATAAAAGGAGGGGCTCTCCACTGCCTTTTTACACACATCCAATGGGAGTGTGTGCATATGTCCCCCCGTTATCATTGAAATCTGATCCTCATCCTCATCCTGGGTATATCTATGATTGCCCCCTGATCCATTGATCCTGAGTCTTTTCCCCTCTGTGGCCTGATCCTTATCACCAACCAATAGCCTTGCTGGTTGAAGAGAATTCTGTCTGTTGGAATTCTTGAGTGTGTTATACCACTCCTTGACCCCTTTCTCTAACTATACTGGTCTTGATCCCTCCTTGATCATCTTTCCAGAGCCAATCACGATTGATTGAAGAGGTCTTATTAAGCTTAAGACCTGGAGGGTTATACCTCCCTTATTTTTTGGGTTGCATTTTGCCAGCCTAATCTTGAGTTCTTTGAGAAGTTTTGAGGTTATCCTTGCTTCAAATCAGTTACTGTTTGCTTTTAGAGCTTCTTAAACATAGTGCTTTGTCTTGTACAGCCACCCTCAGTTATCTGGTACCCTTCAAGCGCTTGATTGCGGAGAGTTGGGAAGGTTCAATGAGAACCTGGAGGTTGAAGGGGTTTGAGTTGATCATCCCCAATCTTCTGCTGACAACCAGAGTTATTAGCTTGTGGGATTTCTTTACATGCAACAGCTTTTGTTCTTTGAACTTTAAAACAAACTTTAGCTTCTTTTGTCCAAGTTTTTTTTCCCACCTAATCTTGGCTCAGATAGTGCTGTTCCATTGCTACCAAACTACTATCATCTTTATCCTTAACTACTTGATTACTAATTTACCAGGTTCTGGGCCTTGATCTTGGTTACATTTAAATATTTTTGTAACACTCAGGAGGGCAGCCTAAACAGCACCTTTCCCCTCCACAGAACTGCCACGGCCTAGCACCGTTTGGAGTCTTACATTTGGTCCCCCAGGCTGGGATCAAACCAGAAACCTTGGGATTTACAGTCCCAAATTGAAGAATCAACTCTGAAATCTGATCCAATCCTTTTATCTTTTTCCTTTTTCTGTCATCATCCAGATCTGATCCATGGAGGCAACTTGTTCCAGAAGTAAGTCCTCCCAATCGTGCACCATTGGGGAAGGATTCTTGTCATTTTTGTGAAACACTACCCTTTCCAGGCTTGTGAGCCACCTTGGAACTCTGCTTTTTGGATCCACTTAGGAACTATGTCTTTTAAATGGAATGTGTTCCCTCCACCACTGTTTGGGCCAAGATGGTCAAGATCAAACCCCAGAACAAGAACCTAGGCTTCAATGGAACAAACGTGGAGCAATTTTTGGACTCCTATGAAATGGCTGCTGAAGTGGATGGTGCAATTGAACATGATATGGCCTATCAGTTACAATTTTTTATCTCCTTTTTGAAGTTATGGAAGTGATCAAATTTTTTGATGGATTCAAAACTCATAACTGGAGGCTCTTGAAGGAGGCTATGTTGGCTTATTGGGGGAAAATAGATGTGGATAGGTTTACCTTACAGGACTTGGATGCTCTGGTTTCTCAATGGATATCCAATGGTGGTGTCTCTTCAGCCTCTGATTATCAGTCTTTCAGAAAGTCTTGGGATCCTATTCAGTCTTTTCTTATCAGGAACAATCACATTGACACTGTGGACAAAATTTGAGTTTGATTTCTCCAATCTTTTTTGCCAGGAGTGCAGGAAAGGATTAGGGATGAATTGGTCAAGTCTGGATCCATGGTCACTACTAGGGATAATCAATTCAAACTCCCTGTCTTTCTGGTCCTTAGGAATGTGGTGGAAAAAGACATGAAAGGTCAAACTGCTTTAACTTTTGAAAAGCCCAGGATCACTGAAACAGTCCATGCTCCTTCCTTCCAAGAATCCAACAAAATCATGAACAAGATGGAAGCAAATTGCAGACCTAAATCAAGCCCTCAGGCCAATAAGGATACTGCTACCATAGATGAGGTTACTAAGCTAATTCAGGCCTTTGAGAATAAAATAGATCATAAAATATCCTCTTTAGCTACCCCTAAACCTGCTAATTCTGTTCCTCAATCCACCTTAGTCTGCTATTACTGTCCTAGATAAGGCCGTGGTACTGGTAGATGTCCTGAACTCCAGAAGGAAAAGGAGGAGCAATTAGTAGAGAATAAGGGAATTAATTTCTTTCTTCCTAATGGTGCTTTGATCCCTTTTGACTTGTCTTGTTCGATCCCTCATGTGGTGGCTTCTTACCAACCACCAACTCCCAAGAAGGCATCTTTGGTCTCCTTGAATTTTCAATCATCCTGTGGCACTCTTCAACCTTGGTATCCTCCAGCTATCACTTCTTCTAGATTCTCTGGTGCTTATCAATCTGATACAGATAGGAAACGCCATGAGGAACCCAAAACTAACAAGTCTCCTCTTTTTCCATCTTCAATCCTCCAAAAACCTGTCAAACGTTGATCTTTGCCTGAACCTCCTTCCTCTGATGTGGAAGACATGGAAGTAGAAAGGGAATCACTCATGGAAAGGTTCTAGGACCACTCTGATCCTTCTCCTCCTCTTCAATCTGGTCAACCCCCTCAATCCTCTGATTCTCTTCCAGTACCTCCTTGCCTGATCTTCCTCCCTCCACCCAGCCCAAAGTTTGGTTTGAGAGGGGCATTTCCAAGGACTAACCTAATGCTGTGGAAGGAGTATTAAAGAAAATTTCTGATCTCAAAATCCCTGATCTGTCTGTGGCTGGTCTGCTGTATATCTCTCCATCTGTGGCCGAAAACATGAAGAAATGGGTTTCTTGTTGACGTGTGGAAATTGGCCCAGACAAATTGAAGGTATCTTCTGGCACTTTGAGGGAGGACTGTGGTGGAACAGATCCCCCTTCAGATGCCAATCTGTATTCCTGCCCTCTTGGATTTCTTCCCTGCTATCTTGGTGAATTGGATAAAACAGTTTCTCTTCTTGTGGATTTGGGTTCTCAGATCAACTTAATCTCAGATGCTGTGGCCTGTAAACTCAAGCTTAGCCCAAGGGTCAGCTTTACTCCTGCAGTTTATGGTATAGGGAATCAGTCATGCAAACTGGTTGTTATTGCTGAGGATTTTCCCGCTTGAATTGGTTGAAATATTGTTGGAACTTGAGACTTCTGGATCACTTGTTTGGAAGGTCCCAGGATCTTGGGCCAACCTTTCTTGATGGATTTTGGTGCTACCCTGATTTTTTCTGATCAAGTTGGGGAGAGAATCCTTCTTCCTGATGCTGATGGCAGAAAAATTGAACTTCCGCTTTGTTCCTTGGATTCCAGTCATTGGGAACAAGATTTTCCTGGTCATTCTCCCAAAACAGTTCTAAAGGGAAAGCAGAAGGACAACTCTCATTCCTCTCAGCCCCATTTTTTATCAGATTAGTTGATCCTACTGATAGTTGTAGTTCCTCTCAGCCCCATTTTTTATCAGATTAGTTGATCCTACTGATAGTTGTAGTTCCTATCAGCCCCATTTTTTATCAGATTAGTTGATCCTACTGATATTTGTAGTTCCTCTCAGCCTCAGACTTTGACTTATGTATCAACTTCAACCTCAGAGGCATGTTTTTTGTTTTCCTCATCATCTCTTCCTCATCCAAATAAGATCAAAATTCAAAAACATAAAAAATCCAAAAATTTCAAAAATATTTCTTCTCTCTTGGGGTCTGTTGTATCTTCTTTTCCTTTTTCCCTTCAGCCTGATCAATTATCCTCTACTCCGGTTTTGAATCTCTGCAATGAGTCTAAACTAGATCCCAATCTCAATTCTTTCCTTGGTGGTTTTGGTATGAAGGAGTACGGTCTTAAGTGGAGGCAATGTGCGGTAGAAGTAATTCCTCCAAATTTTGCACCAGCAGGGGCCTCTACTACTTTCATTTTCAAAAATATACCCTGTGCCACACATGTGAGCAACACATTAGCTTTTGGATCCTCTTTCATGGAAAAGGCACCTTTCAAGGACAAGGCGGAACATCAAACCTGGAAGGTGTTGGAACTTGGCCTCAGTTTTTGTAGTCAGGTCTCACTGGTCAATGCTTGGAGGAAGAAAGGATTCCTCTCTTTTGCAACCAATTATAAACCAGTTTCAAAAAAGGTTCAACCAGTCAAACAACCAATGCCTCTCAACCTCAACCCTCCTCTTATGCGCCCCCCTCTATCCAGCAATCCTTACTGTGGTTGACCTCAATCTCTTACTGGTACATTCATCCCCTCTGGTTGTGTCACTGAAGAATTTCTGAAAGTGGTAAACTTTGGTCCAGATGGATGGCTTCTTCCTGATGAGTTGAATTTGATCAAAAATGTCTTAGCCCTTAGGGAAAAATCTATTGCTTTCTGTGAAGAAGAGAGAGGTATCTTGGAAGAATCCTATGGCCTCCCTTACATTATCCCTGTAGTAGAACATGATCCCTGGCAAAAGATGAAGCTCCCAATCCCTGCTGCTAAAGTTGACGAATTCATCAAGTTGGTCCGCAAACAAGTCCAAACCAGTTTATAAGAACAATCAACTTCTAGCTATTCCAGCCCTGTTTTCTGTGTTCTCAAGAGTAATGGTAAACTTAGAATAGTTCACAATCTCCAGCCTCTAAATAAGGTTACCTTTAAAGACTCTGGTATTCCCCCTGCTACTGAAGAATTTGTGGAATCCTTCTCTGGGAGAGCTTGCTATGGTCTAGGTTACATTATGGGTGGATATGATGAAAAATCCTTACATCCAATTTCTTTTCCTCTCACTACTTTTGATACTCCTCTTGGTCATTTCCAAATTACTGGATTACCTCAAGGTGCCACCAATCTGGTTTCAGTCTATCAGGCTCAGATGTTTTGGATCCTCCAGGATGAAATCCCTTATCATGCAGGTATCTTTATTGACAATGGTGGGATTAAAGGTCCAGTTTCTGATTATAACAATGAGCTCTTACCCTGGCATTCAGGAATACATTGATGTATCTGGGAATATGCAAACACTCTTGAAAGGGTCCTGTTTCAAATTGAGGAGTCTGTTCTCACTGTCTCTGGATTCAAATTGGCTGCCTGTGTCCCTGCTTTGGAAATTGTTGGTCATGTGGTCTGCAAGGAAGGAAGAAGGATGGCTCCATCCAAATTCAAAAAAATTCTCTCTTGGCCTACTCCCATCAATCCAACTGAATTCAGAGGTTTCATAGGTGTTGTAATCTATGTTTGGATCTTTATCCCTTCTCTATCCAAAATTTGCATTCCCTTGCAATGCTTAACCAGGAAGTATGCTGAATGGTTTTGGACCCAAGCTTGTGAACAATCATTTCAGATGCTCAAAAAAATTGTTGGAAAAGACATTGTCTTGAAGAATATCACTTATGGACCTAGGGCTGGCAAGATCAAGCTGGCTGTGGACTCTAGTTATCAATCTGTTGGGGCTGTCCTTACTCAGGAAGATGGAAAAGGTTTGGATTGTCCTGCTCTGTATGAATCTCTTCTTTTTTCAGGGGTGGAATCCAGGTACTCCCAGCCAAAACAGGAACTTTCTGGTGTGTCCCAAATGTTGAAGAAGCTCCAAACTGTTCTCTGGGGTTAAAACTTTGAGTTGAAAGTTTATGCACAATCCATTATTGAAATGATCAATGCCCCCAGTCTTCCAAATGCTCCAATGACTTGTTGGGTGGCTTTCATCCAGTTGTTCTCTTTTGATATTGTTCATAGGCCTGGAAAATCTTTCACCATGCTTGACGGTTTATCTTGAACTCCTCTTGGAGATGAAGAATTGGATGTTGGAGTGGATTTTGACAAGGAGGAACCCTTAATTTATCCTGTCTTAACCTTTTCCTCTCAAGATTATTCTGGCTTCCAACAAGGCTTCTGGCGTAAATTAGAGCAGTATCTCTCCACTCTCCAAAGGCCTCCTGATCTCTCTGCCAAACATTTCTGATCACTCAAAAAGAAGTCCTCCAATTTCTTTGTCCAAGGTACTAGGCTTATGAAAAAAGGCAACCCTTGTGCTCTTATTGTTGTCACCATCCCTTCCAAACAAGATTCAATCCTTGAAAGTCTCCATGAAGGCCTTGGTCATTGTGGGGAAACCAAAACTTATTGTTGAATATCCAAACAATTCTGGGGGCCATCCTTGAAGAAATCAGTCTCTCAATGGTTCAAGAGTTGTGAATTATGTCAGAAACGTGATCTTAGGCACCCAGAGGAAATTTTTTATCCCACTGGAGAGTCCACTGTCTTTGGAAGGATTGCTATGGATGTGGTTCATATTAAGGCTGGTGGAGCTAAGTACCTCATAGTGGCTAGAGATGATTTTTCTGGATGGGTTGAAGAAAAATTCCTTAAGAACCTCAGCTCTGAATCAGTAGCAGCCTTCATCTATGAGACTTGGAAAATGCGTTATGGATTGGCTCAATCTTACTCAACTGATGGTGGCTCTGAGTTTGGGAGCAAACTGGGTGAAATGATCCAATTGCTTCCTGGTCAACATAGGGTGTCAGCTTGCTACTATATACAGAGAAAAACTGTCAAATAGTAACACAAAATATGAAAAATAAGAATACCTCAATTAACAAGATAATGAGTGAGAAATCCATAAAAATTATTACAGGAATGAATTCCTCACCCAAAATTAGGTAGGGTCACTCACTGACCCCACCCTTGAATTCCAAGTCCTTATATTTTTAAAATAATTAAAAGGAAAAGTACTAAAAATTATGACACCTGTATGGCACTTTTTGGCCATTCTAACATTTCACACGTTTCGTAACGTATAGGTTTTTCACCTAAAATTCACTCATAATTGAGGTGTTGTGTATATTTTAGGAGTTACACGCGGAAATGTGTTATGTCACAATTCCCGCACGCAGCCCCGCATCATTAAATAAAACTACGTACTAGCAGCAGCAGGATCCCCCATACTAGAGACCCGCGCGCAGCTGATTCTGCCACGCACGCAGCAGATCCTACCCCACGCGCATCTGTACTACTGATCCCCGCGCCTGGATCAGTTGTGACTGATCTGACAACCTGGTACTGCTCAGAAGAGCTACAACCTAGTTGGGGTTGCCTAGTATATGTAACAAACGGACATATGCATTACTAATGATCTAAAAATATCAAAACTTAAATAAAATTAATGAAAATTAACTTTTAAACATTTTTTAATAATAAATCAAAGATCAAGGACTACCACGTTAACCACTGATCTTGATCTTTGAAGACCACAAAACACTACAAGAAGTGTTCATAAAAATTATTGAAAATTATCTAAATAATCAGCAGATGTTGGAAAATTGGTAAAAATCCACATCTGCACGCTTCAAAGCAATATCAATAGTACAAATGAAGGATGAGTACAGAATTATCAAATTTACGCCATAACAGATTAACAGATACTGTGGCTAAAATAGTACAGAAATCCAGAAGATCTAAGGACAGCTGATTGACAGCACCAAGTGAACGTGCTAATTTTGCCCTGACTGGCTTTCCAGCCTCAGCCCACAAGCAGAACCCTCTCTACGTGCCCTGAGAAGATCAAAATCACCCCAAAAAGGTATTTATACAGACCTCTTTGGATCCAAAAAGTTAATCAGTTTACCAGGAATTATTTATTATCAATCAGACACTGTGTAATTTTTAGTCAAGTGCTTATATGAAGATAAGCAAGTGATTTATGACTTAGTCTTTAGTAGTATTATTTACCTTTATTAAACCAATCAAGCATTGAAGTTTAGTCGAGCAATCTACCCCATCTGCTCTGAAACCCTTCCAATTATTCAAGGATTTTTGTGGTAAAGTGCTCAGAGTGAGTGTTACCCTTCCTTCCTAGGTCGTTGGTGCTTTTGAGCCCAGCCACTAGTGGAATAAGTCCTTTCTGAGGCACCCATCTTTATTCCAAGGTTCTTAAAATTCCTAAGGAGGCCCCTTGAAGAGAGCTTGCTAGTCTGTAAAGATCCCCAGTAGTATAATACTGTGGCCCCTCTTTTATATTACATTGAAAACCATTTACTACCAAACCAATTAAACCTTGCAACTGCTCTTATTAAATCACTTATTTGAGCATCTAAGAGTTTATTATTGGAATAATAATTATTATTATCATTCCAGCATTTTTATCACTCTCTGTAGCTAAAGTACTGCAAGGTTCCTGGTATCAGAGAGCTGACATAGGGTGACCACTCCTTATTATCCTGAAGGTCAAGGCATGGTGGAAAGAGGCCATTCTCCTTTGAAGGCTGCCCTTGTCAAGTTGGCTGGTGAAAGTGGAAAGAATTGTTGCAAATTTATTCCTCTGGTCCTCTTCTCCAATTGAATTTCAACAAACAGACCACTGAATACTCACCTTATGAGATTATCTTTGGACAAAGGGCTGTCCTTTTACTTGATCTGGAAATGGAATCTTTCTTAGGTATTTCTTGGGAAAAGGTTTCTTCCACCACTGATCTATTAGTTGCCAGATCCAAGCAACTGGAGCAAAGTGAAGATGTTCATGACAGAGCTTATCAGAAGATGATGGAGTTAAGAGAAAAATTGGTCCAGTATTGAGAGGGTAAGCACTCCAATCAAATCAGGTATCCCTTGAATCCTGGGGATCTAGTCTTAGCTTATAATGAATCCTTGGAGACTCTGTGGGGAAAGCTTTTCTCTAACCACTGGAATGGTCCTTATTTAGTCGTCTGTCAATTCAGAGGTGGATTTTATGTTTTGGAGGAGCTGGATGGTACTCAGAGCGCCAGAAGGTTCTCTGCTGATCAGGTCAAGAAATTTCATTGTTGTGGAGGAAACTTGTTCCAGAAGTAATTCCACCCAGTTGTCCACCACCAGGGGTCATCTGATGCATTTTGTTGTGAAACTCTAATTTATGCCGCAAATTTGAGAACCTGGGATGCCTTCTTCATTCTTTTATCTCAGCCACTTCCAGGACCTTTTCTTTGAATGGATCAAGCTCCCTTTTCAATCACCCTGTAGATCAAACAGGCGTTTTTCTGTTTCAATTCCTCAGTTTTTATTTTATATATATCATCAAAGATACTCAGATGCAGACTAGGGACAGTCTTTAAGTTGGAGAGAGATGTGGTGCCCAATCTGGGACACCTGTGGACCAGTAAGGGAAAAGTAAACTTTTTATGAACTTTTCTATAGCCTCCATTTAGATCCAAAAACAAAACTTTTTTTTTCCGCTCTACCTGTAAATCTCTCTTGTAAATAATCTACAGACCTCTTGTCTATAAAAGGAGGGGCTCTCCCCTGCCTTTTTATACACACCCAATGGGAGTGTGTGCATATTTCCGCCCCATTATCATTGACATCTGATCCTCATCCTCATCCTGGGTATATCTATGATTGCCCCCTGATCCATTCATCCTGAGTCTTTGCCCCTCTGTGGCCTGATCCTTATCACCAACCAATAGCCTTTCTGGTTGAAGAGAATTTGGTCTGTTGGAATTCTTGAGTGTTTTATTCCACTCCTTAACCCCTTTCTCTGACCATACTGGTCTTGATCCCTCCTTGATCATCTTTCTGGAGCCAATAACAATTGATTGAAGAGGTCTTATTAAGCTTAAGACCTGAAGTGTTATACCTCCCTTATTTTTTGGGTTGCATTCTGCCAGCCTAATCTTGAGTTCTTTGAGAAGTTTTGAGGTTATCCTTGCTTCAAATCAGTAACTGTTTGCTTTTAGAGCTTCTTAAACATAGTGCTTTTTCTTGTATAGCCACCCTCAGTTATCTGGCACCCTTCAAGCGCTTGATTGCAGAGAGTTGGGCAGGTTCATTGAGAACCTGGAGGTTGAATGGGTTTGAGTTGATCATCCCCAATCTTCTGCTGACAAACAGAGTTATTAGCTTGTGGGCGTTCTTTACATGCAACAGATTTTGTTCTTTGAACTTTAAAACAAACTTTAGCTTATTTTGTACAAGTTTTTTTCCCACATAATCTTTGTTCAGATAGTGCTGTTCCATTGCTACAAAACTACTATCACATTTATCCTTTACTACTTGATTCCTCATTTACCAGGTTCTGGAACTTGATCTTGGTTACATTTAAATATTTTTGTAACACTCAGGAGGGCAGCCTAAACAGCACCTTCCCCCTCCACAGAACTGCCACGGCCTAGCACCGTTTGGAGTCTTACACCGGACCGCAGTGAGAAAAAAAAAAGGAAAATGAATGAAAGGGTACTAACACAACCGTTAAACTAAATAAACCTTGCAAAAAAACAGAAATCAACCAAAAAATCAAAGAATGTTCATTTTTTGGTTCAAAAAAAACCAAAAAAACAAATAAATAAATAAAAATAAAAAAAACTGGTACCATCCAATGGACTAGCCCTAAAGTAAGATGACCTCAAAAAACCCATGCAACTGGACTAGCCCTAAAGTAAAAACACCAACAAAAATGACAAGTAACTTGACAAGCCCTAAAGTAAAAACACCAAAAAAATACAACTAACTTGACAAGCCCTAGTGTAATTTTTACTTGACTAGCTGTAAATTAAAAGGGCCCAAAAATTAAAGAATTCTTTTGACCATCCCTAAAGCAAAAGTTCCCCAAAAAATACAAGTCTTTTGACCAGCCCTAAAGGAAAATTGCCCAAAAAGACACAAGTCTTTTGACCAGCCCTGAAGTAAAAAGACAAAAAAAGAAACAAGTTCAACTTGTGTTAAGCTGACCTCATCCAAATTTTAACATAATTTAAGCTTTTGATGGAATCAGCCAACACAATTCAAACAGACTTACCATTAAACTCTCATTTGAAACACTCAATATAATGATTTTTACTCAAAACACTCAACATAACAATATTCAAAATGTGATTACCCTTTATATTGATAGAACTTGTTAGCTGCATTAGAATTACAATTTATACCCAATGATGAAATGAAGTCAAAGTCTATTAAAATCTAGAATAAATTTGCAGTTTATCTTTGAGATGATAAACCCAACCAGAGGATTTTTTAGAAATCAAGGAACGTGGCTTTGCTACAATGGGCCAAATTGGAATCATTTCTCCCTCAAGTACTAATAGAATCCAGTGGTTATTGTTTAAAAAGTAAATGAACATTGGATCTGATTTATCAGTAACACCATTTTTCATTAGAGTATAAGTATCACATGACTCCAACAAAATGAAACATATAGGTTTGGAATAAATTTCTGCTTTAATTTGACCCATGTCTAATTTAGCCAGCCATTTTGAGGAGGGAATCTTTTCATTGATGTGTTCAGCATCAAGTCTTTTTTTCATCTTTTCAACCTTCTTTGCACCACAAAGCATCTTAATGTAGCATACTTTATGTTTCTATAATTTTTCAATCATTTCCTTCCTAACTTTAAACCAACCATGTTCTTCATAACCAAGAGATTTAGCAATGAATCTCAATCCGCAATTCCCATCTCCAGTTGGATCACAAACCTCACCCAAAGCTTGTGGAATTTCTTGGGTATTTGATTGAGGTATTTGATGTTTGGTTCTTATCATTAAAAATAAATTAGTATTCATTTATTTAATTGGATCAATCAAATGAATACTCACCAAAGATGAGCTTCTGGTTGAGCTTGGCTGCATGTTCTCTTCCCCTGAAGAGGATTCTGATTCCAAATTAAGTGATCCTGATTCAATTTCAGTATCTTCCTCTGAACTATGAAATTCAGATTCAGATTCTTCAGAATTTGACTAACAATTCATCATTGGTTAGTAACTAAGTTCATTAAACCAAAAAAATGAACATATCCCAAAAGAAAAGACTTAAAATCTTCCCCCTTTTCTTTTTTGGAGCCCTTCTAGTTCTTTTCTCCCCCTTGATTTGTTTTTCAACAAGCTCAAGGCAAGATGGTTCTTGCTGCATATCTGTCAATTTTGGCCTGCCCCTACTTGCTTGTAAAACTCTAGGTTAAAGTCTTGGCTTCAATTGATATTTTTTAATCTTCTGAATGATACACTTAAATAGTCCGCTTTGCTTATGATCTGGAGATTTCAAGCTCATTGGATTGAATTTTTTACATAACTGAGTAATTCTTAGCATTTCATCAACATTGCACCGGAAAAATTCAAAAGGATCAACCATTAGTGAAGTAGGATTCATTAATCAAAAAGCATTAATCACATAGTGATAAGAACAATCCAACTTGAACAATCCAACTTAAGCAAACTTACAGAACTAGAACTACAAGGGTCATAGTCCAACCTCTACTGTGGATGAACATCTTTGGGTACCACAGATTCTCTGAATACTAGACAGTCACCTATTTTTTTGGAACAGGGAAAACCCATAGTTGTGAAATATGACTTGATGCACACTTTGCCATCATGATCACGTTTGAACTTCTAAAATTTTTCCCTAATAATATGAATTGCCTCTAAAGAAAATTTGTAACCCAATGGTAACAGTTCAGATGGAATAACTGTCCCTAACTGAATTTGAGAGTTATAAAGTGACGCATGAACCAATTTAATTTGATTCAAAACATTTCCGTCAAGGATTTTCCAAACATCCACCAGGTTTCCCAAAGATTTTGCAAGGAATTGTTTGAGAGTTGCATGGGCCCCTTCAACCCAAGATGTTTTTTTCTTTCCAAAATCTGGTTTTATACAAGTCCACCCTGTTAAAAATGTCTCTTTGATAGGGAAAATGTTATTTTCCATATAATCAAGTACATCCTCATAGTCTTTCAAGAAACACTATACAAGTCAAAAGTTCAGACTCCAAAACTAGGGAGAATAAGAAGCAGTAATTTGGACCTACCCTGAGTTCTGCATCATTGAACTCTGCCTCCTCCTTGGTCTTTGAGGCCCCATACTTTGCCAACAGAGTCATAAAGATTTTCCATCCTTCAATGTCATTAAAAAAGCACGCTTTACAGTTTGCTTTCATGTTTTTAGACAAGTGCCAAGTGCAACATTGTCTTGAAGACTCAGGGAAACTATATTCAATAGCACAAATAAGAGCTTTTACATGTTCAGTAACAAAGACTTTTGGAAGTCTCTCAGGATCATAAGCCAACTCCTTTAATGCATTTACAGACCAACTGTAGAACTAAAAAATTTCTTTTGTTATAAAAACAAGAGCTTTTGTGAAATTTTACTGATTGGCTGTCATTCCTACAACATGCAATAGCGGGGTTTTCTACTTATTTGTCTTATAAGTACAATCCAACATAGCAATATGATGGAATTGTTTTGAAAGCTTTACTGCCTCTGGATGTGCCAAGTACAGGGCCTCCAAGTGACCCTCTTCACTGAACTTTGAACAGTGAATCCAACTTGTTTCTTCAAGCTGTTCATAGAGTACCTCAATAACAATTCTTCCCTTTAGTTCTGCAAGTGTTACCTTCCACTTAGTGTTATAGATTTTTTGGTCATCAACATAATGCGGCCCATCAATCTTGCTCAATTTTCTCTTAGGTTGTAATATATTGAGACCCATTTTCATGCCTTCCTTAAGTAGATCCAAGGCTTTCCCAGAGATTCTCCTCAGTTGAGGATGCACAGAGGGATTTTCAGATGGTTGATGGTTATGTTGCGTTTCTTTATAGGAGATTTACCACAAGGGGTCTGCCTTTGTGCAACTTGCATGGATTAAAAAATTGCACCCAACCTTCCTTGTGTAAGTTTGTCTAGACCTTTTGGTAAGAATTTTTCCTGAGTAGGAACCATGTCTATCACAGGCTAAATCCACATATTGGTCAAGCTTTGAGTTGAAAACTGTTAAAGAATAACCATGCTTCATTTCCTACAATAGTCTTGTGCCTCTTCCCTAGTAGGAAAATCTCTGAAGGGAGGTGGGTGAAGTGGATTTGGAACCAATGCAATGGTCAGGTTAAATAGTTTCATAGTTAGATGGAACCATTAGTTTTAATAAAATTAAATCCATCAAAGACCTCAGTAACATGAAATTTCACTCACAACCAGAGGTCAAATCCCACTGTGAAAAATTTTGTTTCTCAATGGTCACCCTTGATGAGGATGCAATTGGGGCTTCCAGTGTTTCATTAACCAAATTGTTTTTTTCTTTTTCCAAAGATTTGTTGATGGCACTATCAATGTAGACCTTCCAGGCAGCCATGCCAGAAGAAGGAGGGCTTGCAACTGTTCCCACGCAAAAAAATTAAATGGTATACTTCAGTATTCAATCCAACTTTAAATTGAACAAATGAAGTTTGCTAATTTGGAGTTGAGAAAGAATTGTTTGCAGATTATTACATGATTTCAATTTTCACTTTGGTTTAACTTTAAAGTAATTTTGGCATTTCTAGGTGTGGAACAACAGTCCCAAAAAGTATGAATTGATCCCAAATTTGGGTTGACAGAACCCAGGTGTGGTCCAGGGGGTTCCCAAAATTCTGGCACAACTTCTGGGGGGTTATGCAACCCCAAACACGGCAGTTTTGAGCCTTGTACGGGGGAACATGGCTTCAATTTGCCATGTTTGGGGGGTAAACTGCTCCTACAAAACCCCCCTGGGGTGGCGCATGTTTGAAACAGCCCTTGGTAGTCATCTATGGGCCCCCATGGCTCATTTGATCTGTGTAGGGCCATACACAACTATCACATGGTTGGAGCCTTGAATTTAACATCACCCCTAAATTGTGGGAAGTGGATTCAAAAGAATAACAAAAAATAATTCAAAGAATGGACTAGAGAAGGATTTAGGAAATCAATCAGTTCTACACTAATTTGTACCACATCAGTCAAATATTGGGACTGAAGGTGTACTAATGAGCTCAGAAATCTATTGAAGAAGGGGGGACCGGTCCTCCTGCATAAATGGAGGTTGAAGATTCAATGGTTCACCCTTTTTTTGTATCAATTGGATGGCCCATATTGGGTTTTCAGGAATTTTCTTGAGCTAAGTCAACATTTGAAGGAGTTGCTTTAGTTCATTTTGAGAAAAAGGCAGTAAAATTTTGTGTTTTAAAGTTTTATGCATGGGCAAAATGAAGTTAGGCAAAACCTTAAATTCCAAGTATGAAGAAATAGAGAAAGGGGATTTTAAGGATTTGGTTATTGAAATGCAAGAGCAGCAGTATTCTCTCATGGAAAGTCCAGTTATTTTGAGAAAACAAACTTTGGAGATCTGTTGTATTCTTTTTCATACAAGGAATGTCAGGGATCATTTTTAAATTGGGGAGAAGTTTTATTACAGAAGTGTAGTTGGGTGTATTGAGGTAGATAGATTTTGTGTGGGGATGTGAGTTACTGCATGAATTTTCTGCTGGGTGGGTAGGTGGGGTCCAGGAAAATTTTTTCTTTCTATTTCAGGGGTTTTCTTACATGAAATTGGAGAGGACAGGGAT